>NDFZ01005203.1:0-75493 GCA_002192655.3 Mamestra configurata
CAAGATCATTGAGACACACAAGCCCCACCACGACGGCAACGTGGGGACACTCTCGGTGGGGCGCTTGAATTGCCTGCGACTTGCTTGAAGCATGCATTGCTTGCTTGAGTTCAAGCATTAACCCCAAATATGGAATTATGGTTCATTTATTTATTTTGAAATGCAAATAAAGGAATAAGTAACTAAACGTAAAAATGCACAATTTTCTATCTTCCGTAACTTAAAATAGTGTGTTACATTCTTCATGAGACCCAGTTTTCTTAACAGTTACAAGAAACAAGACAAATTGCAGCAGACATGTACAAAGCAAATGGAGCAAGTTGTTTACATAACTTTAATTAATCATTATCATTAACTGAGCTCCTAAGGCAGTTACCTCACATTTTACTGAAACATTTTTCAACGTGCGAAACAATTTCAACGGGACCTTTCACTCAACGGGGAAATAACAAATCGTCTAAGGAGCTCAGATGCCATGACAGTTTTTTTCCCGCCTTTCTATCATTTCTTTTTTTGAGATGTTCTGATTTATTGCGTCTACAGCCAAAGTATTGGTACTGGCAACAGACGGAGGGTGGATTTCTGTAGAATTTTCTTAAAATTGTAATTCATTTCGCCAGGTTACTTTGCGCCATTAGTTTAATTCAACCGACCACGGTATTGCTTTTCTGGCTAAGGAAATCCTTCTTACAGCCTTTTCACAAATTGAAATACGATCATATTATTGAAGAGCAGTTTTTTTTAAGCTTCTTACATAATCCGTATCTTGTGCTAATAAATATTTATGGTCGAACTCATTTGAAACTGCTGATAAATCCGTCTTCAGGTCGTAATAGTGAAAGTACTATTAAAATTCGTCGGGTAATTATTACGTGAAGAGTATACCGAACATTATTATATGTGTATGCACATATCAAAATGCAAATCTGGGGAAAACAAGCACATTATTGTGGTCATTGAAATAGAATGTGAAAACGACGAAGTTAAGACTTGGTGCATTTTTTTTCCTTTTGCTTCGATGGCCACGTTTTACCTTATAGGATAAATGCGAGTGTCATTTAAGACTTCAAGCTTCAAGGTACCGATGTGGTTTGATCCCACCTTTCCATAATGTCTCTATTCAGTTTTATATCTCCAGAATCTATAGAAAGTCTATTACAGAAAATGGCAACGCATTACCAATATCTCGCAACGTCGCCTTCGCAGGGAGAACGAAGAAAGAAACATAAAAATACAAAGCAGACGGAATTTACTACCCAATTCTAATAAAAACGTATGTAACCGAACATCAATCTTGGAAGACAATCGCAGGCAACGTAACAGCCACTATAAAATTATATTAGCAACATTGTGACTAGACGTGCCCGTAAAATTTTGTGATGGCAACCCAGAACCAGTGTTGTGAAAAATTGATAGAGCGAGCGCTAGTCGATCGATTGTAATGCTATTTTAGTCGAGCACGACGCGAACAATCGAGTTATGTTGAAATTGTGGATATCAAGTGAATGGTGATCACGGATTATGGATGGCTCCTGTTGAATTTGCACTCGACACAAGGGTTTGTTATGCTTTGTTAACTTTTGATATTTTTTCAGTAGGATGGCTTGCACATATGTATGGTCAATTCAAAGAAAAATCGAAAACGCTAATTTGGGAAAGGTTTCAACGTAAAACAACTAGATATTTTACTCTCATTTCTATTTGGTCTGGACTGGTAGATGCCGAAAGTCATAGAAACTACCAGATCAGTTTCTTAATAGTCACAAAATGACTCTTTAAGCTGTTAAACTCCTATTAAAACGCTTTCCTAACTCACGTAAATACATATGCATACATTACACGTCGCGTTTACCCCATAACACAAAGCCATAAACTCACAGCAATTAAAGCCCACGGAAACGCGGGCCACGACAAAATCTTCACACGAACTTAAAAAAAATAAACAGTCCGTATTCAAATAATGAAACATGCATAAAAACTCCTTATTACCGTCGTCACTTCCTGCCCAAGAGCCATGGGGTAACCCCTCTCTTCCTTACACAACACGCTTCAAAAACAACCATGTTGAAACTACGTAAGGTGCAAGATCGTGTGGCGGTCGTTAATCACGCCTTTTAGTCTCACCGCGTTAGTTGAAGTTCGTTCCTTGAAATACTCGACTAAGAAAAATGTTCAAGATTTTGTAGCTGGTTTAGCGATATCTTATCGTACCTACATCAATCTTATTTCTTGGTAGTTAACGTACAGACAGCTCTTTCATTCACGACGCGGGTTTGCAAAGAGTTTAAAATTACTGAGAAGGTTTTAATTTCAAACGCATCGAATTAAAACCTAACTCAAAGGTAACGTATACAGTCATGACCCCAAGATGACCCAGGATCACTCAAGTAGTCCTTATCTACATAAAACGCTCATAATTGGTAATTTGAATCGAGAACGCTTATTTACAGCCAGTCTTTGAAGTTTTAAGGCCCAAAGCAAGAAAATGTAAAAAAAGTTTTTATTATTGTTCGTAATTGTATCAGTTTCAAGCTGAACAAGCTTAAGAAGTATAATTACTTTTTATTTAATTGCTTTTTTCTCGTCTAGACAGGTTTCAAGAGGGCTTTGAAGTTTAAAAGTGGGTGTAATACGAGTATGAAAATGCAGCCAATCATATCGCATTTTTGCCTTAAATTAAATTTCATTCTGCTTCAGTTGCAAGACACAGATGTTACTTTCCATTCGATTTTGTTTCTTTCTGACATTAAAGGCTCTTTTCGCTTCGATTTCTGTTTTTACTCCAATGTGTCAAGAAACATTTTAGTAGATACGTATCTACCCACAGTACAGTGCGAGGAAATCTAATTTACATTGCGAAATGTGGTAGCATTGTAATCGGCAGTCCCGCCGCAGTTCTCGGGTTGCCATTTCCTATTGCTGTCTGAATTCAATCTTTAGCGAAACCTAAATCAAATTCATTATTGTATATGCTACATTTTCTAAATTCTGGATTTTTTACTGGTTTGATAACAAAAACAAGAACACGTGTTCCAAAGCTAGAACCAAAATCAATTTAAAAAAAAGCCAATTGTCATACCGGGTAAAACGGGGTGGATAGAATTGCAGGTGCGAATAAACGCGAAACTTTGATTGGAATTTTCACGTTACTTAAATATTGTTTGCAGCAATGAAGAACTCTAATTTTTTATCAATATTATTTTTTTAAATGGATGCTTTGTGGGAAACCATTAATATGCTATTTAAGTGGATCCTCATTAAAGTTTCGTTTTTCTTCAACCTAGCATTTCTATCCACTCCATTTTACGGTACCTACCTACTTAAAAAGCGTTCAAATTCAAGTCTCACTATCATCTCAGTGACAATGAATGTCAAAAACCTGTCAAAATGTGTGGAAATTAAACATGTTCTTGACAGTTTGCGAATGCGAACGTTCCTTAAAATACGAGAATAGCCACTCTGATATACTTGGTCTTTATTGAAACACATACTTAATTATAAGCATAACTTATTCAGCCGCCGCGTCATAATAAGCATAAATAACAAATAAATCTCGGCTCGGTAAGTAGGTCACGTCTGCACGCGACCAATATTTTTGTGCGACTGTCGAAAACTGAAGCCTCTGGCCCAAAGAATACAAAATGGACCCCTCGCTTTGAATACTTACACAGAATAATCCCGAATTCCCGACTCACTTCGTATACGGAATATTTATGATAAATGCCATTTCTATGAAGGAAAACATGATCGATGGCTTTTCTATAGTGTGGTTGGGATGAAAGGAAAATATGTTATCCATGCAGGAAAAACATTCTATTATGAGGTCCTTTTGGGCGGACTTGAATGTCGGTTTATTTGTGTGCGTATGAAAATTAGTTTTTCATTCATGGAAAATAATTCAACGTTGTTTATTTTAAGGTGGGGGCCTATAATAACAAAGGAAGAAAAATAATCAAACTACATCCTCCGCATGTGAAGACTTAAGATGTTATTTCAAAATCAACATGAAAATAAAAGTAAAGACAGAGAAATATACAGCGTAGGAGAGCAGTGGGAGTTCTGAAGGTCGCACTTCATTTATAAACCCGTGAAGCTCATAAATGATTAATAAACGGATTAAACCCACTCACTTTCATTCAAACACGACACCAAAGCGAATTCATGCCCACTGTTTTCCATGAAAAAGAAACAGGACATAGATTTATAAATATTTTAATATTATGTATCCGAAAAAAACACGTAAGGGATATGAGAAACAACGTGAAAATATTGATATTCCCAACACAAACGACGCGTAAAATTTTTAGAATACATAATGACGTTTCCCTCCTGTATGTAAGTACCTACTTTGAATAGGTTTAAGTACCTTTACGAAAACTTTTTACAGATATTTTTCCTTTAAGCCAGCCGCATCCTTTCGAAAGACGATAACTGGGTATCACATTGAATTGAATAAATTATTATTGCAGGCAATTAGGGAAAATGTGGTGGGAAATATCAAATATTCAATTCAATGGTTCTAAACGTACGAGCTTTTGCATTGCGTAACAATCAAGCAAGAAAAATGGATGCCTCGAATTTGACGACAATTTCGAATTTCGAACGTAAATATTTCCGCGCGAAAATCACACAATTCAAAATACACAGACAATAAAATTGTTTAAGATCACACATGTACAAAATTATGCGAATTTTAAACAATCCATTAATTGCGAAATACTTGTACAATGACAGTTTTTGGGCAAAGAATGGCCCATGTAAAAGCATGGGCCATTCTTTCATTCTTAACATGGCGTTAAAGAATTTATTACGGAGGTTGTTCCCACTCAATTTACATCAACTGACCCGTGACGGTTGCGTTCTATCGTTTTATTTTTTTTCCGCCATTGTTTATGTTTCGTAATGACTCCGTAATATTATGCCATCGCGGGTACACTTTCTTTTATGACCGCAAATATTGCATTATACTTTCAATGACTTGCTTTCTTTGCTCTTGCAAGTGTTACATAATATGTCACCGGAAAATTGCAGACTCCGTAAGATTAATTAGGTAGACTAATTCATTTTCTAAAATAATAAGGACATGGGTCCTTATTATTTTAGAAAATGAATTAGTCTACCTCTGCTGGTATTATTTGTTTGTTACCACTAGGTACATAGTATACTCTAGGTGCATCGTCCTCACATATAATAAATTAATTATAAGTATACCAAATATTGTAAAACTTTTATTTGAAAAGAGTAACTATGGAGTTTCTTGTCTGTTCTTCTCCATAAGAGTCTACCATTGTGAATGGACTCTTCTACTCTGGTACTTCTAATGGACTAGTCACTTTATTTATATACATATTCTTCTCACTGTAATGTTTACGTTCAAAAATGGCTTTTAATGGCCTAATTGGCATAAACGTTTTGACTTTGACTTGACTTTTTACTTTGATCCTGTGTTCCCAGCGGTTGGCTAATTAATACAAATCATTGTGATTCATTTTCCAAAAATACCCGTTAAAGGGAGTAGAGGGGTAGGTAGTTGAAGTTCGTGGAGTAGGTACCTACTAAATCCAAGCGGACGAAGTCGCGAGCAAAGTGCTAGTAGATAATAATGGCATTAAATTGAGGATAAAGTAACGAGTCGGAATAATTGTAAGCCTAAACAAAAATTTAAAGAAAACATGTTGAGATTTTGTTACTGCCGAGTATAACAGTAAACAGTGGCATATTTTATCGCCACAATTTCACAAGTCACGATAAAACAAACAAAAATTAAGAAAAAGAGGCCTTTATATCACTAACAAAAGCGCAAGCAACATTAATAATATTTCCATCTAACCTCATTTGACACCTTTGGAGGGAAAAGCGGACTTTTAATCTTTGAGCATTTTTTCCTTTGCCTGCGTTACTTGAAAGGAAAAGCGAGGGAAATTAAGGAAGGCTGGAGTATTGCAGTCGGTCGTGCGTACCTCGACCAGTCGAGCCGTGTCGTGTCGTGTCGTGTCGTGTAGATGGCGACTGATTGATCGGCACAAGTCGGCGCGCTTCGGGTCAGCTCGTGTGAAACACCCAAATGATTACCAACAAAAAATGGCCGATAATTTTCTTTGAGAGTTTGGAAAATATACGGAATTTTTGGGTTAATGAAATCAAAGGCTTATTTAGACTTGATTGGTTTTGTTTTTTTTCCTGTACCTAAATCAATTATGTATTTACCCCATTGGTTAACAAGAAAAGTAATAAGTCTATAAATACAATTTAATTACAAACGGTGACGTTGAAAATATTTATCACCAAATAATTGAAAGATAGTATGGTAACCTTATAGTAAACTAACTTCCGACGACCGACATACCTACGTACACCCGAAAGCGATAACGATTAGGTACCAAAAATTTATTGGATTGACATGCGCTACCTAAACATCACGTGGTCAATTCTAAATTGAATGTCAATAAGGGTGTTACCACACCAATCGATCGATGGTAGAATGGATTAGTCGACGTCGATCGATAGTTTCTTCTACACCAATCGATAGATCGTTGATCGATGCCATTGATCGATGGTAGAATGAACTAGTCGACGTCGATTGATAGTTTCTACTTCTTTCTTCGATAAGTCAAAGCTAACATACCAATCAATCAACGTCGATCGATGGCATAAACAAAAAGAAATAAAAAAATCTGAGTTGTACAAACAGCCAAAGCTATGGAGGAGCGGAGTCTCCAAATACAGGCGTCATCATGCTTAAAAGGAGGCTGCAATCATAAACTAATGTAAACTAGTTTGTACAGAAAAAAAAAAAATTGACCATTAAGTTAATAAGTAGATACCCCCTTCCTACCTACTTAAAGCTACAATCGTAGAACAAGAGCCTCCACAAAGGAAACAAGACGAAGTGCTTCAGGCTTCCATTTACTATCTTTCTAAAGATTCCCGCTAATCTATCTTTCAATGGATACTTCGCACTCAATACAAAAGCTCTTTATCTTTCTGATAAGCACGACTAGGAATCCCAGTGGCCATTAGTTGGTACGTACAAGGCCTTACTTGAAAGTGGTCCTAGGTAACCACCACTCATTTTTACCTAGGATAAGACTAACGTTAAACAATTAAAAAAGAAATGATGGTATATTTTTCAGTGCATTTGGTAAACCTATGTGCAGTTAAAACACGTTATACTTGTTTTTGAACTTGGCTTAATTTATTTGTTGCTTAGTATTTCTTAGCAAAAGGAAAAACTTCATATGCCGTAAAGAAAGCTAGACGTTCTTCGAAAAAGTCCAGCGACCAAACTTGAGTTTAAATTAAACGAGACAACTTCATTATTTTAATTTGTCAACTTAGATTTAGTTTTTTAGCAACTAGAGTCACTAATATTATAATTTCAAACTGTAAATTTGACGTTCAAATGGCCTTTTAATGGTCTAGTGAAATAAATGAATTGACTTTGAGTTTGAGTTAGATCTGTTCTGTAGATACTCTCACAAAACTAACACTAGGAAACACCTAACTGAACGCATAAATATAAATGCACTGTTGAACTATTTTGCAATCATTTTTAAGTAGGTTATTGAAAATAGGCATACAAGTTCATGCTAAATGTTGAGAACTACAAGCGACCTGTTAATGGAAGTTAAATTATATCAAACAAAAGTCAGCCATTTTATAAAACAAACAGGAACCATTAAACAACCTTTTATATCCCAAGTAAATATTGACGATAACTTTTTCAGTGCTTTTATTGCCATAATTACCCCATCTCTCAAAAACCTGCCTACGCTATCTTTTGAAATATTTTAACAGCAGTTTATAAAATAAAATAATTACTTTTAATTTTCTTTTGTTCTAGAAAACTTTTCTTAACTAAATTATTAAGTTTATTTCGCTTAAAAATACAAAGTACCCATTACCTAAGTACTTAAGCTGGCAGAGTTTAGTTTAGCTAATTATGGACGAAAATATAAGCTTGGGCGCTTTGCAAAGAGTTTTAATAACTTCGGTGTGGCTGGGTAAATAACTATTCAAACAAAGCTCTGCAGAATAATGAGCTTCGATTAAAATAAAACGGTCTCTCTTGAGCATACAGCGGCACAACCGCAGAAAATAACATTTATGGAGCGACCATTATGAAGAAAAACTTTGAAAAAGTTTTAGCAACACCACTAGAAAGTCACAGGAGAGCAAAATACGCAATTTCGTTAACTTAAAAAACGAACTACTAAACCGATTTTGATGAAATATCTACGGGACTCGGAAAGTATATCCTTTCGCATACAACAGAATTTTTAAATCGGTTTATAAATGACGGAGTTATGAAGTAACAAACACACAAAAAAAAACTTATAAGCTAATTGAGAACCTTCCCCTTTTTTTGAAGTCGGTTAAGTTAAAAAGTAACGTTAACTGCTTCCACGCAATGGGTCACTGAAGATGAAAAGCGCCGTCGAAGCGAGCCTGGAAAAGGTGACGAGTGGATGACTTAGATCACGTTTCCAACTGCAGCCAGCTCGCATGCAACTTGCATAACCTACATTGCGTGCTTTCGAGGTATAATGTGATCAATCGCTCGATCTTGCCCCGCCACATAATTACACTAGTGAGATAGGTCAAACGCGTGCTAACAATAGTAAAAAAAAAACTTGCATCGAGTTTCTTGCATTCGGAAACGCGGCCTTGGACGCGTATTATGAGAGCTGGTTCAAAACGGTGCAAGGGTACCCCGTAGAATTTCATGGAAGCTTTCGCCTAGCACTTAAACAGAATCTACCTTTCCGAATGGACAGTAGAGTCACTTTATAAAAGTAATATTATTATTTTACTGAACTGTAAATGATGACGTTCAAAAGTGCCGTTTAATCGCCTAATTGAAATAAACGTTTTGACTTTGACTTTGAACAGCTTGATAAAAAACATATCTATCAGCAGAGCAGAATTAAAATAGAGCAGGGTGTTTTCAACGTTAAAATACCATTTTCCCTTCTATCTAGAAATTAAGTTTCTAGATAGAAGGGAAAATGGTATTTTAACGTTTTTTTACTTAAGACCAGAACAAAGTCCATACATCGCAGACTGTTCGACAATAACCATGCAACTGCACCTAATGAATAATCCACCTGCCTCTACTTACATTTCTGTGGTCACAAACCCACTGCTGTGTGCTTAGTCAATCAGTTGAGTCACCCTTCTCGCATGGAATACTAAGTAGCTGGTATAATCCACATTTTATGTGGCATACCGTCAACGGGACCGTGTTTTTGTCATAAATATTTACAGTTCGTATATGTCAGTTGCAAACATTGCTGTTTGATATTCACGGCAGTGTGGCATCGATGTGATCCATTGGAGATCCCGGGCGTTTTTGCTTTGAGCTCGGAGGCTTCTGGTTGATCTTTGAGACTCTGAAATAGTTTTCCAAGCCATCAGAGTTTAATACAATAAAGAATCGGCACGACACCCTTAAATCAAGCTTTTTTCCCGTGTCTTTCTCCCTGCCCTATCCCAAATGAGAAATAATGAGGCTTTCTTTCAATGAATTTTATTAAAATTCTTTGTAATCCAAGCAAACAGACAAAAAAAATTCCATCCTTAAACGACGTAGGCATCAGTTTAAGATTTGAATGATTGTGGTAATATTACCTCGCTGGATAATAAGCTGTTTTACGGTCTTCAATTAAACCGATGTCCTAAATCCATCAACGACTGATCCCATCTCGATTACCCACCGTATACAACACCTACGCGGCCTGGTGTTTTAGGTAAACAGCGCGTGACGTAGGTAGCTAGCACGCGCCCATTATGACACCCACGGAAAAGGGATGGGCCTATTCTTAGCCGCAATCTCGTCATCAACGTTATTAACAGCTATGGGATAATTTTAACATGCTACGCAACTCTGCGGCTGTTTATGTATGTGGCTCAAACATGTATTTTTCGGCATGGGACAATTTAATTTCACATCTCCCTTTGGTTGGCATTGGTTCAAATCCTCACACTATTCCGAACAACAGGACTACGGGACCACACGGAAAAACCCTGAGTCAATGATGCTCGACGAGTCCCGAAGAAATGATTTGATTGTCTTGGATCCCGCAACGAAATAAATCACAACAGAACAGCAAAGGAGTACGAAAAGCAGAATTAGACCAATAAGCACCAAGGGATCCCAGTTTTCAATGCCAAGCACCCGCAGGGATAAAATTAACTTTAATATTAATGGGTCCTAAATTGTAAGCTACATTTGATTCCAATAAAGTTCTCCCTTTGGCATGTGAAGATATCCTCATCATTCAACCACAGAACGCCGTTCTAAAAAGCATGAAAATCTTCTTCCCCCGACTTCGCTCGCTTTACAGTAATTTTAGCCTTATTACTTTCTCCTGGGTCCTATCTATCTCTTTACCAAAGTTCATCAAAATCGGTTAAGCAATTTAGACGTGAAAACAAACAAACTCACTTTCGCTTTTATAATATAAGTTAGGATTTTACTTTGCATACATCGCCCTGTAACGCGCAAGGCTTGGTTCATACTTTTTTACGTCATACATTATTTGTTGAAACCGTTCGCAGTTGTGTATCAGCCAAGTTTGGCACTTACCAATCTACTAACAAAGTTCTTACTTCAACTTGGATGTATCTAAACACCCAATGAGGGAGCGGTTTTGGGAGTAAGGATGATAAGATGTAATGTCGTGGCTGTCGATAGTTCGATAGTTTTGCATGATAGTCAAAACATTAAGTTAGACTGTACGAGAATCCAACACCTACTTACCCTGAATAATGTTAACAAAGAAAAAAAAACGGGAGAGACCCATCGCCAGAAATGCAATAAAATAGGAATTTAATAACTTAGTTGTTTTCTACCGAACTTACTCCACTACTCAAGCAAAAACTGTATTATTTACCAAACTCGATTGCTATAAGCTACACGACAAAATATACTCTAGTAACTACGAGTACACAGAAGACTAAAAACCAATTTATTCCAACACATCAGCAAAGAGACTTGTCACAAACAAATCGACAAAATATAAATCAGATACCGCGACTAAAAACTAAGCATTGCGCAAAAAACATGCAATAACACTCCCTTTATAAATGTACACATATGTCGACCACGTCCCTTTGAAGTTATTTCAGAAAATATTCCCCTTTTTCAATCTGGCAAGGGAATAAAATCGCTATCGGCTGGTATCACTCGATGTGAGTGAAAAGCCGCTGAGGGATCGTGTTACTATGATTTTTGTAGTTGAGTTGCTTTACTGCCGCTTGGTATCTCTACTTAAGCTGATATATAGGTATTCGGAGAAGGAGAGAAATAGCTGTTTTTATCACGCTGGTTAACAAGATTTTGTGATTGAAGAGATAAAATATATATAGTGTTTATGTCACCGGAAAATAGCAAACTCCGTAAGATTATAAAATAACTTGAGTGATTGTAAACTCTTGATAAATTGTCAACTGAACATTTGGAATACTTGTTACGCATCAAAATTTGAGTCTATATCTCGAAGTCATTCCAAGAAATTGGGGACTGATATAAATCTTGATTAGATTATAATTTCTGACTTTAGTCTTTATAACCCAAAGGTTGACTGGTAGAGAATGCCTTGATGCATTAAGTCCGCCCATGTACCACTATTGTACATAAAGTTTAAATAAATAAATAAATAAATAAAAAAATCGTTTTGTATACAATAAATCCCATCCAAATTCAAAAGTTTCCAATATATCCGTGCCTTATTTAGAAAAAAATGGTTTATAATTTCACGCGATATATTACAATCTTATGGAGTTTGCCATTTTCCAGTGACATATACATATAGTCTTTGGCTCTTATGAAAATTAAAGCTCAATGAAACATAGAAGACTATGGTCAAGTTGTGAATGCTGTGATATGTCCAAAAAGAGGTACCTCCTTGGAACTAAACCTGGCAAGCTGGGTTTTATATTTAGATATCATAAATTATGTGTTACTTAAACACACTTAAGCTTTTGTATTTGATTTACATAACACAGGTTCGACTCAAAACAAAACCATAAAAAATATATCGATTAAAAAAATGATGGCACATCCACAAAATAAGCAAAGGTACAGTCGCGCGGTCGGGTCGTACGGTCGGACCGATAGCGTGTCGGGCGTCAGCGGCCGCCAGGACATCAATCAGCCGATCGAGTGATTGATGTACTCGGCGATACACCCGCTCGCTAGTACACACGCCGCGGCTGTGCGTGTGTGTACCATTGATTAATGAAATTAATGAAGCTTCGTGTAGTAACAATTGATTATATAAGCCTAATGTGTCGTTAGTTTGGCCTCGGGCGGGGTTAACGCACTGGGCTTGTAAATATTGGAGGTAGGTCGAAGGTTAGAACGTGCGCTATTATTAACACGCAATGTTGTGTTTTTAATGTTTTTCTCTTCACTGATAGGAAATTAGCAATGATATTCTTGTCTTTAACACTGACAGAATGAGCAAGGTTATTTAAATCCATTCTAATCCTTACCAATATTATAAAATGCGAAAGTAACTCTGCCTGTCTGTTTGTTTTTATCTTTTCACGCCTTGACGGCTGAACCGAGTTGGATGAAACTTGGCACACGAGTATATTATGTACTGGATTAGGAAGAACTCCGAAATACGTTCTCTTAGGACAATTTCCGACTTTCATGCGGCATTTCATTTCAAAAGTGGTTAATAAGTCACGAAAACCTGTTAAAAACTTTCTTCAAAGCTCAAAGCTAAGAGCAGACTGGTAACGCACCTGCCTATGAACGTTGCATACTAAGGCTGGTTTCATAGCTGTCCGGGAGACCAGTTCGGGCCGCCCGCACGGGTCTCCAGGAACCGTCTACACGTGTCTACATGTGAGGCGCTAGAACATTGTTTGATGATGATTTGATTTGTGATCCGTACGCGACCCGCTCCGGGTAGAGCCCGTATAACCAGTATATTACCGTATCGTACTGAACCCTCGTTTCAGAGCACTGCGCTACCCGTACGGCTCTCCCGTGTACGGGCGGCCCGTACGAGTCTCCCGGACAAAACCCTGTCTATTTGACACTGTCACATTTTCCCTTCAGACTCGTAATCTACAATCTCTGATTAAGGCACGTGATCGCCATAACCCGCCGACTGGCACATTACCCCAATACTAAAACATGTTACCTTTATGATTATGAATGCGCCGTTCATTCAAATTCACGTCACATTTAGTCACAATTGTTCTTCGCTCCCCCCACCCCTCACCTTAGGTTTGCACGTGACATAATATATGGACGACCCCTCGCTTCGTGTAGAACATTGTTGTTAGCACCTCATGTTTTTCTTAAATGGGCAGATTTGCGTTTAATGCTGTTATTAATACTACGACTTCCTTGCGTGGCCTATTCCAAAGGAACAAACTAAAAAGTACCATGACACTTAACAATAGACTAGCTTGATAGAAATATCAGTGAAAGACATTTATTGATCGGATCAGTACTTCCTGAGTTACTTTGCAGATTGACTTTGCAGTAACAACCTGAAATAACCCTTATACTAAGAACTATTACGGAGAATATTAGCTGAACATTATACAGAAGAGGATATTAGTTCAGCATTAACATCCTCTCAATAATGCTGTGTAAATGCTGATCCGACCACGCTCAGCAAACAGCTTGCTAGAGTCAACACTGTTATATCAAAGACGTTTGAGTTTCAACTTCACCTAGTTGGGTACTTGGATGTCGATTTTCGGAACCTCGCAACTGCAACGTACCTATTGTTAAAACCATTTTCATCGAGCTCTAATCTTTTAAACCGTGGAAATCCGTCTAAATCCGATTAAAACTTTCACCGGTTTAGGTCAAATTTTACTTGTAAAGGTAGTAGGTATATTTTTTTATTGTGAGAAATTTCTCGGATACTTTTCTACCTTAAGTACAAGTATTTTCATCCCAGCCATATGCTTTAAACGTTTTGGGGAATAAGTACCAACTTACATTACAGCTAAGGACTGGAATTCCTTGCCGAAGTCTGTATTTCCTGATAGATACAACCTCCCCCAGGTTGGTATTTAACAGAAGAAGACGAATGAATAGGTAACTTCTAGACAAGCGCCTTCCAACGTCGACCACATCATCGCTTTCTATCAGGTGAGATTGCGATCAAACGCCAGATTTTGAAGAATAAAAAATATTTAAAACATATTGCGAGAGCTACTTTCTAACTGCAACTTGAATGGGACCCCTATCAACATACCACGAATCTACATATTAGGCAAGTCGACACAAATTGTAGGTACAGAGGGTAACCTGACATAACACACCTCTAAGGAGGGGTAGGTTGACACATATCGATCACAATCTCCCCTCGACATTTAGTTTACGAGCCATCAAAATCAGAACAAGAATATATGGCCCATAATATCGCCCGTAACAGTTGTAGAAATTGATCCGGAGTAACTTGTGCAGTATTAAGCGTATGAGTAACAATATAAATCATGGCTTCACGCTCTAGTTGCCTCGTAGTGATCTGAACACTAGGCGATAAGTGCTTGAGTACGTGTGCGATGGTTGGAAAACTGCATCGGATTTAAAGATTAAAGGAATTAGAATTACTGTAAATGTTCTGGCGATGGGGCTACTTTGTAGAGCTCTTTGTGAAAGGGTTCGTCTTACATACCAATACAACTGCCTAGCCTTTCCCAACTATGATGCAGAAAGCCTATCTGAATGCAGCTGAGTACCAGTATTTTCCTCAAAAAGAAATCTGTCGATTTCTTCTCGACTTCTTTCGTTCAGTCCATCCAAAGGTTGTCTGTAAGAGATTGCCCTGTGCGATAAGACCGCCCATTGTACACTTGTTTTTTTTTAAACGTTTTTACTATGTTTGTAATGAGGTGTACAATAAAGTATATAATAATAATAAAGTATATAATAAGGCTGATTGTCCGCAGGAGCGGAGAGGAGAGGAGCGGAGTGGAGCTGTGCCACTATTATCCAATGGAATTGCATAAAATCTTCGCTCTGCTTCAGTGGACAGGGATTTGCAAACTAGTTTAAAAATTCATACAAACGTACGGTAAGCGAAGCGAGGCAGGCGAGCAGGGAAGCGGAAAAAACGGTCATCCGCTCAAATAACTCGTCACGTGACCTCCGCACAGTCCGCACCTCCGCTCCACACTACCTCGCTCCGTATCAATGGACAGAAACAGTCCGCGATTCCGCTCCGCATTACCCCGTTGCTCCGCTCCACTACTTTGCTCCGCGTCAATGTACAAGCAACCTTACATCCATATCCACACTTCTATACTATCCTGACTAATATTATAGCTGCGATAATAACTTTCTGCCTTTCTGTTTGTTAACTCTTCATGTCTTCAGGGCATTTTTGGATTAAACCTGGCAACCGGGTAGACCATGTCCTGGAATAGGACATAGTTATTTGTTATCCTGGGGGAAGTATGATCCCTTGAGAAACGAAGCCACGCAGAAGCTAGTGTACTATAAGTTCAGGGATTCCTCACGACGTTTTCCTTCCTTCAACGGTCCTGTGTCCTAATAAATATAATTGCATGCTGGTACCCGGAGTTTCCACGTTACTTAAAGTTCGTGAGCTCTAGCAGACAGATGCATGGACGCTGTTATTTCACTTTTACTTTTTTTTGCGTCTCACGACTCGACACTACCGGAAAGAGACAATTAAGTACTGAGAATTGAATGTGTCATTAACCACTTACTTCGTTAATTATCACGTTACATGATGCAAAGCAAGTATATTATTGCAGATTGCAATAGCTATAACCTGGAGGTATTTATGTCAAGATTGAAGAGGGTAGGTACCTACTTCTAGGTAAGCGTGGCCCTTGACCTGAAGAAGGATGCAGGAACCAGCTGGATGGCAAAATACACTTGGGGGAGACTTTCGCCTGAAATAATGAATGATGAAGCAAGCGTGTTCCATCGTCGCTTACCATGAGGTAAGAGAATATACCACCCTTTATAAAATACTTGTGTCCCCATTACGACAGAAATGCAATAAAGACTACCCCACGAGTAGGTATCTAGCCATATTATGAGTCCTGACAGGGTTGCGGAATTTGTTCGAAAGAGTCACCGCGGCCCTGGAACGCAAAGGGCTTTAGAAGGAATACGGATGGATTTTAGTCAGTAAGAGTCTGACACGCCCATCCGCTCCACCTAGAGCGGAAGAAGTAATTTGATGATTTACCATCCTTAAAAAAAAAAAGCCATACGCAGTGGATGCTCTCCCTGCTGTACCAAACTATTCATAGTTCCATAGTTGGTGTAAGTCATAACCTTGACAGATAAACGAGAACACAGGATGTAGATTTCCGTTGTTTATATCCCGTGTTTTAAAAGTCAACTGATGGCCTGGCATTACCAGCTATATTTTCCTGGTAGATAAATCAGAACCTTGTGGAATTACCCACTCATATGAAGTCCTATTAACGATAATATTGCTGTATTACAATTAAAATGCACTGGGTGAGGGGATAAGTGGGCAACAGTGGGCAATTCTAAACCGAAAAATCGTCAAGTTTAAGTGGTACTGGACTCACACTGGAAAACAAATAGTGTTGCTGTGTGATAGTTAGCAATTCTCAATATTTTTAAACGACCTATCCTACGATACCCCACACAATGGGGTAGACGATAAAAAAATCATTCATCGCCACTTTACATGTAGGAGGGCCATCCTACACAAAAATATATTTCATGATTTTATTTTACGACTTCGTCAGCGTGATTAATTTGCATACCAAATTTCAACTTTCTAGCGCTAAACTTCTCTGAGCTAAACCGCGGACGAACAGACAGACAGAAGGACATAGCGAAACTATAAGGGTTACTTGTTGACTACAGAACCCTAAAAATGGCTGTAATAGAAGTCAGTGTAACCGTCAGCGCGTCGGTGGTCAGGCAATGTGTCATTTTGTTCCATCAATTACTTTGAACGGGACCGTTTGCACGCGGTGTTCAGGCACATCGAACGTACCCTGATAGATATGGTCGTTGCCTGAAAAAATGATTTAGCTGTACCGTGGCGAAATAAAAAAAAATTGCGGGTTTTCATTGAAATACATCTCTCATCCAACTCACCAGTCGCAGGTCTGCTGGAAACTTTATATAATCAGCAGCATTTTTTTTGTTCTGGTTTCTGTATTTGTTCTCTTTTTTTTAAGTATTTTGTGTGAACATAAATAAATCAATAGCAAAGCAATATTACTGGCCGGTAGCTAAGCGCTAAATCGGTTAGGGATTTAGAAAATGCAGCTGAAGTGGGATCGAAAGCCAGGGAACTAAAAGTACCTATACAACTATTAAAGTGCTCAGCTCTAAAAAAAATCTCTAAAATATAGGTTAGCTGGCAATAGTTTAGGTACACCCAAAACAAAAACCAGCCGATTTTCAGATATAAAAACCGAGATTTGAACACACGTGTGAACCAGACATGTACAATGACGTCATGGCACCGTAATACTTCTGCCATAAGCTCAAGGGATTTGTTTTAGTCCTGTCTCCCTCGCGTCTCGCGTCTCAAAACCGACCTAATTATAGTGATCACGGAACACAGGTGGCTGATCCCTGTCTATATTCAGCTTAAGAGATCCAAAAATAGTCACATCTCACTTACTAGAAGCTTAAAATAATAGGAAACAACTTCGAAAGAAAATCATAGATGGAAGTTGGATGAAACAAGGGTTGCCAGGTCTTAAAACTGGAAAGTCGAACAGACCAGCCAATTTAGCCGGCTTTTGGGTAAAATTGGATAAAAAGGCCGGAAAAACTTATCCTATTCAAAATTTTGTGTCTTTAAAATAATATTTAGTAGAATCCTTGTAAGTCAATCCAAGCTCGTTTGACTTGTCAACATAAAATTGATTTAACTTATAATAAAAATACATACCCTACATACACCGTCATATTTGGCCGGACACGCATCCTAAAAGCCGAACTATGTCCGGCTTTATCCGGACGCCTGGCAACCGTAGATGAAACAAAGGGACTTGCCATTCCAATCTGCCGAACCTTGTCCCAACCGTGTTGGGGTCGGCTTCCAGTCCGACCGGTTGCAGCTAAATCCCAGTATTTTAAATAAAGAGACTGCATATGACCTTTACAACCCAGTAACTGGGTTCCGCGATACCCCATACTCCCAACCTTTTATCTGTGCTAAATAGATATTCTCTCTTTTCTGTCTTACAATGTGTGTGGACGATGATTATCATGGATACTATTATAATGTTTACGACCATATTTCCCCAGAGAGTGGATTTTGGGGATAATAGGTAGGTCGACCTCATCAAAAGAAAATAGGTAGATCTAACCTATATTTAATGTCTGATTTCCGGCGGCTTAAAATGTCTGTTGAAGACCTTATAAGGCTTACACTATCTTGCGTTTAGGACTAGGTATCGGATTATAGGATGAGTTGGCAGTTCTACCACTCAAACAGCACACAGCATGTTACCAAGGAAGTTTTGCGGAGTATTTAAGTTGGAAGTCTGGTGTCTAACCCAATGAAGTCAGCATAAGTCTCCTACTATCCATTTTGATAGTTGGACTCCCATGCAGTGACTTTGCAGTACAGATATTAAGTCGCTTATTGCAGCAGACACTCCGTTCCCTGGCTCGTAAACGAGCAAGATATCAAAGTCTCCAGCACAAAATTACGCACTTGGATGGCAGGGCTTCCATTTTTCAATTCCGCGCACAGATTATAAGAGCCCTGTTCTAGTTAGGGATGGCTACAATTAAATGGAAATAAAAAAATACTGTTTTATTGAAGTACAGAAGTTACAGAGCTTACAGAGAGCGACCGCTTTTTGTAAAAAAAATGCACAAATCGATTGCCCTTTGGCTTGAAATTAGTCTGATGTGGTACGGGAATGAGTGATGTAAGGAATATTCGCATTTGCATTCGCGAATATTCGTATATTTTTCTAAATTCGCAAGAAACGATGCGAATGTTAGCGAATGCGAATATGAATAGAGTTGAATGTATTTGACAAACAAAATGGAGATGAAATATGGACTGAAGGATATGAAATGATAATACAACTGATAAGATGTATATTTTCCTATTAACTTATATTTGAATAAAAAATGATCATGGAACGGTCTTGAATTAAGTAAGCAACTAAATGAGTAAGAGACTTTATCTTTTGTTCTTTTAAGTGTAATGAAAATATTTACAAAATTACAATTATACTGAAAACAACATATTAATGTCCTTCCTTAGGTTTAAAAAAATCAAATCCTAAATTATAATATCTTTGGTAAAAAAGAACTTGTGAGGTTTAATCAAATGAATAATCTTCTAATGATTAATTCTAATGAGTCTTGTTACAATCATGTAAGATTTGTTTACATACTTACTACTGATTCAACAGATCATAACCACTATTTTTAAGTAAATTTTACAAATTATTTTTGCAAAATCGAAACAAAATTAAACTACTTACTTAAAAAGTTAAAACAAAAATGTTTGACTTTTTTTTGTCTTAACTTCGATAGTTCACTCTGTAGCGGCTCGGCTATGTTCGGCTCGGCACGGTTAAACAGGGCCGACATGAAATGTCAAACCTCTCAAACATTTTGTGCCCATTTTATTTGAAGTAAACATTTTGTTTGTTCATTTTGTTTGAAAGTAAACATTCGCATTCGCATTCGCGCAATGTTTGCTATAGGTAAATCGCGAATGTGAAAAATCCAACATTCGTTACATCACTAATGGGAATCCTAAAACTACTTGTGAACTGATCAAACACAGATAAGTGACCACAATATTTCTCGTAGAATAAAAAAAGGAAGCAATCTATTATGATGATGAATAATAAAACTGTTTCTTTTTTTACATTCGTGCAGTTTCATTTCACAAAGTCGGTCAACCCTGAACTAAATGTTGGATGGTTGTAACGGTAGCCGCGGAACCAATTACTGAAGTTGAACAAGTCTCAACTGTTTCAGACATTTAACTGTGAAATAAACGATGGAAAGGAAAAGTTTCCGGCGCAATATTATTAATTCCTTGTTATTATTTTATTTGTAGGTATTCGCCAGTATAAACGTTCACTTGACTGCCTTTTCCGGTAACTTTGAATCAAATTAGGAATGTATTTGACCTGCCGCCATTTTGTGACGTTAACTGTCAAATTAACGAAAATGGAATTGTTTATGGTTAGATTAAATAAAGATTTTGCTGTAAGTAGTTTATTATCTCGGTCATGATCATAATGACTTGTATACCTAATACCTCCACAGATGGAATCGATATTCTTATGAACCGAGATGATGACCATTGGAAAAGCTGAGCACGACTAACGACAGTAAGTAGAGTGGCTTCTTTGGTTATTTAAACAAATAGGTAGGTACCTATATACTCCAGTACGCATTGACATTCTCAATGTTATAAATATTCTCCGAAATGAGAGGACTTTCCAGTGTATCCATGTTTAAAATGAAGTCGTAAAAGTAATCTACAAAAGCTTTATTCTGCGTAAATATAAATTGGGGCTAGTTGGTACAGGATGTACTTTTTTTAAATGTTATTAACCTTAATGTTATCTTTAATTCTATGAATGCGATATCGCGGGGAAACGCGCATTAATAAACTGTTGATTGAGAATATTTTGAAATGTGTTTGGTAAATGCTTGTATCCGTTTACTTACATGTTTTTTTTTTTAACCAACCTGAATAAGTGTATTGAAATACTTAACGTTTCCTTGTTCGTCTTATTTATCTATAATTACAAACATCACAACGTATTAACAAGAAAAAACTACACTTAAGTTCACAAAAACAACCACCTCGCAAATTAATATAATAATCCCTACACCTAACTTGCCAAAGTAACAAGATTATGTCTACAATCTACACGTTTAATATTTAACAGAAAAGACAAGCGCCGCGTAACTGCGTTAACCTTTTATTGCCCTCCAGTGTAAGTCAGCCATTAATTCAATGCGCTGGGGAAGGCTGATTTATTGGCGGGAAGTGTACCGTCTTGCTTGTGAGATGTAACTCGCGAGAAAACTACTCGCATGTCGATTCTGTCGCTTGTGATCTTGCGGTTGACAATCGACGATTGCACGGGATTAGATCGCTTTGTGATGGGACCCGGCGGGTCCAAATTGCTGCACTTATCTAATAAAATCGATGTTTATATCCTTATTTCTCTATTTAAAGCCAGTGCCTAAGGCGCATTGAAATTGCTATTCTCTTCTAGGTAGGTACAAACGTTCAGTTGTTTTGCAAATTATATATCTACACAAACTTTCCTCGTTTATCGCTCTTTCTATTAGGGAAAAGCGAATGAAAATCCGTTGTTAGAAGAAGTATCGGAGAAACGCACAGCGACCGTATTAGGTTTTGGGTTTAAATAACAACTTACCTCAACCTGCCTTTGCTTTACAAAATTATCTAAGCCAGATACAAAACAAACGTGATTAAGTATTATTTTTGACTGAACATCCTATTATTTAGATAGGTAGACCTGTAGCTATGGTCCACGTCAGATAAATTTGCAATAACGGTCATTTGGATTTTTTTGGATTTTTTTGAATTTGGATGTAATTGTACCAAAAAGATGTGTATCTAGTCAACATGTAAATAACAGGATTATGTGGGGTGAGCGGGACTTAACGCAAATTAAACTGTACAATACTGAGTGTCATAAACGTCTGAGACTAATAGATTTTCCTATGCAATTCCGCTATTGTTGTGATCATATGTGCACTGATTTAAATCATAGGCATCTAATCGATGAATTGTATGGGCAAATCGTTGGGGCTTTATGTGAATCATCGGTGGTTGGCCGAGATAGTAAGAAAACGAAAAGTTGTTGTGGGATGGAATAGACATGTTGCCGACGAACACAAGCTTGCTAAGGATAAATTTAAGGTATGGTCATACTACGGTAAGCCTACTTCTGGCTGTTATTATGATGACATGTGCGAGTCGAAGCGGATATTTAAATCTCGGTTGAAATGGTGCCAGGGCCAAGAGGATAAGATAAAAATGGATATCCTGGCATCAAATCATTTGAATAAGGACTTTCGTGGGTTTTGGAAAAACACAAACAAACTCAATCATAAGCCTAGCGTGCCTGTGTGCGTCGACAGTGTGAGTGATGCGCAGGGAATAGCTGAACTGTTTAAAGCTAAATTTGAGGTGAAGTCGTCGTTAGGGCCGTCGCAGGCGGTGATCAATGTTGAGCCCAAAGGGGAATTAGGAATCAGGGTCACTGCCAGAGACATTGCGTCTATCATACAGTCAATGTCAAGGGGGAAGTCTCCTGGCCATGATGGGCTCAGCATCGAGCATCTTCGGTATGCGGGCCCTCACTTGACGCGTGTTTTGGCTTTATTGTACAACCTTTGTCTGAGTCATGCGTATCTACCCCCGGATATGTTAAAAACAGTTGTTGTGCCCGTAGCTAAAAATAATACTGGACTATTGACAGATAGGAATAACTATAGACCTATTTCACTGGCTACGGTTGTGTCTAAGGTATTGGACAGCGTGCTTAATGCGCAATTAAATAACATGTTAAATTGCATGACAATCAGTTTGGGTTTCGGCTTGGGTTGTCTACCGATAGTGCTATATTGGGCTTTAAGCACGCTGTGGAGTACTACACACGCCGTAGCACCGCGGTTTACGCCTGTTTTCTCGACCTATCGAGTGCTTTTGATCTGGTTTCGTACGATACTCTCTGGAAAAAACTTGATGCGAAGCTACCACCTGAGATCATAAATATTTTTAAGTTTTGGTACAGGAATCAGGTCAACTGTGTAAGGTGGGACGGGGCATTCTCGAGTCCATAATATGGTCTTGAGTCAGGTGTGAGGCAGGGGGGTCTGAGTTCTCCTACACTCTATAACCTGTACGTGGACCAGTTGATTGGGGAGCTGAGTAGCACCAGAGTCGGATGCTATATTGATGGCATATGTGTCAACAACATTAGCTATGCAGATGACATGGTGCTGCTCAGTGCCTCAGTCGGTGGTTTGAGGAAACTTGTGAGTGTGTGTGAGAGGTACGCCAGTGCTCATGGCCTGTTGTACAACGTGCAAAAGAGTGTTGTGATGGTGTTTGGGGCTGGTGGAAAATTTCCAGAAGCGGTACCTCCAATAAGGGTGAATGGTGTACCGTTATTGAGAGTGCACACATTCAAGTACCTTGAGCATATCTTGACCGCTAGCCTTAAGGACGATGACGATATTGAGAGCGGAGGACGCTGTCGGTCAGAGCGAATATGATTGCCCGCAGGTTTAAGCGTGCTTCTACGGAGGTTAAAAAAACACTTTTTAGAACCTTCTGTTCCTCATTCTACACCTGTAGCCTGTGGGTACATTTTACGCAGAAATCGTACAGTGCCCTTCGCGTACAGTACAATAATGCTTTCAGGGTGTTGATGGGGCTGCCTCGCTTCTGTAGCGCATCAGGGATGTTCGCGGAGATGCATATTGATTGCTTTTATGCATTAATGCGTAAAAGATGTGCGTCCTTGGTGCGCAGGGTGCGAGCCAGTTCCAACAGCATACTGGGCCTGATTGCTGGCAGGCTGGACTGCCGAATTGTAAGTCGTTGATCCAGTATCTCAGCTGGAATGCTGAAGTAATGATTTTATTTGTTGTGTGTGTTTTTCTAATTGATGTTTTGAGTGTATCACTAACATATTTATAAGTTTATTTATTGTTACTAACACTATATGAGTCTTCGTTGCTATGAATAAATAATTTATTATATTATATTATATTGCCCTTTGCTTAATTTCTCTTCGTAGGTACTTGGACAAAAAATTATGAAAAAGGATCACTATATGTTCGGATGTCGACTCAGGACAACTTTGTCTTTGTTTCTGTTTTCGGAATTAAGTAGGTACCTATGTCAATATATAGCTGGGTCAATGACCGTTATTGCAAATTTATTTGGCATCGACCATAGTCCTTGGACAGGAAGTGTCGAGTAGAGAATTCTAGATAGCCTATCGCATCTCGCAAATCGCAATCCCCTGCTAGACTGCCTGCTAGAGGTGAAAGTGAATTGGCGTGTGACTAAGCATTAACTTTTCAAATAGACAACTGCATCATCCCGTTCATTGCTTCGTATTTTGCTTTGTGTTTAGCTGGTTTGGTTTGGTTTCCAAAAAAAAAAAATATTTTTCATCAAATTACCCACTAAAATCCTTTTATCGTAATGAGCCTTAGTTTTATATCATTTCCACTAACCACTAACACATATAAGTAGTCCATTTCCATCGTCCTTCAACTGCATAACCTTTTCTCAACTGAAAAGTTCAGGAGCTAGGAGGCCAAATAAAGCGCAGTATACTTTCCAATGCTTCGTTATGTTTTTCATGATACTCAATTCAATTAAATTATAAACCAAAACATGTTGAACATTTCATGGCGAGAGTTTAATCGCATATCCACAGATTAAAAATCACCGCCACATAAAACTAATGCTCATTCACTTTAAGTACTTACTTTAAATTCAACTATATTAAAAATGGAACATCCGAAATAACTAATGCTTGTTCATTTTAAGTAGTTTGATGTTCAGATTTAAAAATAGAATATTAGCAAAATAATAAAAGATAACACAACTACGTCGTCGTGGGGTCGGCTTCCAGTCTAACCAGATGCAGCCGACTATTGCATGGAGCTACTGCCTGTCAAACCTCCACACACATCCCACTTACGGCCGGCCTCAATAACGTATCTACCTTTAACCAACTGTCAAATTAGCTACCAACAGTAGTTGAAACGTCATGTTTGCCTTTGTAACATGACATTTCAGCTACTGTTTGTAACTAATTTGACAGTTGGTTAAAGGTAGATAGGTACGTTATTGAGACACCTAGATACCCCTTGGTTACACGAACAAACAAAATATTTATAAGCCTTGTCTTATCCTTTGATATCAAAATAACAAATATGATAGCAGCTAAGGTCAAATCACCTTTGTTCTCACCTTTGGCTTACACCCACTAGTCTGTCTTATGTCACTTCTGAGGATCAGACGTTTTCTCGACAATTTTCCTCGTTCATCTCTTTGTTAACCCGTAGGTATGTTGGCGTAATCTTTATGGGCAGAGAAAGTATTTTGACGGCTGAAGAGATCTCTATCATTGTTACTGTAACAATTGTAATGTAACGTATGGTGAGCAGGCATAGAAATAAGTCTTACCACCTAGGACTAGCGAGTTTTCGAAGACATGAAAAATCGGATGTCGGACTTTGTGATGAGTTGATTAGAATAACAATTTATTTATCATCTAAGTTTACGGGAGACTTGAAAGATCATCTAGCCGTGTTACATAATTTATGTACACGATAAAAGTATGACTTCCATCTTTAGTGGAAGAGGGTTTTTTGTTTTGTTTTTAAGGATAGCAATTCATCAAATGACTTCTTTCGCTATGGGTACAGCGGAAGGGCGTGTTAAATTCTTACTGACTAAAACCCATCCGTGTTCCTCCTGAAGCCCTTTGCGTGCTAGGACCGCGGTGACTCTTTCGAACAAATTCTGCATTCCAGAAGAGGGCAACCCCTGATATCTGAATTAATAATTTGAAGTTGAGCATTAAGAAGTTGCGTTAATCCAACTCTATTTTTGCCGAAAAACCTGTCAAACTTCGAAAGGATTTTGGCACGTTCTTAAACCGGCCCTAAGATTATTTCCTCGTGTCTACATTCTTATCCAAAACTGTTCCAATTTACATTAACTCCATTACACAATCTGGAAAACGAATCCAGAGGCTTCAGAGCACAGACAATATGATCTTTTTCTTTCTAAAGCTGCCACCAGACCTGACACTAACAATACGTGTTACATAATACATTTAACTCTTTATCCATGCGAATATCCACTCAGGAACCACTATCTTTCTACTTTCGACCATTTATTTTGCAAACATCGTAATAATATTTCATGTCTACCTCAAATGGTTCTGTTTATGTTCTCATCATTGTTCAACGTTATGGTTAGAATGTAATCACTGCAATTTATCACTTAGAGCTTGAAACTAGCTGGCGATTGTATGATTAAGTGGTGTGATAAAAAATATAAGTTGCTAGAATAATAATAACTAGTAGGTTAGCTAAAACTAGTAGGTATAGACCGAGACAGTCTAATTATGCATCGTCTAAGAATGAGTGTCTTTAAAAGCACGAATCATCATTAATCATAATAAAGTTTGTCGATGTTTCGCACAAATAATAATAAAAATGAAAGTTAATTAAAGTAGTTGTATTTTTTTTTTATTTCCATACTAGAAACATGTTTTTAGGGTTCCGTACCCAAAGGGTAAAACGGGACCCTATTATTAAGACTTCGCTATCCGTCTGTCCGTCTGTCACCAGGCTGTATCTCATGAACCGTGATAGTTAGACAATCTAATTTTTCACAGATGATGTATTTCTGTTGCCGCTATACAAATAATAAAAATGAAATCAAATTAAAAATACAAGAAACATGTTTTTCTTTTTATGGTATGTAACCCTTCGTGTGCGGAATTTGTTCGAAAGAGTCACCGCGGCCCTGGAACGCAAAGGGCTTTAGAAGGAACACGGATGGGTTTTAGTCAGTAAGAGTCTGACAAGCCCTTCCGCTCCACCCAGAGCGAAAGAAGTCATTTGATGATTTCCCATCCATTAAAAAAAAAAAAAAATACCCTTCGTGTGCGAGACCGACTCGCGCTCGGACGACTTTTACATAATTTTAAGCTCTAAACCGTCTTATTTACCATAATATCAACGAGCCTATTCTAATGAACGTGAGAATCAACAGAAACCCCCGCATATTTTTTTTCTAATATTCCCATATCAGCATAAAAATAACCAACTAAGAATATTAATAAGTTTACTCTCCACTCCATATAAGCAAGGTTTTTTGCAAACCCGCTTATTGTAGCAAAACGTGGGTCCAGGAGCAGTTAGCTTAATAGCCCAGCACTGGAGTGTTTGAGGGAGCCAGTTAATATCTTAATTGATAGCCCATCTACGGTCGAAGGTATATAGCCTGTGCCTGCACGGGGCTGTGCACCGATTTACCAACTAATTACTGCTCGTTACCGCCCGTAACCGGTCAGCACCGGTAAGCGCCGGTTGAAACTGGATAGAACTGGTGCACCGTCGCTATTATAGCGATTAGTACTGATGTTTGTATTGTTCAAGATGTTTTAAGTACATTTCTATTTTTTTTACCTGCGTTAAAATGTAACGTGTAGATAACTGTTTTGTCCCAAACAAATAAAATGAAGATGAAAAACTACATAAGGAAAGATATCTTGTTTATCTTTAGACACAAATTAGGTGTTACGTTGTAACTCGATGTGGGTAAATAGGTCAGAAGTTGGTATCGATGTCTCGGATTAGAGTGTTAAGAAAAAATACAGCGCGAAGGCGAGTATTGTTTCCCATAAAAATAAATAACTTACTAGTTCTGAATTTACTACACGAATTGGTATCCCAAATGAATATTGAATACCTTCATAATCATAATCTCAAAAGCCCGAACACATATTAACGCATTCCCCTATGAATTTCAATAATTATTAAATCCATCACAAATCTAACACCATATATATAACGTGTAAAATTCTAACCAGTACTTATTTATTTCATCAGTACACAAAAAAAGTAAAAGATACGTGGACCAAAGCTCATTGGGTCAAAAACTCAAAAGAGACCATTAAGTCGCGTATCTAGCGAAATTTTCTTCCTTTGCTGAAACATTTCAACGCTAAAAATCTTTTACAGGTGCCCTTTTTGTATGCGTTCCAGCTGGTTCGTAATGTGCACTTAAAATGGAAGGTCGGTTCAGCGGCTGAATGTCAGGATGTGTCTGCTCTGCTATCACTGAACATTTCTGTAGAGTTTTTTGAATTATGTCTGAAATATTTTTCAAAGGATGACGTTGAGCTTATGCAAAAACGTAAGTCTTCGTCCAGATGAATGTGCTATGCTTAGTTGAATTATGGGTGACGCCAGTATGTTGGAGTATTTTAACTAGAGCAAGTGAAAATTGTAGCGTTGATTTTTCAGGATTTAAATCGACATAGTATATTCCCTTTCAGAAAACTTTATCGCAAAACATGGGACCCATGCAATTGATTAGATACAATGCTACTGTTGTCTTGTTCCCAGTTCCTCCTCTTCCTCTGTTACTAAGGGGCTTTCAAGCAAATAATCCCACAGTTTGAAAAGTCTCCCCATTGACTTCTAACAAATTTCTCTCTCAGTTTACTTTCAAATACTAGCCCCACATTCACACAAAGCTCTTACAAACACCAATCTACCATGCCCTCCTCTTCTTTCTTCTAATTTATCATTCAATGCACTCAATAATATAAATCCCCTTGATATGCACTGAGAAGCACTTGGCACACAAGATACGGTTTGTTTCTGGACCCAGTGAGGCGAGCAACAAGACGTATTTATGGTAATTTTGGCTCGCACTTGGTTGCACAACAGGTACTATTGTAGGCTAAAATGCTAGGTTCACTTGTATAGTCTTGTGTGATTTGGGAAGAGGATCTCGTGGGTGGACATCCCTATAAAGCGATGTCCAATTAGATCCTTTAGAATG
Source organism: Mamestra configurata (assembly GCA_002192655.3). Classification (NCBI taxonomy): domain Eukaryota; kingdom Metazoa; phylum Arthropoda; class Insecta; order Lepidoptera; family Noctuidae; genus Mamestra; species Mamestra configurata. Next base: position 28,599 of record NDFZ01005203.1, read on the forward strand.
AATGCTTTGTGATGGACGAAAGCAGGTAGGTTAGGTAATTCTGGAGGTATCTTTGTATCAACTGTTATTGGATAAAGATTATAGAAATCATAGTTATTCGATAATTTTAAGCCTTTTTTTCTAGCCCTAGGGACCTTTGTAAAACAGGTATTTGGCGTAACAATAATTTGCATATTAATTTATAAAGCCGCGTATCCACTTGGCAACATTTGACGCGCGACATGATGTACATGTACAACATATTGCTCATCATGTTTAACGGCAACGAGCAACCCTGTTGTGCAACGTTACCGAACAGGTTGAGCGTCACGTGTTGCACGTCAATTGTTGCCTAGTGGATACGCGGCTTAAGGTATCTTCTCTCAAAAGGTATTTTGGGATCTTAGCACAGCAGCACTACGACATTTAGAATGGACTTGTTCGAAAGACAGTTACTTTTGCCTATTTTGTGAATGCTATTAACAATTCCAAATAACAACTCTTATCACAAAACCATTCGGCCAAAACAAACCGCAGTAACTGCAGCTTAATCTACGTTAAATTCTATTAAACATAGATTAAGTCTGCAATTCCGTTAAATTCGTCTCTCTTTTGGCGCCAATCTGTGTATCTGAAAAACATTCCCGCCTCCCTAACCACAGGTTCACTTCATTCGACCATCGCTTGCTCCGGAAAAAAAAAAGCGATTCCTTAGGGGCAGAGCGAAATCTTAATTTTACGTGAGCGAAGCGAGAAAACCCTCAGGAACGTTATTTAGGTTGTAAATAGCCCCGTAACGATGTATCGATTTACCTCTAACGTCTGAATAAATACGCCTTACTTGTACCTCGGTATTTAATGCCCGTTTACTAGATTCTAAGGAGTGGGAAATCGGTGCGCGAATCTCAAGATCCCGAGGTAGTTTTTTCATGTGGAATAAATTGGACTAAACCTTAGCTTTAGGTACTTATCCTTACATTTTTTTAGTTAAAATAAGAATGTATCCTATTGTCCCTTACTCATCGACAATGAATATTCCATAGATAGGATTCTATGACAGAATGTTCTTTGATTATGGGGCAAACATCTATCTTTGTATAAAATGTTTTATGAGGTATATCTTTCCGATTTCCTAGACAAAAGATGCGATGGCTCGGTTAATATACATGTTATAAAAATAATTTATAGCCTGTAGCACTCAGGAACAATGTATCTTTCTACCAGTTTTTTTTAATAATTGGATCCTTAGTTCCAGGGTACATACAAACTTTACCTCTTTATAATATTAGTATAGACAAACAACATACTTTTTACTGCAATTCCTATCACCTTTGCTCATTAATTAAATTTAATGTGACAATAGATTTGCGTATTATTGTCACAATAGTAGGTAGGTATGGTATTCTTTTGTAACCGACTTCAGAAAAAGGAGGAGTTTCTACTAATGGCTCATATCTAACAGAGAGGTCAAATTTATGACTTGCTATTAATTTAATAGCAGAAAGTGTCCACCCAAAAAGCTAAAAGCTTAAGTTAAAAATATTATTATCTATACTCGAATCAAAAGTTCAAGCGCTAATTTTCATAACCGTAACCCATTAACTTAAAATGAAACACCCAGTCTCTATTTAACATGACAAGCCTAAATTGTTAATCTTCTAGGCAATACTACTTAATTTCCTGCACGCACCACAGCCTAACGTAATTAAGTCCATCATGCGCCCAGCCACCAGTTATCGGTCTATCTAGATTGACCTACCGTGTACTCTATACATGAATTTTGGCTACTCTGTGGACCTAATTTTATAATTTCGTAACATACATTAATTTTGCTTACAAATAGGCGATTTTGTTGTAATTATTTTATGATTTTCTAGGGTTAGGTAATGTACATTTTACATTAATTATACTGCATACAGGTAATTTAAATGTACTACTTACCAACTTTAACATTATTTTGTAGTTCGCACATTTGGAATGGATCATTAATTTCCTTGCAAATATTATGAAGTTTAGTCGGCTATCTGCCAGTGGTCAGTATCTATATACTGAGTACATACCCATTGAATGTTGGTATTTCTGTCATAATATGTTAAATATTATAACTCAACAGACAAATGTGTTGTTGGGGACTTTGTTGCGCCACTTCTTCTTCCCAGCTAAAACACTAGGAAGTGGTGACGGGCGGGCGTTTTAGGGTGTGGCAAAAAAGTGCTGGCACTCAGCCTAATTTGAATAAATGACTTTTGATTTGATTTATCCATATAAATGTTTGTACCAGGGAAACGATGAAAACAGAGATTTGATCAAATCCCTAAGGTGGACGATCGATTCATGGAAGATGTAAATGTGATAAAATAACAACTGTGTGAGGTGATTTCTCTCAAGAAACCTTTGATCAAATTTGATTAAATATCCTTTTTCATGATTTCCCTGCGACATTTAACTCTTCTCACACAGCAAATCTTGACTACTCGAAGAAGACGATAGGGGAAATTAGGAAAATGCCTTTCTTAGGACAACCCTACACTACGTAAAAATAGTATTGTTACGCGCCAGAATTAACGCCGGCGTATCGACATTCGTCACTACTAGCGCCATCTAGTATCGAGTAGCAGTACTAGTAGAGTCAAGTACCTTCTAGACATTTTTATGCCAGAACATTCTACACTTCTCGATATCTGGTCAGTCGGCAGCGGTAGTTACGAGTACTTTCCAGATATTTCGACAATAGAAGTTTATAGAATAAACTGACCTAAATTAGGAGCGCGTAGTCCGCGACCGAGTCAATATTGGATTTGCGATACAAGCGAATACTTCGGAAGCGATCTTCAAGTGCGATTAAAGTGATCAGTGGTGAAGTTGTGTTTTATAATTAGTGAGTTTAAAGTTGTAATTAGTGTTTTTAAATTAAAGTGTAATTTTGGTTACTTAATCGGCTGTTTTTACTGTCACGAACCCCAAGCTCGTAACAGTATTACGATGCGCTAATTTAGCTTTAGGTTCATCCATGTTGTTTCAACTACAGTAACTGCTAAATTATACAGTGTTCACATGGTGTCCTGCTGACCTAGTCAGTCAGCAATAAATAGATATTCAGGTGATGTGCGCACCAACCAATGTTAAAACTGTGTATGTAGGTGAATGACGGACTTATTGCGATGCCAGCGCTGGGTGACTATTTATTATTGTAACTGCTTTGGAGTAATTAATCATTTTTTTATGAATAAATGACGGCATCCTTTTAATTATGCCTATTGCATCATCCTGTAGATCTGTTCGAATCTTCCGTATAGCGACCTTGCAAAGTTACAATGGTAAAACGGGACTATATTACTAAGACTCCGCTGTCCATCTCTCATGAACCGTGATAGTAAGACAGTTGAAATTTTCACAGATGGTGTATTTCTGTTGCCGCTATAACAATAAATAATAAAAATGAAATAAAATAAAAAATAAAAGGGGGCCCCATACAAGCAATGACAAAATGTTTTTATCGGCTTATGGTACGGAACCCTTCGTGTGCAAGTCCAACTTGCACTAGGCCAGTTTTTAAACTAGGTGAGACCGACAAGGTGTCGTTTTACCCTGACGGCCTAGAAGGACATTGACTGACTTTTCTGGTAATTTAATGTCATTTCAAAAGTCAACACATCATTCTACTTCTTGGCTATGTATCAAAATACATAGGTTCATAAATGTACTAGCAAATTCTGGAAAGGTTACTCCTAGGCAGTGGTGACCCGCACTCGCAGAAGATAGAGAGAGTTTTGAAGGTAGAAAATGAAGGCTTGAGTTTGCCCAGAAGCTGGGACATGACTGTGCCACAAAGTAAGCTTCCAAACAAAACACGGTCAAACGCTTGCTCAATTTGCTAGTCGTTCGTATCTACCTACCCTCAATTGAGAAAGGCATGGCATTATTACAAAGCTTGAAAGGCGGACGCAAGACTGTTGATATCAAGACGTTATCTGCATTGAAGTCGGAGCTGAAAGGAGCTTATTTCTTGCAAGGAGACACACATAGGAAGATTATGAATCTAGGTGAATAGATGAGAATTATATGCAAATATCTATGAAATAAGATATTGTCTATTCCTTCGTAGAGTAGGGCAACATGTATTACTTTACATAACCTTATCGAGTTTTATGCTAATTAGGCTACAAACAATCTACCCAGGTGAGACCCACACTATTTGTCAAACTACCCGCCCACACAAATTATCATAGGTGATAAATCCTAGCAATAAATATACATTGCGCATTTCTAATACCCTCTCGCCTTTTAGATTCTAATCGTTATTTCATTAATTTCAGAATATTGACTTTATTTTTATTCAGCAGTTTTATGAGACATTCTTTTGTTCCGAAGCAACTGCTCCGTTGGTCTCGCGGTCGCAAGCGCGACTGCCGAAGGTGGAGTCCTGGGTCGATTCTCAGGTCAGGCAAAAAGTGTCATTGGGTTTTTGCAATAGGAATTTCTCTGTGACAGCCCGGAATTTGGAAGTTGGTGGTGTGACACCCCCGTGCCTCGGAAAGCACCTTAAGCTGTTGGCCCTACGCTAGATTTATCTCCGGTCGTGTAGGAAGAGAGAGTGCACATGTGTTTGAGCACACTCTTGTGCACTACAAAAATTTCCCGTGCTGATGGCTAGTTTCAGTTGAGATTGGCCGCCATGGCCGAGATCGGTCAGGAGGACTATATACTAGTAATAAAGTGCGACGAGATTCTGATGTGATAATATGAGGGATGATGAGATATGCGAACTTCTCTTTCGAGTCATGTTAGATATCATAGAGTTCCTATTCTTAATCTTTTCGTTCCAAATTCCTATGATAGATATAAGGGTCAACATAAAAGAATGTTTGTAGAGGGTGACCAAAGAAACAGTAGATGGATGAAAAATGAACTACTGAAAGAAATTACATCAAATAGAGGTGACTATTGAAATGACAGCAAATAGAGATGTATGGAAGCTGCGCCGACCCCAAATAAGTCGATAAGGACAGGAAGATGATGATTCATATCCCATTTATAAAACTGCAAAAACAAATAACCCAATTGTTACCAGATTTGTCCAAACCGAAATAGTCCCTCAAATTACGATTGCGCGTAACAAGTGGCCAGTTAAACCGGTTAACGGCATCGTGTGGAGTTGTGGACGTTGCGAAACCCCCGGCGATTTCTAGCATTGACTACCGGAGACGAGGTGTAGCCGGCTCACGATTTTGTTCAGCGATTTGAACACTGATTGTTATTAATAACAATCTTATTAGTGTGTTATTGGATTGTGATACTGTGTTTTGGTCTGTATTTTTTCCTATCCGATTTTCCTTTGATTGTTTATGGTCTAAGACACTGCCGGTCGATTCTGTAAACATGTCGAAGTGAAGGCTTGGGTGAAGTGATCACGAGGTGGGCTGTCGATCCATCTTGATTATATGGATTGACAGCTCACCTCGTGATCACTTCACCCAAGCCGACTTCGACATGTTAACAGAATCGACCGGCTGTAAACTTGCAATATCTACATATCTTCGGTTTGTATGGAGCTGATGTCCCATGTCGTCATGAACCATATGTGACTTATCCTCAGAGGCCGTTTTGGAAATATTAGTCAGTCTCCTAAGAACCTTCAATTAACTCCTCACAAAACGTTATATTTGTGAGCACCAAATGGGTTTTCTGTCAACGTTCTGTACTCATCTAAACTGATATGCATATTTATATGAGATCGTAATATTATGCCATGGTATTATATTAGCTGATTAATTATTATTAGTTAGTTTAAATGAATAGAGCGAGTTCTGAAGATCTTCTATTTCTGGGTCTTTAGGGAAGCTTGTATTGACACAAGTCCAACCACGGAAATCTAAATTATAATCTCTGTGTATTCATGAAACATCAAACATTAAAGGGTTTAGAGATTTAATAGAATAGAACGGAAATGAATAGATTCTCTAAGGAATCTACTATGAATGCAGACACCTGTATTGAAATGAGACGCATCTTGATTTAAATTATTATTCTGCACGTTGAAATGTAAATTAATGTATAAGTAAACCAAACAAAAAACGTAGCAAGTTGTAGAATTAGCATATTCTTATAGCAATTCTATAATTATGACTCATCGGAGGATAACGGGTTAACAGACGTGGGCGATGGATCTAATAATTCAACACTATTTCAGTAGATGCCATTACCTATTCCAACATTTATGTCAGTGTACGATAAACTAGAGTAAATAACCACAATTTACGTCGAACAGAAGTGAGGGCCAAAACTAAGCTTGTACCCATATTCGGCATAGTCGCTATTTTGGGTAAATTCGATTCACTGGTGCTTGTCAGCCGAAAATGTCCAGTGGTCAACTTGGGGCTCCTAATCGAGCAATACAATGGACGTTTGGAGTGAATTATGGTCATCATCATCGCCCTTTACTGTCTTGGTGTCGTAGGTATGGTATGGTGTCATTAACCCGTAGAAATATGGTGTACAGGCACTCTTAATTCCATCCTAGAGTCATCTGCCAATCATCTCACACTTAGTGGGTCTGGAAACCAATGATTCCAAATCTGGTAAGCAATTTGATTTCATTACAGATCAAAAATTACTTTTATGCAAACAAAATTGATCAATCAGAAAATATTCGTCACTCAGAGCTATCAAATATTTCCGTTCGCATCGTCATCCACATGGGATGATTCCAAGAAATCGGAAATACGTTGATACCAACATTATTTCAAAATTTTCACGGAAAACATTTTTTTCTAATGTTAGACTAATGAAATTAGTTCCAAATCAAAGAATTCCGGATAGTGGATTGACCGCAATCCTTATTTCGGAATGCTTCAATCCAAAATAGATGAAGTGCGGAGGGGCATGGAAGCATGCAGTGTTTCCGATACGGATGTCAGGCAACAAAGCGGGGGAGAGCATAAGGAAAGCTAATCCCCCATGTAAGATTAACAAGATAGGGCGAGACGCATTCGAAACACTTAAAAGATGTAACGAATGAAAGCTGTAATTTAAAATTCATTGAGTATTGAAACAGACGTATTATCTTAATTCAAGGCAATTCTACGAGGATCCATTTGAATGTAACTAAGTTCTACTTTTGTTCTCAACAAAATTTCTTTTCACTACAGTCTATTACGCTCTGTTTAAATATTGAAGTAAAGGATATAAATGTAGAGACTACAGACATTCGTGTCGCCTACCCGGAAACGAGTTAGCGTGAAGATATGTTCTCCACTTGGAAACCAGTTGAGCGCAAAATAACATTAGTTACCGCACCTAAAAAAACAAAACTCCTAACCACAATACAGTAATTAATTGTACACAAAAGAAATCGGCAAACGGATACTTTCAATTGGCGTTACAAGTAGAAAATTACTTCCAGGCCATAAAAAGCGAGGAGAAATTCATTTGACACATGATTTGAATGTGACATTAACATTTTATTATATTTATAATTGCTTATAGCGGCATAATGGTGAACATTAAAAATATTACACGTATGACAAGCGCGTACCACCGCTGCTCTTATGGCGTTGGGCCTTACGTTTAAGGCATGGAAACACGCATAAGGAATAAATATTGCGAAAGTCCAGTTACTGGCGACTCACTACACTCGGATTCTAGCCAATTTAGACGTCCAATTCACCTTGTTTTAGCTAAAACACACAGGAATACAGCCGACCAATAGTAGACGACGTAAATAACCAAAATAGAACGAAGATTTTTTAAGAAAAACGTACCTTATGAGGCGTCCTTCCTCATAATCGGGTTTATAAATCCATTCACAATACGAAACAAAAACCACTCGAGCACTTTGCGAACACAAAAATAACGAAACTTAGGGCCTCTTACGGGGTAACGTATGGCGGAACGTAAAACACACACATCCTTTTACGTACGTTTTTGGGAAAACAATAAAAAAAACTTGCACAATATTTGAACAGATGGGATATTTATTTTGGTTTGACGCGCGACGTAAGATCGTACGGAGTGACACCGCGCCGTACCACCGTCCGCGCGGAGGGATTCTCGGCACTGACTCGAGTGGCTCGGAACACCGCGTTTGTTTGGTTCAGACTTCGCCTTCCCTTTCTAATAAGAATTTAACGGCAGCTCCACCTAACGGACGCTGGTTGAACCACGTGTCATGCAGGCAGCGAGTAGCTACTACTTTAGATGGTGCTACGTGCAGCTCTTTTTGAAATTTGTATTTTCCTACAGATGTCATAAAATTTATCAACGCAAAAGTTACGAAAACTGTATCGATCGGTACATAGGTGTGAATTCCTGTTCAAAGACCACTCGTCTGAATAAGCAGTAGGTATGTAATGAGTTGATTGCTACCATGCCTACTTTAATCCCCTCAACGGAAGAAAGATGTCTGGACTATATCATCAGAGCAACCTGCATTATTTTCTACTCCTAAAATGAATGCCATAGTCAACAACTCAGCAGCTGTTAAAATATTTTGGCTTTAGCTCAATCGTTCTTTGGGTTTCAACATGCTCATAAGTCTATTCAAGATATTATATAGTGGACAAAGATATTATTAAATCATTTTGTAATAATAACCTTGTCCAATAAGGAAAGTAACTGCTCTCCAATAATCAAAGCAGGTTTTATTGAATGTTTTCCTTTTGACCTAACTAACTTGACAAAAGCTTTCGACGCAGTAACCTTTAAAAACGATTCACTCAAAGAGAACCTGTTTTCAAAAACTCGAAACCCTTTGATAGGTTTTGATATTTTCCACGAAGAATTCAAATAAAACAGATCAAGTCTTGCAAATTCGGGGAAAAGAAAGAAAATTATATCAATAGGCGTACCACAGGGAAGTGTCCTAGCACCATTGTTGTCTTTAAACTGTAATTCCTTATAAATACGTTTCAAATTAAAAGGGGTTACCACAGGGATCAATACTGGGTCCTGTTCAATGTGAAAGTCATAAGTTGCGACGTGCGTCTTTTAAGCTGAAGGATGCCTTTCGACACAAACTGAAAATAGAATAATTTTTGCCATAAATAATAATAAACCTTTCAATAAAACAACAACCAACCGGAAAAAATCCTAGTTTATTTTAAAAACAATATTTCCGTGATTTACACTTATTATCCTATCATTACTTTACACGACAGCTGTGTGTCCGTTTGTTCGGCTACCACTTTTATAAGGTTGCTATTGGCTAACACATTTCTGGGCTGGTAACCCGCCGTGATCCACGAATCCAGTATGTCAGTACTTGGCAACATCGTTCTTAACGTGTTCCTAATATAAATGTATGCTTGCGGTGAGTACTTGTAAATGCTCAAGGCAAAGTTTTTCAAGTCTTCTGTCTGTCTCATTGGCATAGCCAAGACCAGTCCTGTTGAATCCTCCTTTATTTTATCCTGCAATGACAGGAGGATCCTGCATTTTTTCTTGCGCTTCTGATTTAAAACCTTTTTCTTCATCTCAATGATTTCTTTTATTCGCTTTAGAAATCTGTTTTGTCTGTTGTGTACTTTCATGTTGTATTTAAGTTTGTCTTTTAGTCCGACAGCCTGTCTCTGTAGTCTTTGGACTTCAGTGAATAGTTTGAGCAGTTCAATACTTTCTTTTTCTTTCTGAGGTATGTTCAGGTCTAGAGACGTGTCGTTGGTGGCGGTGGCAGCCTTTCCCTCGTCGTCATCGGTGGTCATGTAGTCTTCGTCCTCTTCATTTTCCAGTGTTTCTTCATCTATGTATTCAACCTAATGCAAAAATAGATTGGTTAAACAGTATAAATGCTTTATTGTAATGATGTGATGCACCAAAATAGACTTCAAAATAGAATTAAATTTGGAAACAAATAAACATGAAAAAACAGTTAAGAAAAAAAAACACAGGAAATGTAACTGACCTTTATCTCATAGTTCTTCAGAACTTGTCTTTGCAATTTTTGAGATTGGTATTTCAATGTAAAACAAAATGGAAAATAAATCAATAGCACAATAATGCTCTAAAGAGCCAGAAAAAAGAATGAGTAAAATAGAAACTACTCCAAAAAGAAAGAATGAAAAAGCATTTATTGTTACAGAACTGATTAAAAAAAGCAAGAAAACAAAAGTAACCCACCTCTAAAACGTGTCTGGGTAACTTAAGTGAGGGTACTGCCTTATCGACCAGCACCATCTGGTCATCCTCGTCACATTTGAAGCAGTCGATGGAGAAGTGTTGCATACAGATGTAGGAGAAGTCGGTCGGCGTCCAGTTGTTGCGGCCGGTCAGGTCCGTCCATATCTGTCTGAGGCTCGCATCTTCCGGAAATCTGGGCAGAAGAAATTTTTGGTTATCAAATTGCCTGCCCGGGTTGGAATTGTTTGAAAGAGTTACCGTGGTCCTAGAAGGCAGAGAATTTGGAGAAACACGGGTGGGTTTTAGACAGCAAGAGTCTGTCACTCCCTTCCTCTCTGCCCAGAGCATGAATTATTTGATGATTTCCCAACCAAAAAAAAAAGATATGCTATACTAATTTGTATGGTTCTGTTAGTATATAAGATACTTCTACTGCAACCAACTAGTAAGTAAAGGTAAGGATATGTGAATACGACGAAACACTTCGAGAAACGTTAGGTAGTGACCTTTTTCTTTGGCATGTCTTTGCAAGGGCACTACCATGGCCCCAGATGCGAGTTTTGGTAAAGTTATAAGCAAGATCTTTTATGAGTAGCAGCTCTAATCTAAATCAATATTAGGCACTTCATTTCTGTCAGATACGTGCATCCTCAGTGTTATGAGGGTCTCCCAACCAATTTATTTATTTGACAAAATAAGGGATCAAAAACCACTACCTCTCTCTTAAATTGTTTTTTAATAGAGTTATCTGCTTTTATTTCATTATTATTATTGTATATATTAATCTATTATGTATTTATTGTATACATAAATGGTACACCTAATACTACCTACAGTACTGTCTTTCCTTTTCTCACTAAAATCCATCCAAAGGTTGTCTTGAAAAGATCACTTTTAGCAATAAGGCCGCCCTTTGTGTCACCCTATGTAATGTTTTACCTCGTCTATATATTCTGTAACTTATATGGTGTACATAATAAAGAGTATTCTATTCTATTTTCTCATATATTAACTTTCACAGATTTTAACCCTACAATGCTGTTATTGTAAAGCTGCAACATACCATTTCGACTAAAAATAAAAATATAGTTCTCTCCCACTAATCCCATTCAATGGTGGGTTATTGAAGTAATGGAATTTGTAGAAGTAAACAACCATATATAATAAACACGTATGTAACTGAAACTACCACCTCTAGTGGCATGGCATTGTATTTCTTAAGCCATTCAAAAGCAAGATAAAATTCTAGGCCCAACTCAAAACTCAAAGCATATATTTCAATTAAACCGTTACAGGCACTTTTGAATTGTCAAGGTCGGTCTGTCCAAAGAGATGAAGCTAATTACATCAATACCAGAAATATCAATTAACGTAAGGGACATTTTGGCATTTTCCGTAAATGAACCTTACGTTAACTGTCGTAGAGGCAATTTGGCATTTTGGGTAAATGTCCTTTACGTCAATTGATACTTCTGGTATCGACATGTTCCAAAGCGTAGATCTCTATGGAGAAGAATGTGCAAGAAACTCTATGGACTCTTTTAAATCAATGTTTTTTACAATGATATGGTTACATCATTTGTGTGAAAATTATACAAACATACATATATGTGAGAATGGTGTAGAAAGACTTGAATGATTGAACGTCTGAAGTAAAAAAAAAGGTAACAATTCAAGGGACGAATAATTAAAATAAACTGTGGCAGCTGAGACATGACCAGTCCTAGCTGACGGCCCTCGCTCAGCAATATGACGCCTCAACCACTTTGAAGAGTGCCAAATGATCCAGCACCATCAGCCAGACTTTTAAGTGAGTATGACACTCCCAACCGCCAGGGCATATTCAAGTCAAAGAAAAATTATAGTTTAAGGTACACAGTACTCACACATGTGCCATTAATGCATGAAATTATACACACTCACAAAAATAGCAGATTATTGTGGATGTTGGATAACCAAGTGGCAATTCAGATGGACACTCCTGATGCATGCTCAAACTAGTTTTGCATCAACATGCAAATTATGAACAAATGCAAATTATGTATCAGCTTCATTTACACTACATTACCAGCCAAGTAATCTTTGCAAATCCCATGAAAAAAAAAATTTACCTAAAAAAGGACTCAGCATCTAAATTCTTGAAGTCTTCACATCCCAATACTGCACAAGTCTTGGTTATTTCTGTATCAGTATCTGCATACTGCTTCAACTCTGGGGCCACCATTGCTGTTGAGAAACCCTTAGATTAAGTCGATCAACTTTTATATTATATTACAATTACAATAAATATGAAATAAAAGATGTTCATTGTTCTAGATGACAATGTAGACATAGTTAACTTTTCCTTAGTTGGTCTAGTGTGTGACTTCAATCACATAGTACACCTAATATAATTGTAAAAACGGAAAGTAAATTGAATATTAGTACCTTTCGGATACGTTGCTGCTTGAGTAGTAAACATAGAACTAAAGGTTATTTCATGTGTAAACAAACTTAACGCCATAAGACACTAGTTTTATTTTGAAATTCAAAACAACCTACCAATAGGAGTTGATTTCGCTTTACTATCACCATGCTCCGTTGCATTCTCCTTCATTTTATAACTCTGGCCTGTATTCATCATACTATTGTAGCTAGCTGAAAAAATATGTCAAAAAATATATCGGTGAAAACAGAGTTCAATTTCAAAAATCAATAACAAAAAGATTGGTTGTGTTGTATTAAAAAGTTTACAAATAACTTATAAAAGAGTCAAATAGATACAAACCTCTGTACATACAAGAGAAAGTATGGAAACTTACTTAATTAGTTTGCCCAAGAACTATTTGGGCTGGAATGGCCGGCAGCGTAAACCATTAAAATAGGTTAATCGCTTCTCATTCATTTACAATATGTTAACATTTTATCGATAAAACCGTTGAACGATTTGATTCACAATAATTATGAGTTTAAATAACGCAGTTGGAGTTTACAGCCACATAAAAGCCCGTAATTGATATTTTAAAACACTCCCCCATTGAAAAACTCTGGCATGAATGATTGAAATATTGAACATTGAATGACATAAACAGTGATTGTTTCGTAACAGTCAAACATTCATTCATTGGTGAACGAAATTTAAATTACGGAAATGAATAGGCATGTGCTTGCTTCAGAAAGTTTACGGTTTTACTAAAGTCTTTCTGAAAAAAACTATGGCCCTAGTAGTAACATTTTGGTATTCAGCAAGTATTATTATAACAAAATGCTTGACATTTAATAACTATTACGTCATTTTTTTTCTGCTGACAAATTTACCATAGACAAACTAGAAGTAGAAAACTCGTGCAGTGATATGATATGACTTGACTGATGTTTCTTGTTTGTCTTGTCACTTTTTCTAAAATACGTAATTTTTGACGAGACCTTTGTTGCTATCAATTGATGTTATTGCAAGTGCATTTAAAAAATGGTTGATCCAATATTCGATTATCAATTTAGGCTTATCCTAATTGGTGATAGTACTGTGGGCAAGAGTTCTCTCTTGAAATATTTCACAGATGGGAAATTCGCTGAGGTGAGTACATACAATCGCCTTTGTTTTGATGTTATTTATACAATTTGTGATGTAAATTGCGCGTTAAATTTTAGCTGTCGGACCCTACAGTGGGTGTGGATTTCTTCGCGAGGATTATAGAAGTGCAAGATGGTACGAGAATTAAATTGCAATTATGGGATACGGCGGGTCAAGAGCGGTTTAGATCTATAACGAAATCATACTATAGGAACTCAGTTGGTGCGTTACTAGTATACGATGTGTGTAATAGATCTAGTTTTGAGCATATACCCCTGTGGATGATGGAAGCAAAGAGGCACATAGAACCTCACAGGCCAGTGTTTGCTTTGGTGGGTTGCAAAGTGGACCTGGTGGGCACAGACAACAAGAACGGAGCCAGGAGGGAAGTTACATGTGAGGAGGCTCGAATGTTTGCAGAAGAAAATGGTGAGTTGCTCAACTATTTCATAATCTTAAAAATAGTTTTTGTTTGGTGTCAGTTGTTATCTAGCTCTAGTTAAATGTAGGTCAATAGTAAAGTATGCTAATTTGTCCTGATAGGCATATTTTGTGAATACTTAATTCAAAATTAGAACATTTTCAAATATTGTTTTTTTTTTATTCACTGACTGTTTTTCTTAGCCTAACTTGGCTTAAGAACAATAAATTTATGTTAGCACAAATGTTATTTAACACTTACATAATACAATTTCTGTTACTACAAAGTAATTTTTAAACTAAGCAGTTTTTTTAAATTTTGAATGGCACAAATATTGATAAATAATTCATTTATAAATTCCAGTATTCACTCAACTGCTTAAATACTTATGAATTTGTGAACAGGTCTCATGCATAATCATTATTCTTGTGGACACTGCCTCAAGATCTTTTATTGGCCTTGAAAGGTCAACAGGAAATGATCATTTATGTTCATTTCCAGTGTTTAAGTTGACAAAAGACCACTTCATAATGATACAGTAATAAATATGAATAAAATATGTGAAATCAGTTTAATAAATGACATTGATAACACAAAATCACTTCAATGATACAAATCATAGATTATTATTTATAACTTTATTACCTTTTATTTTATTTTTAGGTTTACATCATGTAGAAACATCAGCAAAAACTGGTCTAAATGTAGAAGAAGCATTTGTACTAGTCGCTCAAGAAGTATACAACCGCATACAAACGGGAGAATACAAAGTAGAAGATGGCTGGGATGGAATAAAAACGGGCTTCAACCGTCCCAATGGTATGGACTTCAATCTCCTGGAAGCGGAGACAGTCCAGTCCACATGTTGCTAGGAGAGTAAGAATTAAGTGTATATATTTGACTCACATTAGTTTAGTTATATACAATGTGTAAGCATAATTTTATATATATTGTATAGATAAAGGTGTGGCGACTGCTGTAAAAGGTGGTACATTTTATTTATAGTTGAACTTTTACTTATAAACATTAATTTTTCTTGACTTGGTGGTCTTATGTTGGAAAAATAACAATTAGAATCAAACAAAGAATAAGTACAACTTGATCCATTTTCAGATTTTAGAACATAATCTTACAATAAAAATAGTAAGCTCTCCTATATACCAAATGCTTTATCATTATTTAATAGTTGGCATTATGATCATCATTTTTTTTTTTTTTTAGACTGAATTAAGAACTACTTAAATTGTTGAATAGAATAATATGTAGAATAATTCTTACACAAAAGTATGGCAACTTTTAGTAACAGCTAATAAAAAAATAAAAATTAGGGTACTTTTAGACTTACTAAAATAATAATCAACAAAATACTGCAAATTATTTTAACGTTTGAATTTCTAATAATAAATTAATTGTTTGAGACTGTGTTTAGTGCTACTACTGTGTTCACATTTTTTCTGATATTTTTTTTTAGGTAATTACTTATGTAGAAAAATGTGTAAACACAGTTGTAATATAACTTACTGTCAAATTCCAACAGATTTTTCCCTCAACCTTAACAGAGAAGCCAAAGTATTTTTCAGCATACCTATATAAATAATATGAAGTTATCAAGTACACAATTTTTAAATGATTATGTTTATAAGCAAATTTCAAATAACCTACACTTTTAATAAAGTCATAATTATATTTTAAACATTGCAAAAAAAAAAACAATATTATTATAATACACAGGAAAAGATAACAACCACTAAATATAACTTTGAATCAGAAAAAAATATCATTTGCATTGCAAATATTTGTACTGTATGAGCAGGTTTCATTTAAGGTTATACATGAATTATGTGTTTTTACTCACTAAACACAAGGATGAGGAACTCGTGGCTAAAATATAACAGCCGCACGGGTCGATCTTGAAAGATAAGCAAGGCTTGCCGAGGTCGGTTTGTGGATGGGTGACCATCTTAACAAACCGAGATTCCTCCGTGCCTCGGAAAGCACGTTAAGCCATTGGTCCAGGCTGCCATTTGGAGATCTTTGGCAGTCGTTTCGGATCGTCAGAAGACAGAAAATCTGACACCAGTCTTGTCAAGAAGTACCGTGTGACCCAGTTAATGGGTTGTGGAGGTCTGGTAGGCAGCA
The DNA here is from genome assembly GCA_002192655.3 of Mamestra configurata. Lineage (NCBI taxonomy): Eukaryota > Metazoa > Arthropoda > Insecta > Lepidoptera > Noctuidae > Mamestra > Mamestra configurata. The sequence continues at coordinate 44,804 of NDFZ01005203.1, forward strand.
GCCCCACGTAAAATACTGGTATTTACCTGAATCCGGTTTGAGTGGGAGCCGACCCCACTATGGTTGGGAAAAGACAAGGTAGATGATGACTCATTAAACACAGGAGGCAGTAATATTACTATAAATAATTCTTAAAAAGTTGCAATTTAAAACCAATTTATTTTACCGACAGACTTGAGTGAAAATGATCTTGACCTAGTTGTTATACTTTTGCTACAAAGAAATATTTTGACTTAAATTGAGCTTTTGGAGACCTCCATAATACATATTAAATATTTGCAATGTAAATTATAAACTTTTCTGTATATAAAAAAAAAATTAAATAAGTATCTATATTTTGAAGAATCCTTTTTATTTACAAACAAAGGTGAATTAGCTCTCGCTATAAATGACTCGTTAACGAGCCGATGTAAATATTGTAAAAAAATATGCCCATAAAGTATATTTATGATCTAAATGCCACGGTTTTTAATTCAGTTTTCTGAAATGGTACGTAATTAACGACATAGACCACTTCGTAAATGGCAGAGGGGTTAAACAAAACTCTAAAATCGCGATCAGTGCGGGATAGTATAATTTTGTGAAAGATTGAACTGTTAAATAAGAAGATCCAAAAAAAAAAAGTTCCGACGAATTGAAAACCTCCTCCTTTTTTTGAAGTCGGTTAAAAATGACTCTCATGGTGGCATTTGGACCGCTTTATACATTACGCGTGTAATTTGAACCAAAGAATTCGAAAATTATCCCTACGATTTTGTTTCCTTCAAACTGTATAGTTTAACTCTTGTTTCATTAACTATAAGTTAAAAATATTGTACCTGCGACACCATGTAATCGTTAGATAAACATTATAACTGTTTAGGATAAATTCCATCTGCTGAATGGATCCGTTTATGCAACGTCCTCTACCTTGAGTACTCTATAAACGTAAAGTCAAAATGGATTTAGAAGAAACCTTTGAAAGGATTATCCATTGCGTTTCTCAACGAAACCATAAATTTAGTCTGTAGACACAATTTTTCTACGTAAATATAGAATTCACAGTAGCCACAAGGTAACATTACATTAGGCCCAGTAACGTAGCCGCTAATAGACTATGTTCGTTTAAATAAAGATGTGAACCATCGACATGATTCTAAAACCTAATTTAGCCGTCCATTATTACGGAAAACTTGAAAATATGAAACAATTTGTTTTAGGATGCGTAATACACTGAATATGCGCGCTGAACTCTTGACCTACACCAACGTGATAAAATGTTTTGTCTAGACAGAAAGGGCTATAAGGCTCATTATCACGAATGTGGACTAACTTAAATACGGTTAACGAAGTGTTCATAAGGTGCATTTTCGCGTATGTGTATGTACTCTAAGTTTAAAGTAAAGTACATTAAAAAATGTGTCCGCACCCTTAGTTTAAAGTAAAGTACATTTACTAATGTGAGCGCAACTTAAGTTTGAAGTAAAGAAAATTTTACTAATGTGTACGTATCCTAAGTTTGACGCAAATAACATTATACGACAGAGTACGCACCCTAAGTTTTAACCCGTGTTACGCTATCATAGGTATATGTGCGCTACACAGCCATTTGTCTAAAATAAATGCAATTATAAGTGATGGTAATAATTAAGTTCTGAATTATGACTAATGTTTATGATAGTCTTTATAACGCCTAGATTTATTCGAGCGGTGGAATGTGGTAAATGGACAAAATAAAAATGATTGATAAACCTGACAGTTCTGCGCGGCACAAATACTTTCCAGCGCTTTTTCTCACATAATAAATGTCAGGTTTTATTCTAAAAAATATAATAAAAAGATATTCTAAATATTGACATGATCATTCATTTTCTTGACATTTGAATATTGGGCACTGGTATGTTAAACACGGTTTGAGGTATACCGATAAGTCGTAATACCATTTGAACACAAGTTATGTAATTTAAATAATTTTAAGGTCATCGCATAAGACTAAAAGATAACAAAAATGTAGTCGATTGACAATATTTAGGATTGTCGTAACGAAAATGTACTTTTGGAAGAATGATTTAAAATGTTATTTTTTAATCTTATGTTAACAGTTTGTTTTATTGGAGTAGCTTATAATATGCTGTTATAATAATGCTTTATATGAAGTAAAGTTTTTTTGTTAATTAAGTCTTAGTTTTATTTTACTGTGATAATATCGGAACCCAATGGTGCCTTTGGAAGGCAGATGAGGGCCGCAAGCCAACTCGTAGAGGCCCCATAAGACATGTATAATGGAATGGAGCCCCATTCCATTATACATGTCTTATGGGGCCTAAACAACAATTATCGCTGTATGCACTATGTGTCTGCACCAATCGGGGATTGTCCTTTGGTATACTTCCATATTTCCCATATCATGCAATAGTCATGCGACTATAATAATATAAATAATAATAATAATAATGTTTATTCACATAAATATGTACCTACATTTCTTTTTACAAGTAGAGTGCTTAATCTAAACTTAAAGTACCCAAAAGTATTAGCATTTGGGGCCGGACAAGGCATAACCTGTATTCCAGCCCTCAACGCCGATCGCCCTGAGATATACACACATACAAATTAAGAATTTTTATTATGATATTGTATTGATTCCATTAATGAATGTACGTTACTTATACAATTTCATAAGAGAAAATTTAGAAAAAAAAAATTAAAAAGGTAACATTACAGGTGTGTAACTAGTCCTCTCTTTGTGTGTGCTGGAGGTGGCGTCGGAATAAGTGTGAGAGGTAAAGTGACTATTGCACTATATAGAAACAAAGATGTTGGCCTTTATTTTACAAATAATTAATACGCGTTAAGCCACAAGACACACGGTCACAGCACACTACTTGATAGTGGGTCAAGTAAATGACCCAATTTCTATTAAGTAATGGTAATTAGGGCATAAATTAAATATATCAACTGCGGATATAACTCACAATTAGATAATTACAGCTGTACCTACAGAACTGCATGCACGGGTTTATCACATTGTTTACATTTGCTAATAGGTCAACCTATTTATTAGGCCTCGTTTCTACCTGCAACCTACTCGCATGCAAGTTGTATTACATTGTGGGCTACCGAAAATATTGTGATCAATCGCTCGGTCTCGCCGCGCAATGTAATTAAACTCACATGCGTCTGCGACTTGATTGCTGGGGGAAAAGCGGACTTGGACAGGTCTATCATCGGCAGTATCGTCATTTTGTACCAATGCTTTGGTCATGTCAACGCAAAATTGCAGACTCCGTAAGATTGTAATAATTCTTGATAAGATTATAATTTCTCGATATATTATGAAAAAATCGTTTTGTATACAATAAATCCCATCCACATTCAGTAGTTTCCAATAAATCCGTCTCATATTTAGAAAAAAATGTTTACAATTTTACGCGATATTTTACAATCTTACGGCGCGGCGGCGGCGTTTGCCATTTTCCGGTGAAAGTCACATCGACAAGAAGCCAATGGTAAAAATATAGCTAGTCAATGAGTAGGTATGTATTAAAACCAGCCAACCGTGTGTCGGGCCACGCGAGTGTAGGGTTCCGTAACTGCACGTCATAATTCAATTTTGAATCTTATTTTTTTATTGTACCTACACCTACCACAGTATAGTCTTTATAACCCAAAGGTTGACTGGTAGAGAATACCTTGCTGCAGTAAGTCCGCCCATGTACCACTATTGTACATAAAGTTTAAATAATTGCCGACTTAGAATGGTGCTTTTTGTTTGATTCTATGAATTTATTAATTGATCGACTATTACTCTTTAACTTGTAAAACCTACTTAGCTGTGATAGATTTCCATTTAAATTCGTAATGTGCTAATACCATGACTTTTTCCATGTCTCCAAAATAGAGCACTTGTCTCTAACAAAAATTAGCACTTTAAAGTTTAATATATTTTCGCCAACAGATCCTATGATGGAAAATGGTTATCGCACACCCCCAATATTTTTATACGACCTATCCAACGACACCCCACACAATGGGATAGACGATAATCGACGATCATCGCCACTTTACGTGTAGGGTACCTAATTTTTCGTAATGAAACGATTTTCATATTTAGCCCGCGGTATGAAAATTTTATGAGGAGTAATATCGAGCGTTAACTAAAAGTGAGGCGTTACGTTCCTTTGCCCAACGTACTTTGCGCGAGATTATAGACTATCAAATTTTGATGCGTAAAAAAGTATTTCTAATGTTCGGTTGAAAATTTATCGAGAGTTTACAATGTCTCAAGTTATTTCATAATCTTACGGAGTTTGCCAGTTTCCGATGACAGCCACAAGGTAACATGACATTAGACCCAGTAACGTAGCCGCAAATAGACTATGTTCGTTTAAATAAAGATGTTAACCATCGACATGATTCTTAAACCTGATTGAGCCGTCCATTAGTACGGACAACTTGAAAATATGAACCAATTTGTTTTAGGATGCGTAATACTTACACTGAATATGCGCGATGAACTCTTGACCTACACCAACGTGATAAAATGTTGTCGGCGTGATTGAGTAGTACTTATACCCATACCAAATTCCAACTTTCTAGTGCTTAGCGTCTCTAAGCTAAACCGCGGACAGACAGACAGACGGACATGGCGAAACTATAAGGGTGGGTGGTAATGTTGACTACGGAACCCTATAAATGATGTTTGGTAAGCAGATGTTTTACAGTGTATTAAATTACAGTCTATCCGTCGTAGAGTTTGCTTTGTTAGGCTAATGGGCGCTTTCGTCACCGAACGCTTTGGGTGTCCAAAAATCATGGAACTCGCGTCATCGTCACCGAACGCTTTAGCTTTCACTTCTATCGGCAGTCCCCAAAGACTGCATTTTTTTTTACTTGGAGATAGTTACATAAGAAGAGACAATACCTACACATCTTCTTATGCCAATTTAGGTTGGATCGGCACAGCATGTCTCTTCCATAGCAACATCTATATTTTGTAGCAGGTAGGTATCTACTTCCTATCTACTCTAGATAAAAGTACGCGGCCTTCCGTAATCTAATTCACCTGTCCATTCACCCTGCTAACACAGCATGACGGCATGTTACGTAGTGTGATGTCATATTGCATGATTCAAAAGTAGGATTTATAACAGTTTTGAATTATTCAACATAGCTAGCTATCAATTAAGAGAATGTGCACAACCGGCACAGACGGCTAAGTCATGTTCTGGTGTTTCACCTTGTTCTACCGGAACGGGGTTCCGAGTCTTTTACATTTTTTTTACGGCGAGGCAGGCCAAGGAAACGCTGGCTAGATCTAAACTAATATTATAAAGAGGAAACATTTATTTGTTTGTTTGTTTGTGTCGATTTGGCTCGAAAACTTATCAACCTACATTATTAACTTAAAACATAGGCTATATTTTATTTTCGAAAATAATAGAGATGATAGAGATCCCTACGAACATTGCAATAATGTTCTAATCCAAAGTAGCCAAATATAGCCTAATAAATTCAGCATTTGGAGTGCGCTGAGAAAACTATTGATGATACATCAAAATAATGTAAGTAGGTAGGTACTGCATGATTAAAGTAGGGACCTACTCATTATTATTTATTACTTACCTATAAGAAAGTCCGCGAGCGTATATGTATAAATATTATTGTGGTTGAGTCATAATAACAAATAATATTCAAATCGGACCTTTCGTTTAAAATTTACAGATATAAGTACTTACTTATGTAAATATATAAAAGCGAAAAGTCACCCACTGATTTTATTCACGAAATTTCAGAAACGACTGTAAGTAGGTATCTATGAAGTTTTTAAGGGATGATAAATTATAGCTTGCTTCAATTTACTTTGAAATTGGTAGCTGGCTAATTAATTATTATAAATTGTTTCGATTAATTTTCATAAACTACCCGTTAAAGTCCATCCCTTAACGAACTTTCTGGTGTTCCTACTTAATCCACGCGTACGAAGTTGCGGTTGAAGTGCTACCTAGTGACTTATAAAGGCGTTTATGACGTAGGCAGGTATGGTCGGAGAAGGCAACACACCGGGACGAGTGGAAGGCTATTGAGGAGACCTTTGCCGAGCAGTGGGACAATACAGATTGCATAAAAAAATCTTACCGCGCTCCACTATTGCAGTAGGTATAGAAAAAAAAACAAATTAAAAAAACCACCGACAATAAAACTTTAAAAAGGAAAAAATAAATTTTAAATGGGGCCAAGCATCTTCGCCTCGGGAGACCGCAATTTTTTGTAATTAACTACTTAGTATAGTATTATATTACTTAAACTACATTAACCACATTTAACTACATTTTATTTAATACTTTTTAAAGTTTCAGTGTCGGTGGGTTTTTTAATTTAATTGTTATTTCATGTTTTTTAATCTTAATTTTCCTATAATGTAGAAGGTAAATAGTGTACTAAAAGCTAAGTAAAAAATAATTCGTTAGGTACTAGGTAGTCATCACTCTACTTTCCTCATCAATCTAGGCCCTAGATTGATTTGCCCGCAATGCCCTAGATTCTAGGGCATGGATAAGACAAAAAATATTTAAAATTTTAACGAAATTTCATTTAGTTAATATTCCTCATTCCCTTTCACACACACATTTACATTATTCTACTAGTCAAGCCCTTTCATTTGATACCCATATTGAGGGAATTGTGAAAAAATATGTTATCCGCCATTTTGTGGCGGCGGCCATCTTGGACAGATTTTCATCAAACGTAGCTAAGAACACTCCCGACTAATTCACCTTTCAAACAAAAAAAATCAATTCATCCGTTCGGGAGCTACGATGCCACAGACAGACACATCAAACTTATAACACCCCGTCGTTTTTGCGTTGAGGTTTAAACCTACGTTTAATTTTTTTATTTCCATAAATGTTGAAAACAAATACTGCGTAGATGCAACACCTACCTACTCTTTAACATCACTAGGTACATACTTAACGCAAAAATCAAGGTCCTAGATTTCTACATGATCACTTCAACAAGTTACATTGAATGTGTGACGTCCGAATTACGTAGACAAACTGCATTTATTAACCCAACCAATCGATCAGAGTCAATGACCTAACTGTTATAGTAAGGTACCTACCTATCTAAAAATGGGTGGCCAAATCACGCACGGCACGAACCCTGACAAAGGTAGCGTTGTAGCGATATCCTTCCAAAAATGCGTAAATTTGCGAGTAGATCAAATTAAAAACCTTTATTTCAACTTGGTTATTTACGGATACTTGAATTTTCAAGGGCTGTCAGTCAAATAGAAAACACTAGCTGTACCGCACTAGCGACAAGAGCAGCAAGTATGTTCGGAGCAAAATTCACCAACTTCCACTATCTCCAGTGCGGCCGTTATGGAGAAGAACGTACGAAGACTGGCAATATACCATTGACGTCCAGTTTTCCTTTTCTACCTTTTTAAAACCCCAAAAAAACAGTCCAAAATTATAAATTATCTGAAGCAACAGGGCAACATACAGAAGTTGCTGAAACATGGTCGTGGACCTCTCCCCCTCTCACTTCAGGAAATCATGGACGTGTGCATTCTTGCTACCCTCACCTGTGGAGCGCCGATATATGGTCACGAACCAAGCGTCAACGTCCGACTACTGCTTATTAAGCTCGTTACATTTTACTAACTGCATCTTCACATGAGAATACAAAACATATATATTGTAGTCTTTGATACAAATAATGTCTGTGTTCCCGCTAAAGAAAAAAATACGCCAGTACGCAGATCTGCCAAACCCAAAGAACTGTTTCACATTAGAAGATCCAAAGACTAGGAGCCATACTGGCATGAAAAAACTGTTAACTGTCACATTGACAGTTGAAATTCCGCCTAATACGAATGATAGCGTTACGTACTTACTGAATTACAAAAATATTGCATTAGAAAGTGAGAAACAGACATCTTTCGCCACGAGTTTCGCTGAAATAGCAATAGATAGATGTTGTAAATCTTGTTATTTAAAAACCCAATTTATATTTTCCAGTAAAGTAAGTCGTTTCGTTGTGGTGTTACATTTTTCAAGTGAAATTAATAGGTTTAATGGAATTCTAATTACAGTGAAGTAGTTATTTATATTAGGGTAAAGTGTTCTAAGTCAAAACGTGAAAACCATGTCGTCTGGTCGATCCAAGTCGTCCATTCTTGACAAACCCCTCAGCAAAGGCAAAGGGGAGGTTTCTTTAGCATTTTATGCACTATTGTTCTCAGAAATAGTCCAATATTGTCAGAATCGTTCACATTCTATTCACGAACTCCAAACCAAGTAAGTTTTAAAACATTTATGCCGAGATTTAACAAAAAATTACAAATACTATCACAGCACTTATTATTTGGGTCTCTATAACGTTTCAGATTATCAGATATTGGTCATGATGTAGGAACCAGACTGTTGGACTTATACTTTGTAAGAGAAAGAAATAGCAAGCGAGAAATTAAGCTTCTCAATATGCTTCTCTTCGTGAAATCTACTTTGTGGAAGGTAAGATAGTCTAGCATTATTCACTAGTATTTTTATGTCAACTTGTTATTGTATGAATACACTCCTCTAGGTTGTAACACGTCAATTTTCAAACCCACAAAATGCTGCTAAAAATCAATTTATAAAAGATCAAGAATCTGATTCCCGACATCCTCTCTACGATTACACAACAGTCCCGGGTAGGCTTAAGAGCTGGAAGAGTTTTCTTCGGTGTACAGAGGCCATCCAAGACCATTCTAATGTGAGAACTAAGCTGTGGGTAAAACATCATCCACCACCACCCAACTACTTGCAACCCCAGGAACATCTGCCACCTGGACATGATCTGCAGTGGCCTATATGGAAATCACTGAATCGGTTGCGCACCCAGGTAGGCCGGTGCAGACACAACCTGGCGAAATGGGGTTTCATTGACACGTCGGATACACAACGTGAGTGTGGTGCTCCTGTTCAGAACATGAGCCACACGTTGGAGTGCCCCAAGTGCCTATGCACATACCTGTACTTAGGGGATTTGATGAATGCCACCAATGCTGGAATTGACGTGTCCACCTACTGGGCCCTAAAAAAGCTAAGGTTATTATGTTATTTTAGGTTATTTTAAGATATCACAAACATCAAAAGATTATACTCTCTGTTATTTAAAGTGGTGTACCTATTCATATGTTAATGAATCCTGTTAATGATTCCAGGTCCTGTTTGGCAAGGAAGCTGATAAGCTGGAGCATGCCAACGATGACGAGAGAACTTACTACATCATTGAGAAGGATGCACTTGTAAGTAACACTTTAATAGTTTTCCTCTGCTCTGCTCCTCTAGTGATCTCAAATGCTGACCTTGAAGTTCTGGATTCAATTCAAAGGTTGGGCAAAGTATTAATTGAGTTTCTCAGCTCATGGTTGGATTTGTGCCTGGTTTATGGGAATACCCTTGTTCCATAGGACTTTATAACATAGGACTTAAGGTGAAAACGCCAGGGTAGCCTGCGAACTTCAAATTTTCATGTTTTTTGCAGGTCAGTGTCAGATTGTATGTTGATTAAAATACGATTGGCGGCCGTAACAAATATGGCTTTACTGAGTTATAATAATTAAAATTATCAATAGAGTTTGCATCAATTCATCTAATCCCATTGAATGACTTTTTTATGAAGTAACCATTCAATGGGATTTAAATGAATTTGGAGAGTTGTATTGATGATTTTAACTGTGTAAATAAATACGTGCTACGGTGGTGAATCATATTTTGTTCAACATACAGCCTTACATTGACAAGCAAATTGCAAGAAACATAAGTTAACATTAATAATTAACTTAATATAATAAAAAATTGAATTTTGCGCGCAATTGTGGCACTTCCATCTTAAACTACTACTAATTGGCTAAATGTGGGTATACTATGGGTACAATACAACTCTTCCTTAACCTTTGGGACATACAGGTGTAATGTTATGTTTTGTTATAGTACTAGCTTAACAATTTTAATCACGGTAATAATTCATTGTTACACTTCTATTTTTAAGTTGCTGATGTAATGTGTTTTTATAAATATGACGAACAATAAAGAGTATTCATTCCATTCTATAATAATCAGCTGTAAAATAATGATTGCAGATCAACAAATTCATAAGCGTGCCAAAGGACAAGGGCTCCCTGAACTGTGCCACATTCAATGCTGGGATCATAGAGGCAGTACTTACTAAAAGTGGATTTGTAAGTATTATTTTATTGTTAAGTTAGACATTAATCTTTTGATTAAGACTGCTACCAAGTGGCTCCTGATAGAGAGAACTGGAAAGAGTAGGGAAGCCGTTGCCCTGCAGTGGGTAAAATCAGGCTAAATTGTCATTATTAATTAAAGTTTAGCCAGCAACTTCACCCCACATGAAAGTCGAAAATAATCGTACTGGAACACTTTTGGGATTAGAACTCTTGGTCTACCCATAGGCCAGTTACATCCCTGTGATTAACAAAAACTCGCCTTTTTACAGAATTTGTAAAAATTTTAAGAATTTTAAATAACTGGGAAGAGGATGTCATGTTCCAGTATATCCCAAAAATCAGGTAAAGCCAAATTATGAAGTTACATCCTTTTCTGTTCCAGCCCGCGAAAGTAACGGCCCACTGGCACAAGGGGACGACCTACATGGTGAAGTTTGACGACACAGTCATAGCCCGGGACAAGTCCCTGGACGACCGCTAACTGAACTGCGCTAATTTAGCTTTACTAGTATTGTAACCCACGCTAAGGGCCTGAGTACACGGCGTCTTTTATACACCTGTTTTTCTGTCTACAAGAAGCAGTGCTACTGCGATTGCAGTGCGTATACGCGCGTCGTAGTAAAAAAACACTGTGTGCACAGACCCTAATATTATGAAATAAGCTATGCTATTGTTTTATGGAGTCTTTCATTGTTTTTAATTTAATAGAATATTATAAAGAAATAATAAGACTTATTAACAAAATGTTTAATTTAAAGTTTGATGTTTTACACAGAATATGAGCGCTCGTTATATTCACAACACTAACACCAGAATAATGTCATCATGATTAAGTAAACCAGACCGAATACGGGATACCACGCTGCCCTCCAAAACAAGCATAATATGCTCAAGCTCATGCTGTGGGTTCCTAAAAATATGGAAGGCGCCGCCGTTGAGCCCGGCCCAGAAAGATTTAGCGAAATTATGTGGACGCGTATCATGAGGTTCAGAATATCTGGAGGACTTGAGCGAGACCTTTGCCCAGCATTGTGATAGCAACGCTTAGATAAACAAGTATCTAATGATGAACGGCGCAAGTATGTAGGTAAACAGCAAAAAAACAGTTTCATAACACAAAGCGTATCTATTTTGCAATTATTTTTCTTTCTACGTTAGTCTCCGAGTACGGTCCCCGGGTTTGATTCTTCCGCAGCGTATCTCGCGCTCACGTTTAGTTCGATCAGTATATACCACATAGCCCATCGTACTCATTGGTAAAACAATACTCAACAATGCGAATCGTATCGTCCTGAAGTTAAACGGGAAGTATTCCACAGTAGTTGCCTTCATCGATATGAAGTGTTGGATCGCCTTGTCGAACTGAAACATTAGAAATATATTATTTTTGGAAGCAAGCTATAGTTGATTCATTAACCATCAGCGTAACGCCTCGCTGATAGTAATTGCGTTGCGTTGTTTGGTAGGCGCTGAGGTATAGATGAATATTAAAGTAATCACGCCTTCATTATGAAAGAATTTGTGGTAGTACAGTACCTACAGCGCACGTCTAATCATCATTCTAACTAACGACATAAAGGCGTTCGAAAAGTAAGCCCTTTCCGTATTGAGGCCAATCGTTTGGGAGGCGTCTTGCCATCTCTTCTGGCACTAATTTGTTGTGTTCACTCAGAGCTATGGGTGACGTGAACCCTATCTCTTGATCCATGATATTATGAAAGTACTACCCTACAATATCTATACTCCCGACTCCTCATTACTTACAACATAGCCGGCTTCCATTGAATGTTTACAAGGATCAGTCCTTTGTTTCAAAAACTCCTTTCTATATTTGGCACGTCTCTCAATTTGATTCAACATAATTTTGCACTCCAGATCAGAAAATCCATATTTATCAGCCATTTTTATTTAAAATAAGTATAATCTACACTCAAAGATACTGAATGACAATGTCATTAAAGTATTAAGTATATGGTTTTTTTATTTAATTTAGCCACGGAAGTTTACCTGCCAGCAGCATTTTTATTGGTTAATTAATTAAAAAAGCATTGGGTTAAATCATATTTATGTGCTTCCCATTACAAAAATATCAATAACAACAATAAATAAAAGCAATTCAACAGTTACTTGACTTTATTAATTTCTACACAATTCTTTTATCTTACACTGAATTCAACCATTACTGCAATTTGAACATTCTATCTTTGTACCGGAGTTCTCCCTTTCTTATTTGTTCTTCACGGGCCGTCCTTTGTTTCCAAATGATATATCCATAAGTAAACATGGGAATTATAATAGAGCAGATTCCAAACAAGCTAGTTCTTGTGTTGGCAGTGAAGTACTCCAGTCTGGTCACTTTCATTGACAGAAACTTCTGTATAGCTGAATCAAACTGAAAATAAATAAATCATAATATTGAACATGTATATCCAGATTTATATAATAAATGCGATATTTGCTTTCTTGTGTTTTTTACGTTAATACGCCTCAACAACTGAAACATTTTGATGAATTCTAGATAGATTACTGAAGGACATATTTTTATTTCGGGAATACGTTCCCTTTGGAATAATCACTCGCGAAGCCGCTGATATAAGCTTGTAGTTCTTGTAGAGTAAACGTATGTTTATACTTGAATTCTTAGCAATAATATTACGTAATTTAAAACTCACGACATATCCAGCTTCAGTAGCATGTTTAAATGGGTTAGTTTTCTGTTTCATGAACTCCTGCCTGAGTACAGCGCGCCTTGCGGCTTGCTGCTTGATGAGGTTGAACTGAGCATCAGATACGCCGTAGGGGTTCGTCATTGTTGAGACCAGAAATTGAGAATTTCAATGTTTGATTAACTTTTTGGGTTGGTTAGGAAAACTGGAAAACTGTCATTTGATTTTGACACTAATGACAGAAATACACAATTTATGCTGTGGCATTTTAAACAAAAAAGCAAACGGAACCGATCAAAGACAATTTAGTCGCTTTATCGGTCTTTCTGCAGCTACAGCACTAGTGAATGAAGATCGAGCATAAAGTAACAAAAACGAGAACTGAATGAATAACCGCCTTCCGGCAACCATCTTTTCGTTTTCTCTTGTTGTCGTTGTCAGATCGGCGATTTTTATTAAAAGCCGCAGCCATGGGTCGTATGCACGCACCTGGGTAAATTTATGTGTTATTTATAGTGAACAACATCATACTAATGATTCAGCATAGATTTTTCATTATACAAAGTTTTTGTGACATTAACATAACCTACCGATTGAGTGGTCACCACATGGCTTTACAGCGAAGTGTAATTTTATGTTTTCAGTAAGGGTATTTCCCAATCAGCTCTGCCATACCGGCGCAGTGTGCCGACCTGGTTAAAACTGACAGCTGATGATGTGAAGGAACAGATTTTCAAACTTGGCAAGAAAGGCCTCACTCCCTCCCAAATCGGTAAGTGCCAAACTTGATCGTAATTTTCATTATTGTGACTTAAGTTATTGCTGATGATACAATTTCAAGAGTTCTTGCTGATTTTGAGCAGTAATGATGGCGTATCATCAAACTTTTGCCCCAAAATCATAGTAAATTCTTGTGAAAGCAATAGACTCGCAGGACCATAGTGGTGCACCCATGGTGTGTCTTCCAGCTAAAAATAAATATTGCAGATCTAGTTAGAATGTATGGTGTGTTATCATTTATCAGCCAGCCAGCCCAACAGCATCCTGAAGTGTTTATCAATTTCCCCACCACCCTGCTTCAAAAGCTCTGGGAACTGATAATAATTTTTAGATTAAAGAATATCAGGCAGTAGAATCTCATACTTTTTTATATCAGAAGAAGCAGATTAATAATGTGAATGTGTTAGTGTGTCCATGTTACCCTGAACCAGCAGGAACACATGTGTAAAGGTAAACAGCATCAGTGCATGATCAGCAGCATCTAGCTCAACACTGATATCACCTTACTTCAAGGATTTAGCTCCTTATCTTGATAATTTGACTGGATTGACTGCACAAAACAATTGAATTATCATCATCCTCTTTCCCTTGTCCTAATTTATTTAGGGTCAGGGTCTTTTCTCTCATCTCCTACCCCTCATCAAGACAGCACCGTAGAACAATGGTAGGAATAGAGGCAGTCCTCTGCCCAGCAGTGGGACAGTCCAGGCTAGATATAATATAATCATCACCATCAGTCATCATAGTATTTAGTTTTAATACTGACAATTACACTTCACAAACTCTTGGTTCTAATAGATAGGGACAGTTCTGATCAACTTTTATAGTGAACAGCACATGCTATAATCGGAACAGACTTGAGAAACTGTATCAAGTTAAAATTTTGTTAAGACTTCCTCCTGATTTTTGATCCTGTTGTGTGCACTATTAAAAACTATTTTTTTAAAGATTTATATTAGCAAGATGCTTCTATCTATTCCAGGTGTCATGCTTAGGGATTCCCATGGAGTTGCACAAGTCAGATTCGTTACTGGCAAAAAGATCCTGCGTATCATGAAAGCCATGGGTCTCGCTCCCGACCTACCAGAGGACTTGTACTACCTGATCAAGAAAGCTGTTGCCATGAGGAAGCACTTGGAACGCAACAGGAAGGACAAGGACAGCAAATTCAGGCTGATTCTTGTAGAGTCCAGGATCCATAGGCTAGCCCGCTACTACAAGACAAAGAGCGTGCTCCCACCCAACTGGAAGTATGAGTCAAGCACCGCTTCAGCTCTGGTGGCTTAAGTTATAATAAACTATAAATAATTTCCAATTTTGTTGTTTTATTTCACTTACATTTCATGAATATTCTTGGAAAATCAGACTAATGTTTCAGAGTAAAAAAAAACAATTCAAATATGTATCTGAGAAAAATCTTTATTTACAAATTAATTTTATATCCTATTATCTACACTATTATAAAATAGTTATCACAAACAATTTACTTGAAAGATTCATAAAATTGGTACATGGTCATATGCTTAGATTTTATATTGTAGGTACATCATGTATGTCACTGGATACTTGCAAACTCTGTAAAATTGTAATACCTAACATTTATTTTAGAACAAAATTTCTTGATCTATTGTAAACATAATAAATCCCATCCAAATTCAATAGTTTCCAATATATTTGTGTGTTATTGAGGAAAATGAGTTTACAATTTTTCATGCAATGTTTGTAATCTTATCAGGTTTGCAATGATCTGGTGCGATACAAAGGAAATTTTGAATATGTACCAGAAATAAGTTACAAAGCAAACGATTTTCAGGACGAAAATTAACTGACGAGGCAAGACTGCAGTTTTTCTAAAGTTTCAGCATTCTTTAGCCCCTTGTTGATGAATATCAATTTTAAGTACTCTTTTAACCAAGTTAATTCTATAGTATGATGATGCTGGTACTCTGTTGAGCATTGTGATATTTTCATTCTGGAGACTTACATTGACAATCAGCAATATCGCCTATATATTAATATTTTCTGAACAGTAATCAATGGTGGATCACATGGTCCAATAAAGGATTCCATGTAATGAAAATTCATCTTTCATCTTATCTAATTCAAACATATCTCAGTTATTTACATAATTTACACAGTTATTGTTTTAAGTTCTCATGATTGTCATCTTTGCTTTCAACTACATTTTTAAATAAATTGGGTTCAAATTCTAAACATAAGGGTTCCAATTACTTCCATCTTCTGGATGCAAGCTGTTTGTAATCAGCAACACTACATCAACTATCCACCATATTCCTAGACCACCCAATGTAAGGAGTTTTCCGACTGCAGTCCCAGTTTGACCAAGACAAAATCGGTCCATTCCTAAGAAACCTAATAATATACTGTAGATTAACGTGGTCGTGAAATAGTGTCCTGAGTATCTCACACAAGGAAAACCGTCCCTCAGGAAGCTCCTACTCCCGAAACACTCAATTCCATCCAAAGCTTTGCACTGCACCCTTGTTTTCTCCACTTGATCATATTTAACGCCTCCAAACTTCACACAGCCGTGGCCAATCGCTTCTCTGGCGGTGTGGTTCCCTTTATGATCGATTGGTTCATCACAATCCAAGAATTCCAGCGGTAAAAAGTTGCATTTCACAAAAGGACCAAGAGGCCGATATGGTTCTTTCGAATATAGGTCGCTCTCTGTTAATATCGTTGGTATGATTGTAAGGAATATGGATATTACGATTATGAAACGTTTTACCCACATTTTGCGTTTATTTTACTTTATCACATTGAATTATTTCTATTGAATCATTACAAAACAAATGTTATTCGTGAACATTTAGCAGTGACATTAAGTTGTTTACAAAAATAGCTATAATTTAGTCTATACAAGTGAAACTCTGATTCACGTTTTTCATATTTACGTTTTTCGTTTTTTTATAAGTTTGTTTTTTTTCTATCCTATATCTTATGATGTGCAGTTCATATTTATCCTATTTATTTATTAGCAGATGGTTTCTGCAAATTCATCACTACAGCTCACTAAAGTAGGTATGTGTTTTCAAAAAATGTTAGTGAAGCCAGTGAAGCGATATTTGTAAATGTTCAAAATACGTTCCGTTCTGAAATTGTGTACACTCAAATCTTTATGAGTTTGTGACTCGTACTTCTCTTCTTTCTATCACTACCAATTTCGTGTCTAATTTTAACCGTCATGTTTTTTCTTCTTCTTATATAATTTCAATGTAATTCAAACTACATCCACAATCTAAAAACAAAAGCGAACACTATTTCCAAACTACTATTAAAATGTCAATCAATATGCCAAATTGACATTTTATGTCCGTACATTTTTGTCTGGCTCCGTAATGATTTTTATTTTTACAATACAATAAAAAGTTAAAAGTGTAAAAACTGGAACATGGAGGTGTTTAATAAGTTTTATTCGTCGGTCAGCAACACAGTTTCGCACTTATCTGGTGTTTTGCCTGGAAATCCTGTGACAAGAGAGTTTGAGGCTACTCAATTTATTGCAAGCGCTGGTCCAGGTAAAAAACGATTGATGTATCTATAATTTGCATTCAGACACAGGTGCTGTCTATTGTGCACCTTATTAGCTTTGATACTGAACTCTTTGGTTACTCAGTTCACTGATATAGGTGAGCTAGTAGTGCTATAGAATTGGTTTATATTTGTCTTTTGTGTTCATTTCCGGTAACAACAGAATTTAATCTTTCGGCGATTTTTAGAAATGACTTAAATAGACTGTGATGTTGTTGACTTACTTCAGGGAACATTATAGTACCTATCTAAAAAGAATATCTTATGTTTATCTTTGTGTTGCAATTAGATTTATGGAAGTTGTTACTGAATTAAAATATTGAAATGAATCTCACACATTTGTTTTTTTTTTTAAATCAGAATACCAATACATCTACCAATTATCTCCTTCACTGGTCATGAACAAGTCTATCAAATAACCCAAATTTTATACTTGTACCAGTAAACTATTAATAGATAACTAAATCAATGATCATAAATACAAATAAATAAACAATGTTTCTGTTTATAAATAACATACAATTTGTATTTTTTATTTACTTTTCTTTTTATCTGTCTGCCTTATAACATTTTATTATATAAAATATCTTTTGGGACTTTCCTAAATAAAACAAGATGTTAAACCATAAATATACTCAAGCTAAAAACTTTTTTCATATTCAAATATTTGTAAATCCATTCCTCTGGAAAACTCTGAAATAAAGATAACATTGGAATGCTAAAGTAAGTGTATTGTAAACTGTAAAACTTATTTACACAAATATAATTGGGATTAACACCACCTGACTGACTGGCAATCACATAGTAACCCTGTAAAAACTGAGGAGACAAAAAAAAATCCAAAGGCATGTCAAGTTACTTATTAATTTAATTGTGTGTTGCTCACAATGTGAACACAGGATATAGACACTTACTTAATGAGGGTATTCATTAAGTAAGTGTCTATATCCTGTGTTCACATTGTGATAGGGTACAACAATCAGTTCTTTGATAATAGAAATTATTATTATTTCATAGGTCTACTATGGAAAATTTACAAAGGCTACAAGAAGTCAACAAAGCAAGAAGCATCAATATTTGTCTTTGAAAAGAAACATTTAGAAAGATGGTCAAAATCCGACAGGGATATTATGTTGGAAACCCTGAAACGTGGCATTGTGCAGTTGACAAAGTTGAGGCATCCACAGATCCTCACAGTTCAACACAGTCTTGAAGAAAGCAGAGAGAGCATCGCTTTTGCCACAGAACCTGTTTTCGCCAGCTTAGCCAATATTTTGGGCAACATGGAAAACATGCCTCAGCCGGTACCAAGCCACTTCGTTAACTATAAGTTGTATGAGCTCGAAATTAAATATGGTCTAATGCAGATTGCTGAAGGACTCACGTTCCTACACAATGATGTTAAGCTTTTACATCACAATCTATGTCCAGAGTCCATCATAGTGAACCAACAAGGTGCCTGGAAGATATTTGGGTTTGATTTTTGTATTGCCAATCAGAGAGGACCAGGATCAGCTCCATACTGGCCGTTCCAGGAATATTGTCCTGCTATGCATGCGTTAACTCAGCCGGTGCTTGATTATTTGGCTCCAGAGTATATTCTTTCGGCTACGCACTCTCCTGGTAGTGACTTGTATTCGTTAGGGATGGTGATATACGCCTTGCATAGTACGGGACATCAGACCCTGGGTAATGTGGGGAATGATTACTCAAAGTATAAAAGATTTGTGAACGAGATCAGAAACCTGCCAACAACCAGGCTGTTGTGTGTCACGGACGGCTTGCGGGAGTATGTGAAACTTATGCTAAATGCTACGCCGGAACTGAGGCCTGACTCACATCAATTTTTAAAGGTAAGTGAGGTATCAGAGTTTTCAACACATTCCAGTAAAAACAAAGTCACTTAACAAAATGTTTTGTTTTTCACAGATACCATATTTCGAGGATGTAGGCGTTAAAACCCTCAACTACTTAGACTCTTTATTCCAATGGGACAACCTGCAAAAGTCTCAATTTTACAAGGGCTTACCGCAAATCCTACAAAAAATGCCACATCGTATTTGCATCTACCGGGTTCTGCCATGCCTGACGAAAGAGTTCATAAACCCGCCGATGGTTCCTTTCGTTCTACCGAACGTGTTGCTGATAGCCGAAAACAGTACTAAAGAGGAATATATCAAATACATTTTACCAGCTTTGAAACCAGTCATGTTGATACAGGATCCGATACAAATCTTGCTTATATTTATGCAGAAAATGGAATTGTTATTAAAATTGACGCCGGGGGAGGAAGTCAAGTCGGATATCCTGCCAATGTTGCATAGGGCTTTAGAATCAGACGCTCAGCAAATACAAGAGCTGTGTTTGTCAGTGCTGCCAACCTTCGCCTCTCTCATAGACTACCCCGCGATGAAGAACGCGCTGCTACCGCGAATAAAGAAGTTATGTTTGAGCACAAACTACTTGTCAGTGAGAGTCAATTGTTTGCTGTGCTTGGGCAAACTGTTGGAGCATTTGGACAAATGGTTGGTGCTGGACGAAATTATACCGTTCTTGCCCCAGATACCGTCGAGGGAACCGGCTGTGCTCATGGGGATTTTGGGTATGTACGACATCATTAGAATACCGTCCAATTCGTCTAAGTAAAACGTGAATGTAGCCACTTAAATAGTTATACCCGTCATGACCAATGAAGACTGTAGAATAAATAAAAAATACCTTGTTCATGTTTAGAAAGCGAGTCGTGTTTATTATCATAGCAGGGTCACAAGTTTTTTTATGGTTGTATGAATATTATTTTCATAATATCAGATAATTTACTTACATTCCATTACCTACTTTCTTAGCTGTATCTTTTAGTGTAAGGCTGCGTTACGTGGCTAGATAAACGAAGCGATTATATTGGTTCTTACAAGTACCTCGCTAAGCATCCTCTGGTGGAAACACAGCTTTATGTATTCTAAGGAAATGACGCACCAAAAAGGCCTATTTTGCCCCTTTTTTGGAAGAAGTGCGTTCGTGTACCTACTGTGTACTTTAGTGTTACGTATTCTACGAAGTGACGCACCAAAGGGGCATTTTCCACCTCTTTTTTGAAGTGCGGTCGTAGTACCAGCGACAGATGATGAGGCTTATCTGGCATGGTGGGCCGATACCAGCGGCGGGAGTGCGCGCGAATGTGGTTGTATCTTCCAGGATCCCGATTTATTGTAGCGAGAGGAACCCCACGGGTTTTAGTCACTAGGATTCTGACATTGCCCTCTGACTGGGTGGGTATTCAGGAGGATTTCCCCTCACCAAAAAAAGGGATAAGATCGTATTCAAAGAGCTTGATTTAAATGTTACGGTGCGCGTGAAGACTTATTTGTTTGTGGTACTAATCGTTTAAAGGAAAACAGCTTCTACCAGCGGGTTCGCTCGCATGTAAGTCCTAAAAAGTATCCCCTGTGAAGGACATAAGATCCAAGTTATCTCTATCTTCTCTATAGGTACCATAATTCATTAAAATTTGTTAAGCGGGTTAGTCGTGGAAGCGTAGCAGACAGATACACAGAGTGACTTGCGCATTTATAATATTATCCATAAACATTACAATCCTGCTTTCCAGGCATATACAAGTTAGCCCTAAGCCACACAAAGCTCGGCATCACCAAGGAGGTGCTGGCAACCAAGGTCCTCCCGTTCCTCATCCCTCTGTGCGTGGAGAACGGTCTGACCCTGAACCAGTTCAACGCGCTGATAAGCCTGGTTAAGCAGATGATCTCGAAGATGGAGACCGAGCATAGAGCTAAACTGGAGCAGTTGAATTCAATCAATAATGAAGCCAAGTGAGTAAACATTCTCATCTCTCTTATCTCTATCTTATCCAGGGTTGCGGAATTTGTTCGAAAGAGTCACCGCGGCCCTGGAACGCAAAGGGCTTTAGAAGGAACACGGATGGGTTTTAGTCAGTAAGAGTCTGACACGCCCTTCCGCTCCCCCCAGAGCGGAAGAAATCATTTGATGATTTCCCATCCTTAAAAAAAAAATCTCTATGTTATGCTTTTTCTGGTAATTACTTGTATAACTTTAATGTTTGGGTTTAGGTGTTTTTCAAATTTTCGCCAATTTCTTTCTGACGGTATATCAGTATTCAAGTATAGCTTGTTTAGGAGTCATCACCTGAACATATTAATTCCGGTTCCTAGAGTGTCGATACTTAAACTTACTTACTGCGGAGTTGTCAGATAAGTCAGCCTAGCTAGAACCTTATGACTAATGCAAATAAACTGCATAAACCATAAGCTATTTGTTATTTTAAAAATAGGGAAGTCATCCGAGAACATATAAAAAAATATTGCGCCGACTCCTTTAAACATAGCGTTGTAAGCAGAGGTCGGAATTAGGTAGAGTTATTTATGTACTTGCATCGAAATGTTGATATTAATTTGGATCTTCCCGGGATTTCTAATAGACAATCCCGTGTGGCCAACAATATTACAAATAAATAATAATAAAAACCTCAGAGATAGATAAGACAAATAAAAAAGATAATTAACATACAATTTTATTAGTATTTAATTCACAATACAAATTAGCAATAGTCAACGCACGCGCAACGTCGCGCGTGCAGTGGTTTAAATTGTGTAAAAGTAAATAACTTTTTTTATTTAATAAATCATGGGATTTTTCAGCTCTTTAAAATTAATCTAGAGATTTGAGGCATATCCACTTTATTCGGGATTTGAGGCATATCCACTTTATTCTTTCGTTGTATGAAATCAGTGTAAGTACATAAATAACTCTACCTAATTCTGACCTCTGGTTATTAGCACATTTTTGTTTATGTGCATTACTCTATGGTCTATTTGGTATTTTACGTCTTATCCTAGACGCAAATATTGTTCTTTCCTACTGTTGATCTTCATGCTGTTTTTCGCAAATTGTATAAATTTCATGTCCTCATATTTATCCTCTCAACTCTTCAGGATAATGGAGCACTCGCTCGCCCCATCAAATGACACCTTAGTCAACGCGCCTGCACCTCAGTCAGACCTGGACAAGATGTTCACAGGTCTAGGCATCGACCCGTTCTCCTTCAACCAGCCTAAAGAGAAGGAACCTGCCTTGCCGACCGTCAATGATAACGGCAGGCAGCTATCTATGGAGGATAAGCAGAGGTAAGGGTGGTTTAGAAGACTTGGGGCTGGATTTACTATGTATGAATAGATAGTCTACCTGGTAAACTAATAAATAATATTACAATAAATTATATTAAAATAAATATAATTTATTTTTAATGTTAATATAATTTATTTTTAATATAAATATAATTTATTTTTAATATAAATATAATTTAAATAATATTAAAATAAAAATTATTTATTTATTTAGTATTATTTCCTATATAGGTACCTAAGTTCATTGAGACTTAATAGGTGGTGTAAAAGACGATTTATATTAAATTGTATATTTGAAAACAGTAGTATATTAGTTCTTACTCAATGGTTGGATCGTTTTGCAGGTCCAAAAAGAAAAAAGAACAAAAACACACTCATTTTGGTCAAGAATTTAGGTAACTTCCTAAATTAATTTGTAGTTGACCATTCATATATCTTATACATTCCTTTTTAGGATTCCGTACCCAAAGAGTAAAAACGGGACCCTATTACCAAGACACCACTGTCCGTCTGTCTGTCACCAGGCTACCGTGAACCGTGATAGTTAGACAGTTGAAATTTTGACAGATGATGTATTTCTGTTGCCGCTATAACAACAAATAATAAAAATTAAACAAAATAAAAAATAAACGGGGACCCCCCCATACAAGAAACATGTTTTTTTCGGCTTATGGTATGGAACCCTTCGTGTGCAAGTCCAACTTGCACTTGGCCAGTTTTTTTCTCCTTTAACTTTATAAAAATGCTCCTTATACATAAAAAAGTAAAATCTGTGTAAAACTCTTAAAGCTTTACTTTACTAATTTATCGATATTCGAATTATGATTTCAACCAAACAATTTTATTTTTCCAGGATAGCGCATCAGCAAGAAATAGTCCGAAAATTTTCAACTCAGGCTCAACCAAAAGCGATCCCAGCTCCTCGGAAGTCTATCACCAAACCGATGGACCTTACAACAACGCTGCTACAGTCCAACTTGAACCAGTTGGCGAAACCGCTCCCTTCCTCAGCGTCGCACCCGACCAACCATGCGGTGTCACTCGCCAACCCGACGTACAGCACCCCCTCCATGGCCTCTAACTACTCCTACCAGAGCCAATTCGCAGGCTTCGACACGCTATCGTCGTCATCAGCTGGCCCCGCCAACTTCAACAACAAATGGGCCAACAATCAAAACCAAAATAAAGCGAAACAGGACTGGTCAGCATTCGAATCTCTCCTCCCTACGGCAAACAATAACCCCACCCCTACCAGTGACGTCAAAAAACTGACAGATAACGAAATGATGGACTTGTTGAGCTAAAAACAGTGATGAAAGTATTAATTATTTATTCGGGACAGCCAGACAAAAATGTCCGAAATCAAAATTGTGGATTGTGATTCAAAATACGAACGAGTGACGTCACAGATTAACGGCAGTCACGACGTTCGATGGAAACAATTCGAAAAAAATCGTAAAATGTATGAAAACAATTTCACATCTTGCATTTTTAGTTTCTATTGCTTTTTAATTTTCAAACAAATTGTTTTGTAATTAATCACATAATACAATACATTCCTATTATTTATGTATTAATATGAATTTAATTATATTTTAGGTGCAACAAAACTGAGGGTAGGTATAGATTAATTTAATTAAAATGACGTCTTTTGTAAAATTATTATTTATTCGAATTATAAATTACAATATTAAAAATAGAATAGTCTTTAAAATGATTTACTGTTTACGAACATATCATATTTATTTACTGAAGTACTTATCATCGACCTGTATGTGGTCTTTTGGAACGTCAAAGACGCAGTACCATTTGGCATAACACATCCCTGTATTCAACAGATTTTTAACAGATTCAGTAAAATCGGATTTTGAATTGGTTTTATAAACAGCATATGCTTTGCTCGCTGTAAACATAATAAATAAAATATTTTCTCTTTTCAACTACCAAATTGATATTACAATTTAGCCGAAATCAGTACCTGCTAAATCCTATTCTTTGTAATGATAAGATTAAACATGTACTTGCAAGCACAGGCTGTTTTTAAGATCATGAAAAAAAAAACATGTGACTATGGCAGCAGTGCTATAATTCCACGTTTTAATGATTTGTTCATATTATTATTATGTGGTCATTAACCAATTGAATACACTTACAGGTCTATATTAAGCGAAGCCAAGGCATTTTTGGGGCCTTAAAAAAGGTACTTATTTGGAAACGGTAGAATAGAAACGGGTGGACATGTAATATAGAATTTCGAGGGGGGAGGGGTGACTTGTGAACGCCTGGCTACACCCTTACCTGAATAGAATTCTGCAATATAACCTCTCTTCTGGCTTTTAATTCCGCATTTTTATAAACCAAATGAGAACTTTTTTATAATAGAGATCTATTGACAAGAAAAAAAGTTCTCATTTGGTTATAATTGATAATTCTAGCAGAAGACCGCCAATATACCTGCGTTTTTTTTCATTATATATTTTATATTTATATCAAAATGATATTAAATCGTATAAATTCCTTTGTCACATGAAATTCTGTAGACAGGTAGAAGCGCACTGGGTAGAAGACTCCTATAGAAACAATTGTCTTAAGCTTAATGCAGCTACTCTGCCCAGTGCATTTCGTACCACAATAGTTGTGATACCTTATTATTTTATTTACACAGACTGCAACATATGTGATCTCTTAAAAATAAACAACTTACTAAATAATGTTATGGGTTTAATTGTAATAATTTATTTATGTTGTTTTAATTATAATGATGTAGGCAATTATTTATTACGTAGGTATGGCAAGATAATTTAATTATTCTATGTACATAAAATAGCACCTAAGTTTAAAGTTTTCGAAACACACATTACGTACATTTTGACCAGTTTCTTGTTCTTCAAATCAATACTTAAAATTAACAAAGTTAATTTAAAAAATACATCTCTTAAAAAATACCTTGTACAAATATTGTTATTTTTGTTATTGCACTTAAGTTAAAATAATCTTTAAAATACTTAACCTTAATTAATCCTTAGGTCTCTAGTTTTTTATACATTTATGGCCCTGGGCTCAATAGCCGAATGATTTAACAAAAGTTTCCAATTTCGAATTTGAAATCTTGTTAGAAAAAATGGCGGTACTATAAAACAGGCCTTCTAAATACAAAATTACCGCCTCCTCCTAAAAGACAAAGCGAAGAACATGCAAGCAGTCACAGTTTGCAACACACTGGCCGTCAAGAAACAAGTTCTATAGTCATAGTTATAGACTAAAGACCACGTCATAATAAAGATGGCGACGATCGTATTTGAAGCTGTCATGGTGGCTGTTGTGTCAAACTCGTTTAGCGTACTGTTGTAGAGTGGTTGTTGGAGTATGCTGGAGGCGGCTGTCGAGAAACTTGCTAGCATGCACCATACGACTAGTAGGCTTTTGTTGCTTGATAGTGTGATGCCTGGAAAAAAGAGAGCACTTAATGCACAGCTAATATAGCTTGATTGTTGTAGCGGGTTTTTTAAAGTCTATCGTTGTGTTGTAAATCCTGTTTCAGATGAAAGTTTTATTGCGGGAGTGACGACGCAACCGACTTCAATGAAATAACGAGTAGGTACATCGGACATACTCGTTAAATATGCCGTAAAACTGCCTAGCGTTCAAGATAAGACATGGGTATTGCCGGGATCAAAACAGTTTTGATCTCAGCCTTTTAGCGGCCACGACATTTTAGCACACCCATATTCTACCAAGTAATGAACGATCCTTTTCGTCACGAGCATAGGATTGAATTCAGTCTGCTTTGTGCAGGGAGAACTGGCGAATCGATGTTAGTATCTCACCTGCTCCTACAGAAGTCGCCACGCGAAGTTCATGAATCTCAAGACGAAGAAGAAGAACTGATTGACTCGGAAGTGTGGAAATAGTGTGTTTAAGAAGTACAAATCTTAAGTGTAATCTAGGCACTTACCATAGAAGCCCATAGCACCAGCCACGCAGAACGCGGCGCACAGTCTTGCCTTCTCGTTGATAGACTTCGGCAGCACGACGCACAGCATTATGAAGCATAATGCTGACCCGTGAGCCACTGCTATCAGCGTTGCTACCTGGAACACGAAATGGATCATGTAAGATAACGTTTCTCTGATGTTTGAAAACAAATTTTGCCTGTAGGTGTGTCATAGCGTGGGGACAGTTACCAGTCACCTATCTGGGCATGATTAGGAATCTAGGTACTCAAAATTTATCCTGATGAAGTCATCCGTACACCGTACCTATGTTTTTCAGGTTCCGGATTAAATAAATAAAGAAGAATATTGATTTCGAAAGCACCCGCTGAAAGGCACGAAAATTTAAAAAAAAAAAGGATACTAACCGACCAAATATTCATAGACGGATTCTGCTCCCAAATCAAAGGCGGGAATACCACACCCAGCACCAGAATCGAGAACGTCGTACAGAGATGCAGCAAGGCATACAGATAGAAATTGATATCCATGAGCATATTCGTAATCGTGATGAAATTCTTCTTCATAGAAGCTGTCCTTCTAGCCGTGCCCGGAGAGACTTCTGCTGCAAATATCACGCTGTTCGCAGGCGCGTTGACCGTGGTCTCCCTGTACAAAGGTTGAGGGACCTGTCTGTCTATATTCTCCAATTCTTGATACCCATTGACTCGAGCATAGCTTGTAATGTCCAAAGCTCCGAAATCTGATGAAAATCTGTTGGGCGTTGTGTCGTAAATTGAGCTGAAGTCTGACGAGAACCTGGATTCTTTTGCTGAAACTGATCTGCTTTCCCTGTACTGAATAGCAGGGTCTAGAATTTCTTTGGCATTCTTCTTCGAATTGAAGACAACTACATCAGTAGCGTCTTCTTCCTGTGCTGTGCTTTGAGAAGGTTCTTCTTGAGAGTTCGTTCTTTGAGCGTTTGCCCTTTCAGCTTCTTTGTTTGCATGTAAACGAGCTTGATTCGAGAAGATAACTTCATCTTCGTCTTCTACTGCATCTCTGAGCATGTTGTAGGTATGTCTTATGACCTTTTCGATATAGATAGGTCTTGTGTATGAGGCGAGGAAGACGCAGTTCTGCATGACGATAGCGCCGTAGATCATAACGACCACGTCTCCGGTGTATACGGTGCATAGGTAGCCGACGAGGACAGGGACGAGGCAGTTTCCGACAGAGGGCGCCATGCGAACGATTCTCTGGGCCATGGTCAACTTCTCGCGGAAGTAGTGGGTTATGATCACTTCAGTCTGCTGGCCGGTCAAAGCGCATCCGATACCTGCAAAATGTATACCTAATTATTTCTGTGAACGGTGAAAATTAGCAATGTAACGTAGGTAATTTAGAACATTGCTCTTACTTTTGGTAAATAAAACGTAACTTCTTATCGTATGAAGTATATGCAAATTAACTAAAACTTAAGAAACACGGTTATTTAGAGAAACGGCGATAGTGGAATTCCAATATTTTCTTCAAAAAGTGCTGGCTGCCTATTATTGCCATTGTCAAGTGTTTAACGCGTAGATACTAAGATTACTTCATAAATGTCTACCCTACTAAAAATCATCGAATCGTTTGTTAATTATCTACCTACTATTGACTAGATAAGGTACATTCTATTTTAGGTAGGCTTTGGATAAAAGATACACTTCTCATCAAAAAAATCGAAACACTTTCGTTTTTATTGTTTTTGTCCTAATTTTTTACAAAAGAGAATTAATTCCATGAAAAAAAAAACATTATTGTGTAGCTGGCAGTTTGGTCATTACAGTAAGAAGAAAAAAATCAAAATTCGAAATTAGAATTTCATTTGTTTATCCTATAAATGAAATTAATCACTGTTTTGAGACAAATGTGTATTTAGGGTTGGAGTACGTTTCTCGTTTAAAAACTAAAATTAGCGCTTGTCTTTAAACTTTTTGTTTCTTATTTCATTTACTGTGACTTTGGGACGTCTGAAAAAACTTTTTTTTCTAAAACATATGGATACTTCGCCCGCAGAAGCCGCCCAAGTGGTGGCATTGCTGGATTCTGGACTTAGTCAGCGTGTTGTGGCTGCAAGATTGCATCTAAGCTTATCATCTGTTCATAGAGTCTACAAACGCTATCGGGAGACTGGTTCGTTCACGCGCCGTTCAGGATCTGGCAGGAATCGGGTCACTTCTGAGCGAGATGATCGATTTATTGTAACAACCTCTTTACGAAATCGACGCCTTAACGCTTTTCAACTGCAGCAGCAGCTTCGCGTTGTACGAAGAGTAGCTGTAAGTGACTCTACAATAAGAAGAAGGTTGAAGGAACGCGGATTGGCACCGCATAAGCCAGCGAATGGGCCGAAATTAACTGCAGACCATCGAAGAGCGCGCCTTAACTTTGCACGCGAGCACCTAACTTGGTCATACCTTCAGTGGAGCAAAGTACTGTTTTCTGATGAGTGTAAAATTATGCTGTATGGTAACGACGGAAGGAACAAGGTCTACAGAAGAGATGGAGAACGCTTTGCACAATGCTGCATTGAAGAAAAGGTCAGCTATGGTGGCGGTTCGTGGACGGTTTGGGGAGGAATCAGCGCCGACGGTAAGACAGAACTTGCCTTTGTATCTGGGCCACGGCTGCCTGCACTAAACTCTCATCGGTACATCGAACAGTGTCTTGAACCTCATGTGATGCCCTATGCACATTTTATTGGCAACGACTTCATATTCATGCACGACAATGCTAGAGCTCACACCGCGGGCGTCGTACGAGATTATCTTACCGAAGTCGGTATCTCCATTATGGTATGGCCAGCAAGAAGCCCGGACATGAATCCCATTGAACATCTATGGGATGAATTAAAGAGACGAATTCGAGCAAGAGATCCAGCCCCAGAAACACTTAGCCAGCTGCAAAATGCAATCCAAGAGGAATGGGATAATATACCACAACATGTGATCGTGACTCTCATCCGATCGATGAAGAACCGTATGGAAGCAGTAATAAGAGCTCGCGGAGGGAATACAAGTTATTAAATAAACGTTTCTTACATTTTTTTTCATTTACGCGTGTTGTTTTACCCATTTCCTTCATATTCCATACAGGGTAAAAATTACTCATTATACAAAATACGAAACCTATGAAGACTTAATTTGAATTTAGAACATTAACATTAGGATTTAAAAACCTCATACTACTCACTATTAAATGACATTTTACATTTATTCCTAAATATACACATTTTTCTGATAATCCTTATCAAATCATAAACTGCGAGGTGTTTCGATTTTTTTGATGAGAAGTGTATAAACATCATCAACTAGACAAAGGAGTTCCTATCTACTTTTTATTTAAACAGTGCCAATACATTTACATCAAGGCACTTCCGCCGTTTATGTAAATAAGAAAAACAATGACGTTGGATAGATAGGTGACATTCTAACGTGTTGAAAGGTTGAAACTCTATCTAATTGATAACATTTTAGCATCTCCGTTTCGTGACTCCGTCATTTATACATTAGCAATCATTTTGTGAGTCGTGTAGTTATTTTGTATGAGGTACAGACGCCAGCACATCAAGCTACAACAATCTGTCAAATTTCTTTATTATATTTTTAACTTTATCGCTATAGCATTAAGTTCAAGGTTGATTGGGAAAATTTGACAGTTTCGGGTAGATTGATGTGCTGGCGTCTGTACAATGAATTAGAGATGCCTACCCATTTAGGTACTTTGATTCGTCAAGCCAGTTACTAGCTCAGTGGTCTTAGCCATCACCACTGACATTGTCAGATAATTTCAGACTAAACGCAGTCTGAACTTGATGGGATAGAAAACTGGAATATTTTCATTTCAACGACCAACGTCATCAAAACAGGGAGTAGGGAATTATTAATTACTTAGGACTTCGATTCAAGCTCTAACAAACTGTCAAATTTCTTTAATAGATTTTCAACTTTATCGCCAAAGAATTAGGTTCAAGGTTGATAGGGAAAATTTTTAGTTTCGGGTAGCTTGATGTGCTGGTCTTTACCTACCAATCTTTTTTATTTTGGATAGAAAATCATCAAATAGAAAGAAAGAAAAAGAGTTTATTTGCGCCAAGCCAGCAAACGTTTTACCAGTTGGGAATCTATGCGTCAAATGACTCCGCTCTGGGCGGAGCGGAGGGAGTGTTAGACTCACTAACTAAAACCCATCTGTGTTCCTCCAAATGTCCTTTGCGTTCCAGGGCCGCAGTAGATAACTCTTTAGAACAAATTCCGCACCCCTGGTAGACACTGACCCTATGGCCCGCTTAGGTCAGACCCGTATGCTGATTTAGGTATCTCTTTCGAGTT
>NDFZ01005203.1:75760-98799 GCA_002192655.3 Mamestra configurata
CGAGTTTCGCGTGGAACACAACGCGCCGCTGGTCCTTATCGACGAGCGATGGGTGGCTCGCCGTCCGCAGTCCCGCGCCTACGGTGGCTGGGAATCAAACTGCGACTCCCGACGCCCGACGCGTCTTCTACTGTTGCGGCGGCTGGGGCGTGAGGTTTGCCTCTACCTCACACGTCCCGCCTCCTCCTTCGCTTGCATTACTGCTTCGCATGAGGTGACTGCTTCCCATGCCCCCTCGCTCCGGACCATGGATTGAACCAGGGCCGGACTCGAGAAGTCGCCGCCGCCGATCGCCTCTACGAGGACACGGCGCCGGCGGTGCTCCGCCTAAGCAGGGCAGACGTCCACCGTATAATCCACCGTGTCCTCCGGGCGATCCACACAGGGGTGACACCCGGGCGTGTCCTCTCGCCGAATCCGAAACAAGTAGCTCCCGAAACACCCGTGTCCGGTGAGTACCTACCTGCGTCAGGCGGAAGGTGAGGACGCAGTGGCGCCTCTCTAACCACTTCGATTCCTACATACCAACTCTATTTTAGCCTGAAAACCTGTATTTTTTTGCCTTTAACGTTCTTATCCTGACTAAGTACTCGATTCATCCTTACTGTGTACCTCGTGCCTTTTATTCTCATGACATAAATCTTTAGAAATAGGCAGCCTTATTCATAGCGCGAGAGCGAACTACACCAAGTCAACTTCTCCCAGACAAAGATGTTGAGTTGCGATTAAATTTTTTGATAATCGTGCAAGTCTCTCCTACCATGAAATAACTGACCACCTGTTTAAATAACGTTACATCTTCGTATTCATAATAAAATCCATTGTTCTACACAAGTTATATCAACAACGCACGCGTAATTTGAAAACACATTAATATAATGGACGCTTCCCCTTTTGCTTGTAATGATTTTATCAATTACGATAAAATAACATGTGATTCATAAACCTGTAGGTACATAATCCGCGGTGGCACCTTAACTTAAATGGAGATAGTGGTCAACTTAGTTAAAATTAGCTTCGGTCTGCGTGCATGTCGGAAATTTTCCCAAGGGAACGTACTTCCGGGATAAAATGCCTATGTGCTATTCCAGACTGGGTATAATCTATCTCTATGCCAAATTTCATCTAGATCCGTTCTGCCGTCCCGGCGTGATTGAGTAATAAACAACCATTCATCCAAACTTTTGTATTTATAGGTACCTACCTAAGTACTTAATACTTAGTAGTACGATAAAATGTTGCAAATAACGAAGAAAACATGTTTTGGGCAATTTTCTTCAACGCTGTCTTTTTAACTTTCGCCATTTCCCCGTGCCTAAAGGTGAATAATTAAGTCGGAAGGCAGGGCATTTCCGGACCCGGTACTTTCCTATTGCAATCAGTTTGAGCCATCATAAGAGTTTTCTTTATCGTTACAAAGAAAACTCTGTGTGTGTCGATTATTCTGTGCTGTGACTAATAAAAGTGTTGATTCTTTGGATTCGTATTCGGTAGGTACTGAGTTGGCACCTATCTAACTACCCTTCTGAAATCTTGACTATTATCTACCTATGTATACCTAGGTACTTAACTTTACCACAATCTATTAGAATGATAATATCAATAAGTTCATTCATTGTTCCGAGAACTATAGGTACCTACCTAGTTAGGTAAGTACCAAGGTTTTCACTATTCAATACCACGTTCAGTCTCTAAAGTATGCACTAAACTATTTAAAGACGTTTTTATTATTCTATTGATTGCATTCAACAGCGACCTTGAGAACAAAGCGAGATTAATTACCTGTGAGTAAACCGGAGAATATATTCACGATGTGGTCGTTACTCGCCGCATCCGTCGAGTAGCTGGACAGCAATACTCCGGCCACCGTCAGGCAAAGTCCAGA
The DNA here is from genome assembly GCA_002192655.3 of Mamestra configurata. Taxonomy (NCBI): domain Eukaryota; kingdom Metazoa; phylum Arthropoda; class Insecta; order Lepidoptera; family Noctuidae; genus Mamestra; species Mamestra configurata. The sequence continues at coordinate 77,646 of NDFZ01005203.1, forward strand.
CAAAGCCATAAACCGCGGCATGTGAAAGATTTTCACCATGGCTCTACACCAAGACTCCAGTAAAAGTCTTATCACCACAGCTATAACTGGCACCAGTGCAATATCCACATCCCATATCTTCATAACGTCGTCCCCTTCATGACCTTCCTCCCGTATCGCTTTCAGGATGATCAGCCCGTACATCGAAAGCAACGCTGGCACGGTGACATGGTATATCACTGCGGACACAACAATCAGCCATCCATACCCGCCATCGGGTGGCGTAGGTCCAATCTCAGGCTGTGAGGCCACCACCCTGTCCAAATGCAGGTCGTCTACCCTGCTTTCACCTCTCTCCACTCGATTCACGGTCGGAATTGGCTGGACCTCCATGATATTGTCACAAAAACAATCACTTCATGGTAAAAATACGTGTAGTCAGTAAGTTATCTATACGAAATGGGTGTGTTATCTTATCATTATCTTTTCGCGTAATCACTTGCTCTATATTTTTAAAATCAGCGCCAATTTAATCCAACACAACACACAACTGAAGCACATTCTTATATTTTTAATACTGTTTAATGTAAAGCTACAGAATAATATTAAATAGCAACTGATAGCAACAGCTGGTTTATTTATCGAAAAATAAAACATGAATAAAACTTCAAATGTTTAAAAACTTTGTTTGTACTGTGTTTAGTTTCCGAACGAAAGCGAAAGAAATAAAATGTAAGACTACCAAATTAAGAATGTCCCGCTAGCTTGGACGAATGGGACAGATAGAAAACCAAAGTAACGGAATGAAAAGAGACTACCGATATTTGATTACTGTACATCATGGACATTAACAAGTTTGGTTTGTACAAAATGAATGTATCCGTTTGATCGACATTCGTAAAAGACGCTCTAATAGGAATTTTCCCGTTTGTTTCGATAATGCAAAGGTATTTTCAATGAAAACCTTCTTAAAACCGATCGTACTAAGTTTAACATCATATTTTACTGGTGCAGTGAAACGTTTTCGGTGTGACAACTTGTTTTACATCGTGTTCATACTCCGTGAAGCATTTTAATTGCTTGTAATTTTTGTGGTTTCATGCTTGTGTGTTGGTGCAGGTGTTTCTGGTGCAGTGCTGATGGGTAGGGTCGGGGAGTGGACGCTGTACAATGGAAACGGAGTCGGTGAGGTCTGAGCTGAGCGGCCGGTCGCGAAGAAGCTCGAGGCACCGGCAGCACACGCATCGCAGCACCCGGTATGATAGGCCTCTGGGCTTGATTCTTACCTTTTTAGATGCTGAGATTAAGAAACCTGCCATAGTTCAATGTTCTCCCTATAAAACTGAGAAAGTTTGCTACTATTCCAATGGGACATTCCCCTAAGTTAATTACAGTGTGATATGATCATATAATTACTAGTCTTCAACCGAATTACTGTTGCTATGTTGTCAGCTCGTAGTTTCATTGCTATGCAGGGCCCTACAGCTATGTAAGACTAACTAAAAAGTTTAAGATCCAAGTACAAAATTGTCCTCATTAATATTCTAAAGTTGTTTTGGGATTATTGTAAAACATAAAGTATGCATGCCAGGTGTATGTAAATGTTGTTAACTAACTACTGTTTCATGGATGTCTGGGCAAGAACCAGGATGTTTTTGTATGCATCATCTTACTTGAGTTGAATCTGTGTGACTAATGTAATTATACACAAACTATGTTTTGCACCTATTTTGTTTTGAAAAAGATGTAATGTTAGATGTGGTCTATGTTCACTTTTATTAATGTTGATAAATTATACGTACATACGTATAATTTATCAACATTAATATGTTCATACTTAAAGTGAACTGTAATGAGGAAGTAACTTAACCACCTAACCCTTTACTACTTCTTTAATGTGATATAATTATGGCAGTTTAGAAATTTGACATACTACTGTAGAATATATTAAAGCTTACCTAATTAGTTCATTTAACCCCCTTTTTTTTTTACGGATGGGAAATCATCAAATGACTTCTTCCGCTCTGGGTGGAGCGGAAGGGCAAGAGCATTTAACCCCCCTGATACCTCAAGACACCATCAAAGATAAGTTTAAGCTGAAAAATCTTAAATTATGTTCAATTTCAGGAGCACCAAGTCACAGAGGAAGGAATCTTCAGATAACACAATGGCACCATTCCAAACCAGTGTAAATATCAACCCAGAGATGGGTAGAGATGGCCAGGAGGTTATTGAGGTCCAAATCTTGCCACAAGATGAGAACTGGGGAGAAAACACTACAGCGGTCACAGGAAACACTTCTGAAGGCTCCCAGTCCATGGAAGATGTGAGCAACTGGCCCATGGAGTCAGATAATGGCATAGGTTTTGTCTGCACAAGATATTTTGGTACAACAATAGCTCTTGGACTGTCCTTCGTCTCTTTTGTCAGTCCCTTAGCAATGGTTGTGCTCCCAAAGATTGGGTTCTTCCCAGGACTGTCAGACAACATTGCAATACAGCCAAGTCAAAGGATACAGCTGCTATCTTGCACAGCTGAATGTAAAGGCATACTCCTCTCTTTAGCTTTCAAACTTGTATTACTTGCCATAGGAGTATGGGCTGTGTTTCTAAGGCCAAGAAACGCAATTTTACCCAGAATATTTGTATTTAGAGCTATGACTCTTGTCATTCTAGCTGTCTGTATATTTTCTTACTGGTTGTTCTATATTGTGCAAATAACTGAGGCAACTAAAGCCCTTGCAGTTGGCGAGGAAGCAATGGATTACAATGCCTTAGTGTCTTACGTGTCCAGCTTTGCAGACACGTTACTGTTTATACATTATATAGCTGTTATTTTAATGGAAATCAGGCATTTAGAGCCTGTGTACTACGTGAAGATTGTAAGAAGTCCTGATGGAGAGAGCAAGTCTTATGCCATTGGACAGTTGAGCATACAAAGAGCTGCAGTGTGGTGTCTACAGAAGTATTATACGGAGTTTCCGATATACAATCCGTATTTGGAGAAGATACCAATATCTAAATCACAGAGGAAAGCCCAGTCCAGTATTAAGTTCTATGAGGTGGATGGGTCTACAAATGTACAGCCTGGACAAGCAAGGTGAGTTATAAAGAAACTTGTCTTAAGCAATAACCTCTCTAGTTATCTCCTCCTTTAGTATAGTTTCTGAGTACAAACCCTGGAGCAGCTACGTCACAAACTTGTGCCAAATGGACGATGATTGGTTTTAAAGGTACCAATCATGGTTATTAATATCATAATTATCATCAATGAAAGTGCGATCTTTTCACGACAAAGGATGGCTGCGTCTTTTGTCACATTATTTAGTCGTAATTATCTTTGAACTTCAGAGGTCACAGAGACGGGATTTTGGACGAAATAAAACAGTTAGGAAGTCAATAAATAATTGGTATTCCGTCATGGCGTAATGGATTAGCCATCGCTATGCCTAATAAAAAGAACTGCGTCGAATCGAAGTTTAAAGAGTGGAACGGATTGTCGAATGTCGGTTGGTAGATAATTATCGTGATGCTTCTGCTACGGATTCGACTTCCGAGTTCATTTTAATTACGAGGTCACGGCATAAGTCAAGGTTTTTAAAAAAATACTTTTTCTGTGGATGTTCTCTCATGTAGTAAGGGGCAGATCTTAAAATTTTCCTCAAACCAAAAATTAACACTCGCCCGAGGATCGAATTTAGTGCGCTAAGGTCAGCAGTAGTGCATGCGACCATTGATGGAGGAATCCTTAAAATAGTTTTCAGAGATGGTAGACTTCTCTGATAAGCAGCAGAACGGTTTTATGAGGTTAATCTTAAAAGGAACACAATATCTTAAAATTATATTTTTTTGTCCGTTCGTTCAAAAATCAAATCAAAATCAAATACGATTTCAAAAAGTTTAGATAAAGCTAGTTCTGCTACGCTAGCGGCAAGAGAAAAACACACTGATCGCTTTATCTCCAGTGCAGCAGAGTTGCATGTTCCAAAGACTACATCATATTATGGAGAAGAATGTGCAAGAATCTCTTTTATCAGTGTTGAGTGCATTAACAGTATTTGGAACATGTTCCAGATCCACCACGGGGTCGTGCGGCGGCGGCAGCGCGCGGCGCCGCGACTCGGGCTCGGCGCACAACGAGCGCTACTACGAGGAGGCGGAGCGCGAGCGCCGCGTGCGCAAGCGACGCGCCAGGCTGCTCAGCGCCGCGGAGGACGCCTTCGCGCATGTGCGCAGGGTCAGGGTGTCTACCAATGGTGAATATGACTGCTTTAAATGGAGAACTACCTTCCGCGCCTCCGCTCGCGTGTTTGTTGAAAATGATCCCAAGGGAACATACTCCCGGGAAAATCAGCTGTTCTGTGATTAACTTATAAACTCCGGGCTGTTATGGAGAAATTCATTGTAGAAAAATCCTAGAGCATTGCCTTACTGGGGCATCTGACAGAGGACCTCACGAGGCAGTTTCGACGAGGCGAAAGCATAGACACAGACACCCCATAACCGATGATTGGTGGACAACAGCTGAACATAGACCTTTTCACATATCTTTACTTATGGTGGTTTTTGCTTGAAAGGAAAATATTGCCAGCATTTCCTGCTAATCTCATAAAGCCTGTTTGTATAGAAACATAATATGAAGGTATGTGGGTGTGATTGTTCTGTCGGGCAGGCGGCGCGCTGGGCCCGCGCGAGGCGGCGGCGGCGGTGTTTCCGTCGCTGGCGCGCGCGCTGCAGAAGTACCTCCGCGCCACGCGCCAGCAGCCACGGCACTCGGCTGACTCGGTACTGTGCACATCCTCATACAAACAGCTTTGTCACTTCACTCAAATATATTCTTACTATAGTAGGCGCCAGATAATCGTGGAATAACGGTCATTGACCCCCCTACAATTATTGACATTTTTAATTTGAAAAACGGAATTAATGACACAAAGCTGTCCCGAATCATCATCTCTCGTGATCCTTAACATTGTCTAATAATGAAAAACGATTCATATTTAATTGTTCAGGTACCTATGAACAGTTATTAGGGAAAGGTCAATATACTTTATTCCACATTTATCTGGCGCCTACTATAAGCAAAAATTGGCAAAAGGTTGCCTGAGAAAGGCCAAGTCTTGTCCATTATCACAGGGTGTCAATTTTTCAGTCATCTTACTTTTAATTTGAAAAGTACATGACCAACATTTTTTTTTTACTTGGTCCTTACCCCCCTTCCGGCTTGACGTTGATTTCTGGGATACCTTGTATAAAATGTCAATCATAAAATCTGTTTCTAGCGATATATCGACAAAAATTAAGACATACCGTCTAGAGAGAAAAGTATTTTATACTTACGGTTGTGAAGATGCATTTCATCATCAACTAGACAACCACTCTTGAACTTCTAAATAAAAACAAACAGCCAATATGTTTTTCTATATTTCAGGTCCTCGCCCACTTAGCGCGCTGCCTCTCACAAGACGCATCTCCTCGCGCCTTCCTCGAACCATTCCTTGTCGAAGGTCCAGTTCTATCCGCAGACCAGGAAACCAGACCCATACAGAGATGGTCTTTAATCTCCGACGAACTCTTAGCAAGACCGCTAGCTGACAATGTGGAGTTCCAGCTCAGACAAGGTGATATCTCCCTCATTTGTACCATAAAGCAACTTCCTAAGTTCTCACTGACAGAAGAGGTCGTCGACCCCAAGAGTAACAGGTTCATTTTACGGTTGAACTCTGAAACGTCAGTTTGACAGGAGGAGTATTGTAGTCGGGACGACTTCAGACTCGTATGACATACGGAGTTCTTTTAGTTTAGGTAATGGACAGAAGTTTTGTTTGCGGACATTTGTGAGGTCGTTATTTCGGACAGTTTTGCATAAGTTCAGTCCGACAGAGTCCAGTGTGTCGGTATAGTCGTTGCAAATTAGGAGCGTGTTTTGACTTTGACATTGACATAAGGTTCAAATTACATTGATTGTTGCACTCTTTAAATGCAACAGCTATACCAAGATATAAAAGTTCAGTGTTTTAAGTATTCTAATGGCAGCTCTAGTTGTTTAGAGAGTAATTATGTAAATAGAGCATTTAGCTAAATAATCTAGGAATGTTCGTCAACGCTTGTGTTCAATTTGGTGCGAAGTTGAGCTTCTGTTCATTGTCTATTCTTAGAGACAGTTCATTTTGCGATCAATATTATTGGTCTGAGATTTATTGCTTTTGCAATGTTTTGATATAACTTTTTAGACTGTAATTCTACAAATAACTGTCAGCCATCGCGTTATGCTGTGCATAACATTCTTTTCTAAGGAAGAAGTCGTATTAAAAACAAAAACATTATGTGGTTATATGAAACCAACCACAAAGCAAGTGAAACTTTACAAAGAACTTTTACAGTAATACACTGATCAAAACACACAATTACCGCGGTGTACTTGCACGAATAAGTGAGAAAAAAAATGCTACACGGTCAGCTGATGCGAGCTATGAGCGCCATTGCTCTGCCGAGCGCCGCCTTGCACTTTATCCCCACTCGGCCTCCGGCTGTAATGCGACATGCGATAGATGGACAAAAAAATTCGAGGCAATGGAAAAAAGTTTCACTTTAAAAAGAACATTGATCGGGAAAATGATGTACATTATTAATAGTTTTTTAATATTAGGAGTAAGGTTTGATAGAAAATTTTGTTATGAAATTATTATGCAAACGAGCACAATGCGAGCTTACAAAATGTATGCTAAGCTAAAACTGAATGTTTTTATTATTGAATTATAAGAAGAACTTATAAGTTTGACATGATCTTTAATATGTTAAAAAAAGGAGGGAGAGTTTTCTCATTTCTAGCTCTTTGAGCGTCAATGTACCAATATCATAGCCATGTAGCGTTACTTAAACTGAATTTTAATACTCCATTTAAATAATACATTACTCAAACTGTCAAAAAACTCCAAGGAATCTCAATTTACGTGAATCTCAAGTATCTTAAGTACAAGACAATTTGTCGCCATTTTGTAACATTAGAAAAGACTAGACTGCATTTACTGTTTTATAATTATGTTAGTTGTAATTTGTACATTGTGTCATATTTTAATAACAAATGTATTAAGCACAATTTTTGAGCAAGGAATAGATTAAATATTATGACTGCAGATAGATTTACGCGATTCGTATTTTGGGATCGCATCACAGGTATTTTTTCTTATAGATGTTTTTAAAACATAGCAGAAAAAAAGGATAAAATACTATGTTTTAGTCATTTCGAAAAGCACGCATTAGAACCCTGATCTTATCATAACTAAAATACTTATTAAAAACTATGGCTCGGGGCTTTCTGTAGTTTCTGCCTATTGCATCGTCCAGGCAAAAAGGCGTAGGCTCATGTATCAAAAAATATGTACTGAAATCTATGCGCATCGTGTGAATCCATCTTTAGAGCAGTGAATCTGAATGAAACTCGAATATGTATAATATTAAATCTAATTATACCATATCATAGGTTTATACTATATTTATTATATTGTGTAATTAAATAAGTATTAAGGCAGCTATTTAATTGTAGGTTTAAATATTAAGTGATATATTTTGAAATGTTTATTTTTCTTCACTATAAAAAGATTTACTTTACTTTTATTTATTAAAAAAAAATATTTGATGGGATGGTAAAAAAATGTCTTATTTTCTAATGAGCATTTTAAAATATATCAACAAAATTAAAAAGACAGTTGTAAGACTGGTTTTATGAAATTTTCGAACTCTTTACATAGTGCAAGTGAGTGAGGTTGTGCTTAGAACAATTATGAATGTGTTTATGTATGGGTGTCGCTGAATTGACCAAAGAGCGCTTGGAATTTGTAGCTAATTGTAACATATCGTTAGGTTCACAATCGTTTGTGACAGCTTTGAATGTGCTAGGAGGAAAATTGCTGCGAAAAGTTTTGATACCAGTTTCTTAAGGACTATATTGGCTTGAAAATACATATTTTAAATGAATGTTAGGATATCTTGCCAACATTTCTTTGTTATAAAGTTATAAAAAGACGTTTTGGACGTATTTTTGTAAACAATCTAGTTAGCTTGAAAGGCAATGGAGACTAAGCCTTTATAACGTGTTTGTTTAGACATCAATTTTATAAAGAAAATCTGCCAATACTCAAATCATAATTCCATTTTAATTCAAGAATGTTTATCTTGCTAAATTAATCATTGATCTGGTTTCTAGAAACCTTATCGAATATCATGTCAATCTGGTGTCGATAGAATCACAACACTTATATTCGATTCCACAGCAGATTTACTGATCACTGATGCTAGAAACCTTTTGAACGCCATTGTCACGTATACATGACAAGCAGGCGCGTGCCCTGTACACAAAAACTACTTTTTGCCACATATTTGTGACGTTTGAAGCCGATGCGTTTATGCTCTGGCGATCAAAACGTTAATAAGTTTATTGACATAACACATTTTACACGTTAATTTAAATCAGATCGGTGTTTCCTAGCTGCTCTGAGAAGGAACACCGAAACAAACTCAGTCGGTCCATTCTGTAAACATGTCGAAGTGAAGACTTGGGTGAGGTGATCACGAGGTGAGCTGTCAATCCATATAATCAAGATGGAATGACAGCTCACTTCGTGATCACGTGACATCTTGATTATATGGATTGACAGCTCACCTCGTGATCACTTCACCCAAGCCTTCACTTCGACACGTTTACAGAACCGACCGGCAGAGGTCAGTCTCACTTTTTTAGTTTGACCCAATATCGAGATTAGGCCTCCAATGGCCATGCAGTTGTCGCTGCGGACTCCAATGCTCAAATTGCAGCCTTTTGTAAAATGCTTGTGCCTGCTTAGTGTTAAGTAATGTACTGTAGCTAATGTGAAGATATTCCGTTAAATAATTTGATGTAATAGGACATTTTTCAATTATTTTATTGTTTTAAATGATATATTTATTATTTTCTTGATTTGTAAAGAACTGATTGAATGATTAGGCCAGTAATGGTCGGTTGACAAAAGCTGGTTTTGTTGAAATTAAATTCAGTTAAGGTGAAAGAACCAGGGTAGCAGTTGCATTTGGAAGGTCTGTGTCAGGTTGTATGTTGATAAAAATACGATTGGCGACCGTAAAAAATATGGTTTTACTGAGTTATAATAATTAAAATCATCAATAAATAATAAATAAATAAATAAACAATACAGATTGTATCATTCATGTAACTCGATTGAATGACTTTTTTTTATGAAATAACCATTCATTCGAGTTATATGAACTTAGAGAGTTTATTGATGATAATAATTCTGTAAATAAATACGTGTTACGGTCGCGAATCATATTTTGTTCAACATACAGCCTGACACTGACTTGCAAATTGCAAAAAAAAAACATTTGAATTTCGCGGGCTACCCTGGCGCTTCCACCTTAAGTTCTTATTCGTCGCATCGATGATTCCAAGTAATAGTATGGACTAAAATTAGGCCACGTCGACCGCATTATCTTTTGATCCCAGTGAGAGGGAGTTTTTATATGATATTTGTCCATCAGCATTTATAAAAGAATTAATTTTTATGGACTTCAAATAAGGCTAATTTTATAGGTTTGTTAAATTTACGAAAGAGACTCAATACAATGCACAAAGTATTTGCCTATAGATGTAATTATATGCACAATATCGTAATCGTTGTAAAACAATTTGTACACTTTTGTATTTTTTAAATAATATAAAAAAGTGAATTTTGTATTTCTGCTTTTTTATTTTTTTAAGTTACACATGTTAGTGACATCGTTAAGACAATGCAAATAGGTTAGGTAAATAGGTTAAAAATGTGGTTTATGACGTATGGGCGCAGAAAAAAAGTTTCCCTTTTCTTGCAATGTGCAAGAAAAGGGAAACTGGCACAGTCAGTCGCACAACAATGGTAACATTTGCTCAGCGAAAAACTCCCTTACTGCTACGACACAGGCTCTCAATTCCATATTGTATCCACTGATACATGGTCGACTAATTGATGTTAAACGGCTGTGATTATGGTCAACAACCACATACATGCATGTTAATGTTATATGATGATAAATGACATTTATTTTGTAAGTAGGTTAAACATAACACTTTTACACGTCAATTTTTTTAGTCATTTTTAAACTAGATGAGGCCGGTGTTTCCTAGCTGACTACCCTGAGAAGAAACACCGAAACAAACTCAGAGGTCAGTCTCTTTTAATGTCCATACAATCGTACTGGTCAAATCATATGAGAACCATGTAGGTTAATGTCTGAAGTGGTCTTTTGAGGAAAGTAACACACAGATTTGAGTGGACCTGTGCACTGCTTTCATTGGGAGGAAAAAAAAAAAAAATTGGTTCTTCGCGGCTTTCATCGCAATCACTCTGAATTTATTTTCTCATTATTACCACACTTTTGTAGCATGGTACCAAAACCTCTTTTTTTTTAGAACAAAATATTGATACTGAGAAGGTTAGTGTGTAAAGTTCTACCGAAGCTTGGCGATTTCACGCAACCTCTGCTCAACTGAACGCTGGAAGGAAACTACGCATCAGCAACGAAACATTAATACAGTTTTGTTTTAGACCGGAACTTATAAATTTCTTCACACTGATAAATTGCGACATTGGATTCGTCACCGAGATTTGTGTTATCTGCACCTATTGATAAATAGAACATTGTTCTGTAGTGCTGCAACACAATGGATGGATTGGATCATGTTTTTGACTCATTCAATGAAAATATCTTATCACATATCCACCTGTATGCTTGTGATTAAAATAGAAACATCTGTGGTAAACAAGATATATCAATCTGACATTTTAATCCTTCCTCTCAAAGCTAAAAACAAGACAAAAAAATAAAATAAAGGACACTAGAATATATACGAAAAAGTAACAAATTCATTTATTACAACACTTAAAATAACAAAAATCTCTTCAGCCACAGCCTTTGACTTACCATTATAACTCTTAAATCACCGTCTTAAGGTTCAAATTCACTTAAGGCCGGTCTCAATAACGTATCTACCTTTAACCAACTGTCAAATTAGCCAACGACAGTAGCTGAAACGTCAAATTTGCCTTCTTCCAAACATGACGTTTCAGCTACTGTTGGTAGCAAAGTGGACAGTTGCTTAAAGGTAGATACGTTATTGAAACCGGGCGTTACACATTTGAGGCTTCACATTGAAACCCAAAAAATGACCCTATCTTGAGTTTTCATTATTGAAACTGGCTGCCATAGGAAGCATAGTGTATGCCGTTGTTGGAGTATACATATTCTTAATGAAGTTACACCTAGATTGTTTCCTAGGTAGACAGATGAATATCCACATAGCGATTAAGGCTAGCATAGAGCAAAGAGTGACGACCGCTACTGTTATTCCTATATGATGTTTAATTTGGGAGCACTTGAAGTATTTGGGCTTCAGGTCGAATATGCGAGCGTTGAATAAGTTTGATGGGGCCGCGCACCTGAAAAATAATTGAGGTGTTAGGTACATATTTATTGTGTAAATGTTTAAAGAATTCCTACTAAAGAGACTAACTCATTTGGCTCACTCATCTTGACCTCAGATGCCTGGACTACCATCGTCGTGTCGGACATAACGCAGCTTTTTCAACAATCTGCACGGTTTAGACAAGGACAAGAGATACCACAAGAGTAGATAGAAAGAACTACAATAAATGCCCTGGTTTGGTCTTCTAAATAGTTAAAGGCTCGCTAATGGGCTGGACCAGCCACGTGACTAGGAGCCAAGATATACCTATAAGCAGAGGGATCCCATTATAAATGTCTTAGGCCCGATTGCACCAGCGTTATCTTATTAACGCTGAATTAGCTAATATGGGCTCATTATCTATTGGATATTTGTTATTTAACATCGTGTTAGCAACTACGAGTTAAGGTGCCATTTGCCCTAAGTTGTCTTTAACCATACTCAGTCGCATTATCACAGTAGTTTTTTCCATCCACGTGCTATTTACAAACATAAACAGCAAACTCAACTCTACAAATATTGATCACATTTTTCTCCTCTGAAATAAAGTTATTTGCATCTGATAAGGTCGGTCAACATGCGACCGTGACTAAGAACATCGTAAACAGTATAATCTATCGTTTAATGCACAGAGTACCGAAACGCCCTCGGCTAGAGACGTCATTTGTAATGCTAGGTACGAACCAAGCGTGTGACATGATGGAATATTCTGTGTGTGCATGTGCATGTGCAATTTAATATTCTACATGTGCTGCTATAGCAAACAGTTAGTAAAGAGAGTAATTGACATAAATAAATAGGGTAGGTATTTGGCTACTCTCAAAAAACTACATGAATAAATACTCATTTGAAAGTTGGTACGAACTAGAATAAATCGGTGGAAAAACAGAAGGCTTTTAATTTTATTCTTGACACTGGCAGAATAGTCGGAACCGGCTCAGTTGCCATAAAAAGGAAAAAAAAATTTTTTATTCTTCTATCCTTGTCACGCAAACGTCATTTGTAACTACTGGATGGTGCAAATTCACTATGGAGTGACTGGTGAGTATCGTCACACGCAATTAGTGCTGTCTCTGCTTTTCTGGGATTTTAAAACGCTCACGACTCCGTCATTTTTTGAGATTTGATTTTATTGCATTTCGTACTTTCTGCAGGATTTGAGAAATGTACTAAAAAACTAGTTTAATCCTATTCTGTCAATGACTATGATAGCCGAAACTGTGTTCTACGCGCATTGTAAGGGCACAAATATTATTTCAGTTCATAGTTGTTTTACTTCCGATTTCGCATCAATGTCAAAAGGTTGCTACTGGGTTGCTATCAGAGGTGAAACTTAAACTAATCAAAGTTGAACTATTTAATATGGGAAGCGTCTGTCCGAAATACGACTAGCGCTGTGGGTTAGAGTGAGAGAGGAAGAGCCTGCCTACCGCTGCCGTATGCGTGAGAGAAAGGGACGCCAGACAGACTGGCGCCGTAATGCGTTACGTTACGAAGCGGTTTACCCTACCATAAGAAGTTATCACTTCAAAATATTGCTACTTTTAATTTTCAGAATTAGTGAAACTAGTCAAATACCCTATTCTGTCAACGGCTATGCCAAGCGAAACTTGCGCTCAGCGCATATTGCACGGGTATTGTTGGTAGGTAATGACCACTCTAGTCGATGCCGGGTTGTTCCCTGCTCTATGGTCAAATGCATTGTGGCGGATCGTTACAAGGTCAGTCGCATAACTTACGAGCCAGATGAAAATAATGGCATCGTCACTGAGCTATTTTTACTCTTTTGTCTGAAAATAACACTTGAAACGGAGTTAGATTTGTATTATCTACTTTGAGCGCTTTGTCTGTTAAATGTCTGGATGAGCTGTTCAGTGTTATCGGCTAGAACATTATCATTTTTATGTTGAATTGTTGTTTTTATTACCCTTTCATGGAAAAAACACACGCTTAGTTATAGTAATACTACACCTAGAAGATTCTACTAAGAACGACCTTGTTCATCCTGTGAATCTAGCTTGCTTGGCAAAATAAGTAGCTGAAACTTACCTCAAATGGTCATAATACTCTTCGGATATCTGTAACTGCTTGACCCAAACGATTTCACAGTCACAATTCCAAGGATTTCCTTGCAAATCCAATTCGATCAGTACACCAAGAGGCGTCGACAATGCTTCGTCTAATTTAGACAATCTTGAGCCTTTTAGCGACAGTCTTTCTAGTCCAAAATTGTCTGGATCGTTGAGGACTTCTCGCCCAAATGCCAGCTTGCTAAACGAAGTAAGATTTTGATTTCTTTCCAGTTCTAATGTCTTTAAAGCAGGCAAATACTGAAATGCTGCTTCGGGGACTGTCTTTATTTTCAAATTATTCAGCTTTAATACCTTCAATGCTATTAGATCAGTGAAATCTTCGCTGAAAATGTCTGTTATAGGATTGTCTGATAGATCTAGGTATTGTAATGTATACGGTATTTCAAACATTTCGCTTATACTATTATTTGATATTATAAGTTTTCGTAAGTCATATGCGTCTACGAAGAAGTTATCGGGCACTGTTTTCAGGTTGATCCCACGTATGCTAATGTTTTTAATCTTGACTGTCAGAGCGAAACCACTTCTATCGAATAAGTTCGAGTTCCTTAGAACTGGTCCCAAGTTGTTATTGTCTAAAACGATTTCGTTCAGACTGCTCAAATGATGGAACATTAACTTTGTGAATGTAGTGAATTTATTGTTGGATAGATTTAAATATTCTAAATTCTTCACAGCTCTGAAAGTTTCCTTGTCTATGAATTCCAGTTGATTATTGCTTAGATCTAGTCTTTTTAGTTGTGGTAACTTGAAACTGTCGACATCAATCGTTGTTATTAAATTATCGTTTAAAATGAGTTCTACTAATGTGTTTGACTTGAGTAAAGATGACGAATGCACTACAGATATGTTAATAAACGATAAATCCAACGAGTGCACTATGTCGGGGAGCGTGTAATTCCTTTGTAGAATATCCCAGTCTTTGTGCGCGCACACAATCTGTTCTCCTTCGAATTCTTCATTTTGTTCACTTTGGTATCGTTTACACATACACACATCACTATCACATATCGATGAACAGTTTATTTGTAGAACTAGAGCGAGGGTTAGCAAGTGCACGAGCATTTTGCTCCGTCTGCAGCTCAGGTACTGTGTGATAAGTATGACAACTTATCGCGCCAAGATAATTTCTTATCGATATTTATTTGGTCATTTCACTTAGCGTGTCGGCACAATGAAGTTATCAGTTGATATTCATGTAGGACATTTAGTTCAAATAATATAATATAATATATATCTTGGGACAACTCACACACGGTCATCCGATCCCAAACTAGGCAGAGCCTGTGCTATGGCAACCAGACAACTGATAAACATACTTATATATTTCTAAATACATACATATTATAGACAAATTACACCCAGACACAGAACAAATGATCATGCTCATCACACAAAGATTTGTCCTGGGTGGGAATCGAACCCACAACCTCTGGTTTAGCAGTCAGGATCACTAACCACTTGACCAACAGGCCAAATACTGCGTGTTTACGAAGAAAGACTATTTTTATTTCACTTTATGTAGGTACAGTGGGATGACCGATATTTTCATCTGCCAACTATAACCGAGTTTGATGTGAAACACAAGTCATATGCAGAACTTTGTTAGTCGTTTAATGTTTCATCGATTAGGTATTTTTCCTGTTGTGCCATCATAATTGTTTTGTAGCGGTTATTGTCCTAATTTCCTTTGTTTAATATCGCACGGCGTTAACGTAAAAAAATAATGGTTTATTAATATTAATTTAAAGAGCGTATCATTTTCTTGTACTTACTTTAATATCAGTACTTACACAAGTAAAATAATAATGATTTCACAAAACAAAACAGAGATTTCTGTAGTCAAAGGATTTATTAGAAAAGTATATCTATCCACGACAATGGCAGCTACTCGAATGCGGTCTCGCGTTGAGCGGCCCGCGTTAGTTTACATTGCAGATTCGCAGGTACTTTAAACATTTACTCTGGACAGTGTAGCACACATAAAAAAAACCTTATTTATCTATGTATTCTATAACACTATTTTATTACCTAAATATAATATTCAAGTAGGTATGTATCTATTTTATTTACTCACGTCCGTGTGTCACTGCGGGGTGCCAACTGAACACCAGCGCTGGGTGTCTGACGCCCAGCAAATGCTGAGATGGTAACTCTTTCGGTATGGGCACACTCAGCACTATTTTACTATAATATCATTGTTATGTTTCAATTTGTTTTATTTTTTTATTTTTTTTTTGCTATGTGTTTGATGCTGTTGTGTTGTGTCTGTGTTGAATAAATGTTTTCTATTCTATTTCAATATTCATATTTAGGTTTGATCTAGTCAAGGTCATAGATGACAGACGATATTCACCTTGCTTCCACATAGATTCATGAGTTAACAATGAAGCTAGCCATTGCAAGCATTTACTTAAATAACTACTTTATCGAAAATGTCTAAATACTATAAAATCTGCCTCTCTGCTTCTTCACATACTTATTTCAAAACACGCAACGGATTTTGCTATGATTTTCACTAATAAATTTGCACCCGTGCGAAGCCGGGAGGTCGCTAGTGATATACAACGTGTAACAGAATAAACGCAAAACCTCTTATGGGGTCATTGTACTCATCATTATGAACAACTTTTACTATGGGACCAACACTGAAATCGCGAAAAAAAATTGACTCCCCCATACATTTCTGTGCGCATAACTCGACAAAATGTACTGAACAGCTGTTTTTATTTTTGCAATTTCAGTGTTGGTCCCACAGTAAAAGTTGTTCATAATGATGAGTACAATGACCCCATAAGAGGTATTGCGTTTATTCTGTTACACGTTGTATATATTTTTTATTTGAGATGGTTTTGCTCTTGACTCTAGGCAAGGTCATATATGACAGAGATGATATTCACCTTGCTTCCACATAGATTGATGAGTTAACACTGAAGCTAGCCTTTACAAGCATTTACTTAAATACCTGCTTTAACAAAAATCTCAAAAAGTATTTGTTTGTAAAGTGTATTGTTTCTTCACATACTTATTTTAAACTAGAAAGAGCGATAAACGAGGAAGGTTTGTTTTTATATAATTTTCACCCGTGGGAAGCCGGGGGGTCGCTAGTGATATGTGAGAGATTTGCTTAGAATCTAGCCCGCGATGCTTGGACGCTTCCTTTCGTGCTGGGGTCTTCGTGAGCCTGGAACAAACAATATGATGGTCATACTTACACTGTACTGATAATACGTTTACTTTAGGTATGATGGCATGCACCTCTTTAATTATGTCATCGCCAGTTATATTGACCTTCGAAGTTGTATTACATCATGCAACTGCCTCGTTGGTCTTGTGTAATTGGGTATTTTCCATTACAAATTCAGTGTCAGCCCGGAGCTTGAATGTTGGCAGTGGCGTGGCGATAATATCGCCGCGAGACACTCGCTAGTAACGACTGACGCTACTACGTCCTGCAGTACCGACGACGCAGCTGTACGTGTCCCGTTTGCACCATTCTACAAAGACTGAGGACATCGTAGAGTACACACGGGTGAAGACCAACTGGACCTTGAGGGTGGAGAAGTTGGAGGGGCGCCTAATACCAATTTCAAGTCGTTCGTGGTGCGCGTTCCGACTCATCATTTGGTGACCTTCCTCAAGGAAGAGTTTTGGCCGAAAGGTGTGCTGTATTGGCGTTTCCGCGGCCGGCTATGCGACACCTCGCAGCGTAACACGACGCTGTCACTTCGTGTGCAGCAGTCTTTAAGTTTGTTGTATAATATGTATTACTACTTCCAGTTCCACCGGCTGCAGCTGACTACCAGTATTTTCCATGACGTGTCTGCCTATTTGATCTCCACAGCCCAGTATCACTTGGCAAGACTTGTGTCTTTTTGGGTTCTGGACTATCCGTAACGATGAATAAAGATCTTTATATGACAGCCGGGACCAAAAGCTTAACGTACAAAAAAACGACGGCTCCTTCACGCCAATTCGCTAAGAAGCCATTCAAGGCGTCCCACCATCTTCTCCTCGTTCTGCCACGAAGCCGTCTAGCTGTGGCTGAGCTCCAGTCTTGATATACTGGCCCACAGCTTTGACGGCATCTGGCACACATGACCTGCCCAGTCCCACTGCAGTCCTGCAGCTCAAAATAAACATGGCTGACCTTGATAACAATAGCCGTCCTAGGCCCGGTGTTCCACAGCTGCGCGGCGTGGTCGACGAAGGCGGCCTCCACGGCCACGGTGTAGAGGCCGGGCGCGCTCACCGACACCAGCTGCTGCGCCGAGAAGAAGTCGCGCACCGGCGTCACTGTCTGTATCGCTGTCAGTACTGGCGGGATGTTTGTTAGCTCCACTGTCTGTGGGGAGGGCATTGTGTTATTAGAACTCTAGATGGTGTAACATAAAAAAGTAGTCAATTTTAAAATCAAAATCTACTGTGTGGTTTAGAAGAAACTAAGAGGTCACACAGACACATGAAAAGCGGTTTGAGCCGCTGATAGACTTGAGTATTCCCTTGTAATGAGCTTTCTAGCGATTGTTCTTTTGTTTAAAATAAACAGGTAACGATTCTAGAAAGAAATTCGATTCAAAACGTTTGTACGAGCGTTTTTTAGCATTCTAGCGAACGACGGTAAAGAACAATGGCGACATTTTAGCTGGCCTAAATTTGAGCGTCTAAAAGTGACTTACATTCTGTCGAAAAGTATCGGGAATTGATCATTTGTTTATGGTTCCAAATTCAATTATTTTTTTTTATTTTTGTTGCTAGTTTGGCACAACTGTTTTCCATTTTGGCGCGGAGTTAGAGTTGCATCTGTCATTTAGATTAAATACAGTGCCGTTTTTCGATGGATCATCCATCTCTAGTGTATGATGCGAATTTCATAATGGACAAAATTAGAATGACTTCTGTAAAGATTTTTGTTCATTTACATCGGCAGAAATAGCTTTTAAAATATGACTACCCCTTTCCTATCGCCATACATCTTGTAGGCCGATGACGGAACGGGCTAGTCGGAATTAAGTCGTGCAATTCCGATGCACACTCTCCGAAGTGTAACCGGTAGAAAATCGACAGGCAGGCGACTCGACGACGATGTTCAAGGCTTAGGAGCTTCGACTCGACGAGCCTATCATTCAGTTTCATTAAAATTCGTTCATTCTGTTCCAAGAATAAGGACTGGCAAGTTTAAAGAAACACCGTGAGTACTAAACGCCTCAACTTTTATAAATATTTTTACTTTATAAATATTATTGCCTTCCAGTAAGACGCGCTCAATCGTCACCTGTGTTCAAAAGGCTCTTGAAGGAACATTACCTGTCGCTTTGATATCGATGTTCGTCATCTATTAAATGCCTATATATTTAGTTTAAATGTATCTATTGTTAATAATATGTATTTATCTGTGTATTCAACCTATTTAACCGACTCATTCCACCATCATTTTCATGCATACTTTAGCCAGGCCCCGAACATTGGACGATGACGCGCCAGGCGCGTCATGGGCCTACATACAGGATGACGTACCTTGAGCGTCATTGGCACCCTATGATGTATTATGCGTATTTCGCCGTTATCTTGCGTCGATATGCTAAGAGAAAAAGTTCTGTGTGTGCTTTAATTCTTATTCGTTGGTGTTCAAAGGAAATATGGCCTCCCAAGGTAGGATTTATTTATTTTAGTAAAATGTTACGGGGGTAGTCAACATTTGTGTAAATTTATTTGTATTAGGTCAATTGTTTGTGATAATAAACGTATTATTTGTAGATAATCAGCAAGAAGACGAAATTTTTCCTGAATGTAGTCAAGCATTATTTACTAATAAGCATGAAGATAACCAACAAGATAACGATAAAGAAAATGATGTTTTTCCTGAATGTAGTCAATCGATTTTGCATATTTCAAAGAAGCGTAAATTCATGGGACCATGTACCATGACCAATAGTCAATATACAAATTATAATTCAGACACTAGCATTGAAGAAATTATGGATTCTGAAGAAGACGAATGTGAGAAAAAGTTTAAAGTAAGAACATCTAAGGAGAAACCTAAGTCGCCCATTAAAAATAAGTCAGACCCCGATTGTTGTACAGCAAAAAAATATTTTAAAGCATTGTTCTCAAAAGATTTAAAAACAGTACTGAATACACAAGACGAACAACTTCCAATTATTTATGCTCAGTTTGAACATGACTTGGGTATAATGTTAGCATCACCCCGTAAGTATAAGTTTGTAAACTGTTACCAAAGGTTTGCTATCCCTGACTTATAAAATATGTATTCCAAATTAATGGCCAAGGGTATTGTCAACTTCAATGTTTAATTTAGGATAAAAAGTGGTAGTTCTCTTTATCTCAATTTTTTAAAATCTGTTTTTAAGTAAGTTCGATATGACCCGCCAGGTGCGTCAAGGGCCTCCCGTGATATTTGCTTATGACGCGCCTGGGGCGTCATTGGCCTTGAATCGGTTAAAGTAGTAATGAAGTTGCGCCGATGACAGCCCCATTTTATGTCCAGGCAATTACTATCCATTCCAGGTTGCCTGGAAGAGATCGCGGAATGCGATAAGGCCGCCCATTGTACATGTGTTTTAGTTTGTAGTTTTCTTTTTATGTTATTCTCGGTGTACAATTAAGTATATAATAAATAAATAAATACAGATACCCACGAGATTATTTTAACAGTGCATCATTGCCGATGAGCTTCTTGGCTCGTTTCTGAATCGACTCAAGCGCATCAAGAGGGTATCTGGCAGATTCGTCCCAGAGATGAGAGCTCCACTACAGCTCCATGTACGATCGAAGAAAGAAGAAGAAGAAAGAAGGCATTTACTTTCTCATTGGTGCGAGGATGCGGCGTAGCTGTGACAGTGATCTGCACTCCCTTGACTTGACGCACGCGTTGCCGCTTGCTGTGGAGTTAAATATAGATTGAAATAACTTAATACTCTTAAAGAAAAAGGTTCACATTAGCAATTAACACTTGTCTTGTCCAGAAACTAATAATTACAAATATTCTAAGTAAATTACATCAGAAACAGTATAAACGTGCAATGACTGCGGTAGATTTAATTAAGTTGGTATTGATTGGCGATAAAAATATCTGATATATTATGATGATTAAAACCATATTGATTTTAGATTCGACTGCCAATGTTTATGTTTGTAAGACACAGTTGCTCAAAGGAGAGTTATCTTTTAAGTCGGAGTTAGTTGCTAACACGACCTTAGTTGGAACAGGGTTAGAACTAATTCTGAGTTATAGGAAGTACCTAGGCCTTATTGATTTAGGATAGCTGTAATGTTTTAATGTTTTTCATATGTACGTTCGGAGCCCGAAAAAACTGGTTATTGATATACGATCGTTCATAGTGGTGATATGAATAATTTTGTAGTAGACGTGTTCACTTTGCAATGAAGACATCTTCACTCACCTGAGCGGCAGCGGCGGCAACACCACGCCCTCCAGCTTCAGCGCCAACCTATGCGACAGCGGCAGCGTGGCCGCGTGGTCCGGCGGCGCGCCGGACGCCGGCGCCACGCGCCACGCCGGTGACAGCGACACGCGGCACAGCGCGCCGCCCGAGCGCCCCGCGCAC
>NDFZ01005203.1:110908-158554 GCA_002192655.3 Mamestra configurata
GACGACACTTCCCATAGCGAGCTGGCTTCCTCAAGACCGGCGATACCTGTTACACGATTTCGTTTAATTTGTCGACGATTTTTCATGGGTCGTAAGTTATTTAATTTTTCAGAGAAATAAGTTTAAAAAAAATTCTATAAAATATGTCATACTTTCATATTAT
Organism: Mamestra configurata; assembly: GCA_002192655.3. Taxonomy (NCBI): domain Eukaryota; kingdom Metazoa; phylum Arthropoda; class Insecta; order Lepidoptera; family Noctuidae; genus Mamestra; species Mamestra configurata. The sequence continues at coordinate 111,072 of NDFZ01005203.1, forward strand.
TCTGTCCTTTATTATCCTTGCTCTTTGATTGATAGCATCTGCGAAATCGCTAAAAAGATACTGATAGTAGTAAAGTACATCCAGTTTGATCTTCTACCTTCCCTTTCAAGCACTTCTAATTCTGAATCAGCTATGTCAAATTTTGCGTCGTATTGCTACTTTAATGAACGATTAAACTGTTGTCTTTATTTCAAATTAATAAGTGAAATCTACAATGTTATAAGCCGTAGATGAGCATCATCATATGAGCCAATTGCCGTCCACTGCTGAACGTAAGCTTCCCCCAAAGATCGCCAACCATCCCGGTCCTGAGCGGTCCGCATCCATCCGCTGCCAGCCACCTTCTTCAAATCATCGATCCATCGTGCCGCAGGGTGTCCCACACTACGTTTGCCCATACGCGGTCTCCACTCTACCATGTCTGCTCCATCGACCGTCTGTCCGTCTACAGACATGGCCGGCCCACTTCCACTTCAGCATGCTCATTCTACGCGCAATGTCGGTGACTTTAGTTCTCTGGCGAATGACTTCGTTGCGAATTCTATCCACCAGAGAAATCCCGAGCATTGCTCTCTCCATTGCACGCTGAGCAACCTTGAATTTGTGGACCAGGCCTATGGTGAGTGTCCAGGTTTCGGCTCCGTAAGTCATTACGGGAAGGACGGACTGGTTAAAGACCCTGGTCTTAAGGGATTGTGGGATGGACGATTCAAAGATACCACGTAGCTTCCCGAAGGCCACCCAGCCCAAGCGTATTTTTCTGGTCGCCTCCTTCTCAAAGTTGTGTCGCCCCAGTTGTGTAATTTGGCCCAGATATATGTATTCTTGCACAAACTCGAGGGTAGCGCCATTTACGATTACAAGTCTCGGGGGGACATGACCATTGTACATAACTTTGGTTTTGTCCAGATGCATCCCGAGACCCACCCGCCTTGAAGAATCGCTTAGGCTGTTTAGCATCCCTCCCAGCTCCTGTAGAGATTCTGCCATGATGACAATGTCATCCGCAAATCGGAGGTGCGAGATGTATTGACCGTTGATATTTATGCCCCGTCCTTTCCAATTAAGCGTCTTGAAAACGTCCTCCAACGCGTTCGTAAAAAGTTTCGGAGAGATGACATCTCCCTGTCTTACACCTCGACGCAGTTGGATTGGTTTTGTGCTCTGTTCTTGTACTTGGACGGTCATTGTTGCGGCCTTATACAGACATCTCATCACCTCAACATAGCGGCAGTCGATGAGACATCTCTGCATGGCCTCCAGGACAGCCCAGGTCTCAACGGTGTCGAAGGCTTTCTCGTAGTCCACATACGCTAGGCACAGAGGCTGATTATATTCCTCGGTCTTTTGGATTATTTGCCTAAGGGTGTGTATATGGTCCACGGTGCTGTAGCCTTTGCGAAACCCAGCCTGCTCCGGCGGCTGGAAGTCATCAAACTTTTGGGCGAGACGATGAGCATATCCAAGATACATTACTATTATCCCATGAATCACTCCAAAACTTGAACGTCAACCCAACACAAAAAAAGCCACTTGCATAATATTAACTTACCTTCTTCAATGAGCTGAGTATCTGCAGCTGCAGCTCGATACAAAGCAGTGAGCCATCTATGTGCAGCTTCACTGGGCGCTTCTTCTGACAAACGCTTCAAGATGGTCGCCGCGAGGCTATGGTGGCCGTACCTAATTGAAGCAAATATTATGTAGTGTTTTGAAGTAAAGGTAAAAAATATTCATTAAAATAATTGTATTAGCTCAAATTAAAAAGAATAACTAAATGAGGTTTGTAATTATATCTACCTTTCTAACTTTACCTTTATACAGTCGAACATAGAACCTCCTCCTTTTTTGGAAGCCGGTTAAAAATATCTATATCTGTATCTTAATAACTAAAAACTCACCTCAAGGCTGCTCTAGCGATTCGATACCGCACCCATCCATCAGCTCTCCCAATAGTGTCCAATATAGTGTGCTGCCAAGTTGAGCTAACGTTGTGTGTGAGCGCCTTGCCGGCCCGCTCTTGGAACAGCACCGTGCACAGCAACACCAGTGCCGTGCCGTCGTCGGGCGGGTTCTCTATCGCGTTGTCGCTGTGAACATGGCGACCAGACTAGTCAATAGTGCTCAATATAGTATCCTGCCAGACTAGTCAATTGTGCTCACTATAGTGACCTGTCAGATTAGTGAATAGTGTTCAATATGGTAGCCTGCTACACTTAGTCAATAGTGCTCACTATAGTGGCCTTCCAGAAAAGTCCAAAGTGCTAACTATAGTGACCTGCCAGATTAATGAATAGTTTTCAATATGGTAGCCTGCTAAACTTAGTCAATAGTGCTCACTATAGTGGCCTTCCAGAAAAGTCCAAAGTGCTCACTATAGTGACCTGCCAGATTAGTGAACAGTGCTCAATATGGTAGCCTGCCACACTTAGTCAATAGTGCTAAATATAGTGGCCTTCCAGAAAAGTCCAAAGTGCTAACTATAGTGCCCTGCCAGATTAGTGAATAGTGCTCAATATGGTAGCCTGACACTTAGTCAATAGTGCTAAATGTAGTGGCCTTCAAGAAAAGTCCAAAGTACTAACTATAGTGACTTGCCAGATTAGTGAATAGTGCTCAATATGGTAGCCTGCCACACTAGTCAATGGTGCTCACTATAGTAACCTGTCAGATTAGTGAATAGTGCTCAATATTGTAGCTTGCTACACTTAGTCAATAGTGCTCAATATAGTGGCCTTACAGAAAAGTCCAAAGTGCTCACTATAGTGACCTGCCAGATTAGTGAATAGTGCTCAATATGGTAGCTTGCTACACTTAGTCAATAATGCTCACTATAGTGGCCTTCAAGAAAAGTCCAAAGTACTAACTATAGTGACCTGCCAGATTAGTGAATAGTGCTCAATATGGTAGCCTGCTACACTTAGTCAATAGTGCTCACTATAGTGGCCTTCAAGAAAGTGCAAACCAGGTCCTTTCTTCTCTTGTCTGAAGGTACTGTTTTAAAATCTAGTTCAGTATGTTGCAGTAAAACTATACTTAGAACAAATAGTTGTCGAACTGTTAATACCTCACATACCTTATAAAGCTGGTGTGTGGGAAATCAAAATGGGGGAAAGTGGCGACTTTAAAAAATTGCTCTTTGAGCACGTTCTAGGAGTACTAAAATTGATTTTGCGGCACCACCCCAGGAAGTTATGCAGTAGGTAAGAATAGACTGACACAAGGCCAAGTAAACCTGTTTGATTAATTTAAAGTCGGCTATGTCCCGTAATTTAAAAAAAATGTATATTAATTTACGCACTCTAGTGCATAATAAATCGATATGTTTGCGGAAATTTAAGTTTGTCTATCGTGACGCCGAGGTATTTGATATGGTCGGCTTTAGTTAAAGTGGGACAAGTGCATGCTGCGTCAGCGTATGTATTACAATTATGCGCGTGAATGTTTTGGTTAAGCGGAGTCGCGTTAGTATTTCTCATTGTAAATAAAATAAATTTGGTTTTATCTGAATTTAACGTTAAAAGATTATTATGTAGCCAATTACACACAATATCAAAGCCATTCTGAGCAAGTTCATATACCTCAGCTCTTGATTTACCTGAGAACAGTAAAGCTGTGTCATCCGCATATGACATAATTAAACCATTTTGGAGTTGTAAGCGGCAAAGGTCATTTATATATATCAAAAATAACGTAGGCCCCAAAATACTACCTTGTGGGATTCCATAATCGCTATTTCTAAATATAGTGGCCTTCCAGAAAAGTCCAAAGTGCTAACTATAGTGACCCGCCAGATTAGTGAATAGTGCTCAATATGGTAGCCTGCTACACTTAGACAAAAATGCTCACTATAGTGGCCTTCAAGAAAAGTCCAAAGTACTAACTATAGTGACCTGCCAGATTAGTGAATAGTGCTCAATATGGTAGCCTGCCACACTAGTCAATGGTGCTCACTATAGTAACCTGTCAGATTAGTGAATAGTGCTCAATATTGTAGCCTGCTACACTTAGTCAATAGTGCTCAATATAGTGGCCTTACAGAAAAGTCCAAAGTGCTCACTATAGTGACCTGCCAGACTAGCCATTTATACTCAATATAGTGGCCTGCCAGACTAGCCAATACCGCTCAATATAGCGGCCCGTCAGACTAGTTAAGAGTACTCAATATAGTACCTGCTACACTAGTCAATAGTACTCAATATAGTCCTTGCTACACTAGTCAATAGTGCTCAATATAGTACCTGCTACACTAGTCAATAGTACTCAATATAGTACCTGCTACACTAGTCAATAGTGCTCAATATAGTACCTGCTACACTAGTTAATAGTGCTTAAAGTAGTGGCTTGCCACATTAATCAATAGTGCTGAACAAATACTAAAGTGCGATACAGAAATCTTATGGAAGAGCTATTTGAAACCACGGAAGTACTTATTCTCAAGTTGCCCTGTAATTTAGTTCAATTTATTGGTTTGAAATGTATACATTGGTTTTACGTGTAACAGAATAAACGCAATCGCAATAATATCAGCTGCGACTTATGCGCACATAAATGTAGGGGACAGTCGATTTTAGTGTTGGTCACATAGTAAAAGTTGTTCATAAGGATGAGTGCAATGAGCCTTTAAGCCCTTAAGAGTTATTGCCCTCATTCTGTTACACGTTGTATGTTCGTTTACCGATCACGCACATTACCGAAGCGTATACTTATCCTGGTACTTACCGGTGCAGGCGATGCAACGTGTGCTGCAGCGCGGGCATGGCGGGCGCCAGGTGCGCGTGCGGCGCGCCGCCCAGCGCCGCCAGCGCCTCCAGCAGCGCCGCCATGCGCGGCCCCGCCGTGCTGCCGCACGCCTGCAGCTGCCGTCCCACCACGGTGACAGTGCGGGACGCGTACACTGTGGCCTCGGCGCGGCTCAGTTGGACCTATGCGCGGAACGTACTTCAGAACTGAAACCTTTAATGCTTTATAATTTCTCTCTAATAGTCAAAGGTTTGCTCGGATACAACTCAACTGTGCAAAATAAACCATGGTGCGGAGATGACCAGTCCTAAAATTCTAACTATCTATCAGGATTTGGTTCCCGCACTTATTCCTTACGTTGGATCATTGTGCGGCCATGACGGCCGTCAAGCTGTTGGCTAAGCATTATTCCTGCCACTGTCACACAATAATTGTCAAACTTCAAATGCAGGATAGAGACGGGATGATATTTAAGACAAAGCAATGTTTAAATAAATCACAGATCAGCTGGAACAAATTTCTTTTGAAATAAACTGCACCTTCGTACTCTTCAATCTGTATTTGTTCTTTTCTCTTTTTTAAGTGTTTAGCGTGTACATAAATAAGTAAAAGATCAATATGGCAACTATGTCAATATTATTGACTAGCTTTTGCTCGTGACTTCGTACGCGTATATCCCGTTTTTTCCCGTTCCCGTATAGCCTATAGCCTTCCTCATGAATGTAGCTATCATATACAAAAATAACTTTCCAAATCCGACTGGTTCCAGAGATTAGAGCGTTCAAACAAACAAACAAACAATTATAACTTAAAAAATAAAAATGTTTTTGTTTTCAAAAAATTAAAAATATAAGTATTCATAAACTCGAAAGCGTGAGAAGCAATAGTAACTCACTAGACGTGACGTAGATACTACACTGCGAAGCGAAAGCGATTCATAAATGACTAGAGCTAAATAAGCTCTCGCGCGTAGTAATACGGCAACTTGCCTGCAAGCACGCGGCGAGTGAAGCCACGCGCATCGCGCGCGGCATTCTTTTATGTTGTACATATAAGCTGGTTGATACGCGAAGGGCAACAACCGCAACCGCTTTGCACAAAACTATCGCGATGTATAACTATTGGTTCGAAGTCGCTTTCGAGTTTTGTTTATCACAATTGTAATTCTGCCATTTCTTGATTTTTATTTTTTTATTTTTCATAAATCGATTGTATTACCAAGGCAAACTCATTTCGCTGCGGGAAAACAACCATTAAAATTTCAGCTTGTATATGTTATGATCAGAGGTCGGAAATAGGTAGAGTTATTTATGTACTTGCATCGAAATGTTGATATTAATATGGATCTTCCCGGGATTTCCAATAAACAATCCCGTGTGGCCAACAATATTACAAATAAAGTTCTCACAAGCTATGTTGTGCGAACTACAACACCCCGCGTGTGCGCATTGGAATTTTGCAACTTCGGACATTCGATGTCGTTGATGACAATTTGGAAACGTCGCGCGTGCAGTGGTTTAAATTGTGTAAAAGTAAATAACTTTTTATTTAATAAATCACGGGATTTTTCTGCTCTTTAAAATTAATCTCGGGATTTGAGGCATATCCACTTTATTCTTTCGCTGTATAAAATCAGTGTAGGTACATAAATAACTCTACCTAATTCCGACCTATGGTTATGATATATTGACATAGTTGCCACATTGAACTTTTTCTATTTCACTGACCAGGCAGCGCAGGGCAACTCGCAGAGGCTTGATGTTGTTTTGATTGTTGTTGTCACCAGTAGCTATTACCAAAGTTTCAAGAGCCAACATCAACTCTCCCCCTTCTACTGGCAGGCATTCTTCATAGCTGAAACAAGAGTTCAGTCATTAAGTTCTTAGCAGTTTTGCAGAGTGTCCAGACCAACCTGGCGGCCACGTTGACTTTGACGTAAACTAGCGTTTCATATGAATATGAACCTTCACCGTAACCATGCAATAGGCAAATAAAGGTCATATTTGTCTAAGCTAATATGAGCAGAAGTTTCTTCCAAATATCTACTCTTAAGGTTTATATCAATATGAAAGGCTAGCTTTTCAAAATCAAAATCCAAAGTTATTAAAAGTCAAAAGTCATTTATTCAAATTAGGCTGAGTGCCAGCACTTTTTGAACATCAACTTTTACAAAAAAACAGTCCCCCAAAACGCTCTGCCCGTCACCATTTTGCTTGGCTACTCAATACTTTATTCGCTACATACCCTAAGCATTCTACTTTTTAGGATTCCGTGCCCAAAGGGTAAAACGGGACCCTATTACTAAGACTCCGCTGTCCGTCCGTCTGCCTCTCTGTCACCAGGCTGTATCTCATGAACAGTGATAGTCTACAGTGATAGACTGTCTAACTATCAGTTGAAATTTTCAAACAACAAATACTTAAAAAACAGAATAAAATTAATATTTAAGGGGGCTCCCATACAACAGACATGATTTTTTGCCGTTTTTATAGATAATGGTACGGAACCCTTTCGTGCGCGAGTCCGACTCGCACTTGGTTGGTTTATTATGATAAGTAAGGAGCATCGATTCCAACCGACCACCTGTCTCCCAAGCTGCACACTTTAAGTAAAGGAGAGAAGGGAGAGCTTTTGTGCTGCTCATTAATTTAATGATTGAGAAACACAGAAATCAAGTCAAGTCAGAAGTTTATAAGAGAAACTTACCAGTGCACTACCAATCTAGTGAGTACATCAGCCGCAGTAGCCGCGCGCGTGAGATCAACGGAGAGAGTGGCCTCGCTGCAGTAGCGACGCAGTGCCGCGCAGCCGCCGGTGGGGTTGGCGGCCGCGGCGCATACGGCTGGGCAGGATACCAGCTTCTGTATGCGAAAGAGAGTTTTTTGTATATTTTTTGGAATTTTGACATTCAGAAGAAGCTGATACATAATAAAAAACAAAATGCTATGCTTTTTATTGTTCCTGTTGGAATTTGACACAATTCCTCTCTGTTACTTATTTTAAATAAGGTTTTTCCCGCGACTTCGTGCGTGGAATACTTACTTAGTTACTTTGGGCAGACATTTTTTAGAAACTTATTTTTCAAAAACGCTCGAACATTATGTCTATTTATATTTTATCAAGTGCCTAAATACAAAGGTTCATGTTTTTAGTTTCAATAATGACGGACTCCCATACAAACTTCCACCCCCTTAAAAGATGATTTCTGGGATAAAAGAGGACAGACGGGCATACTTTCGCTTTTATTATATTACTATGGACTTTGCTGTGGTCAACAGGATCCATAACAGTTTCTCTATAATCATTTTTACGAAATATGGAGTTTCTTGTCCGTTCTTCTCCATAAGAATCTACTTTTCCGAATGGACAGTAGAGTCACTTTTTTAATGTAATACTATTATTTACTGAACTGTAAATGATTACGTTCAAAAGTGCCGTTTAATGGCCTAATTGAAATAAACGTTTTGACTTTGACACCTGTACGTAGTACATTATGGATTGCAATAAAAAATCGAGATTTGGTGGTTTTTCTGCTAAATCTGCTTTCAATCTTTAATATGTTAAAAAATATATCGTCGTGACGAAAACAGAAGGAAAATTCTTTATTAATGTTTTCTTTGAAAATCTTTCTTGCCAGAACTAAGTTCCTTTGAATACCAATTTGAAGCCAGCTTACTAACCTGCATAACTTGCAAGCACAGCATAGTATGCTCCATCTCCTGGCTGTCAGTGGCAGCCCTGACCAGCTTCTCCACACAGTCGGCCGGCCACAGGGCGGCGTGCTCCGCCAGTTTGCGGAGCCCTAGGAGAGCGGAGCGGCGCACGGTCGAGCGGGCGTCGTTCATTGCTATGCTTAGGAGTAGTTCCACCTGAGATGGAAACCAAATATTAAGACCTAGTCGTCTTTAATTCAGGTTCAAGCCCCTGTACCTATATTATAGGAATAAAAAAGTAGTATACTAAATTAAGCCATATCTCGACTCGACCCGTCGACTCTTGGATCAAAATATTACTACTTATATCAAACTTCAAAATTCAATACATTTTTTTCTAATTAGAATTTTTTGGTGATTTAAATTTAATTTTATAAAATAAGTTTGTAAGTTTCCAGCTTGTATATTGCTGACTTACTTGATCAGGCACATGCACAACGGTGTCGGCGGCGATATGTGTGAGTGCCACAATGGCGGCGCGCACAGAGCTGGACGACGGGAACCGCTCTAGTAAGGAGCGGAGCAGCTTCAGTACACCTTGAGCTCGGACAGCTATGGAATTAACATAGAGGAACATTTTATTTATGTTATTTCAGATAGGTTCTGTACAATTTTTAGCAAGGGTTTGAAACAAGAGGCTTTCATTTAAAAGAAATTTATAGAAGCAGCTAACCGCATACAACTAAATGATTTTTCTTAATTTTCAGCGCAAAGCAGTAGAGCCTTTTTTTCCAATTTAAAAAAAAAGAAGGAGGTTCTCAATTCCAGTGTTTTTCCTGTTTGTTACCTCAGAACTCCATCATATATAAAATAATCCAATCACTGCTTTGACTGGCCTGTTGGTCGAGTGGTTAGTGACCCTGACTGGTTAACCGGAGGTCGTGGGTTCGATTCCCACCCAGGACAAATCTTTGTGTGATGAGCATGATCATTTGTTCTGTGTCTGGGTGTAATTTGTGTATAATATGTATGTATTTAGAAATATATAAGTATGTTTATCAGTTGTCTGGTTGCCATAGTACAGGCTCTGCCTAGTTTGGGATCGGATGACCGTGTGTGAGTTGTCCCAGGATATATTATTATTACTGCTGCTCCAGAATTAGTTTTATTTTCGTAGAAAAAGCAACAAAGTTAATTAAACCCAAAAAACCTTCCATTTCACAGTAATACAAGACTACGCTAAAACCCACCTCCACCGTGTACAGTCCTGAGAGCTCTCACAAGCTTGGCTCTTCGTTCCGCAGCTGTGCTCTCACAGTCTACCATGTCCCAGAGTTTGTTGCACATGGCCACTGCAAATGCACTGAAAATAATTTTGCAACATTGCATCAAAAAGAAATAAAAAAAAAAAAAATATTGGTGGAATGTTTAATACTCATAAAAAGGAGTGATCTTTCTGCATTAGCAATTTAGCTTTTGTATGTAATGTAGCCATTTCATAACATGCACTCATGACATAATAATTTATAGTTTAAATAATAGTCAAATTAGTAAAATAAAGGTTTTACACAAAAATAAGGGATTTTAAAACCACTTACTTGGAATGCTCAGCAAATCTAGTAGTAGCATAAATTGCAGCATCCACTTCCACATTATCATGGCTGTCAAGCCCTCTACGTATAGCGTGGTGCACATTCTGCCTCTCTGGTATGATGCCAGCCACCGCACCAAGAGTCCTTAAAGCCAGTGCCCTAGCAACAGGATCGTTAGAATGTAGAACACTGAAAACTCTCCTCAAAAACTCGTCGACGTTCAGTATCTTGTCCAAATGCTTCTCGCTTTGCTGGCACACGCGAAGCACCCATAGACGAAGAAAATTGTTGCCCATTCGGAACACATCAGCAAGTTTTAGGAATGAAGAGTTGATGAGTATTGGAAACGGATATTTCTCGAACAGACGCGGGAAACGAACGATGGCTTCACATTGTTCGCCTACTTTACCAGATCGGAGGCCTAAAACAAGGTATAGTTCGTTAGTTATTGAAGAATTGGCACAGTTAGCATCTGTGTGTAAGGTTAGGTTATACCTTTGTCTAATTCTGTTAAAGCGGAGTTAGCATCCTGTTCTGGCTCACCAGAAGTATCATTAAAATTGTTTAATCGTACACCGATCATTGTGTGATAATTATTTTTGTTTATTTATTAGTACAAAACGATAAACAAAACCGAAAACCAAACAACTTTGACAGAATCACATGAATGAAAATGATAGAATGACATTGACAATGACAGAACACTGACAACTGTCTTTATCATATCATCGATGTTATCAGAATATTTAAAAATCCTAAATTGAAATAAATCCTGATTTGTTTATTTAATTCATTTTAATTTGAAACAATTATTTTTTATAATCACATCGAAAAATTATAGTTAAGCACTTTTTATTGTTGGTTTTTTCTCTTGATTCATGTTTTGTTCGCCATCTAGTGTTATATTTTGTCAACACTAAAATTGTCAGTTGCCACTTGTTTATCAAAGAGGCCACTACTAGTCTTTTGCTGAATTTAAAACTGCGTATTCGGATAATGTTTTGTGCCTACGTTCGTGGGAAGTTCCCACGAACGTAGGTACAAAACATTATCCGAATACGCAGTTTTGAATTCAGAAAGTGGGAACCGGGGAAAATAAATTCGATAATTATTTTATGTACTTATGTCAATTTTAGGGCTAATTTCTGTCATAGATAAATGCAGCTGACTTTGCTGCTAGGAAAGATGCCTACTGAGAAAGGAAATCAAGGGTGATATGGTGATACCTAATTAATATATCTACAGAATAGGGTCATGGGTTATTTATTAGTAAGGCTGTGAATGTGTTATGTTATCCTCATGTCATCCAAAACTAGTAACAGTGACACACTTTAAACGTGTTCTCTGTTCTGACTGAGGTATCATTAGCATGAACGTATCTGTTACTCTCTGTTGATTGTTGTTTAGTTCGAAATTTATTAAAATCTAAAGATGGCTGGTAACAATTTAAGTAGGTAGGTATAACCCGTTACTACTTACGAAGAACATTTTTGTCTCCAATATAGAATCCTAATGCGATCTACTTATTTAATCAAAATAGGCAGTACCTATGCAGGCCCAAGCCCTGAACGCGACACCTAACCAGAACACCCCTTTTAAAAGCAAAACTAACCTCTGGATAACTATCGACAAAGCGGTGTTTACCGGCAATGCTCGGCTCAGCTCTCAAAGGGCGTAATTACTCTGTAACGGGAGTGTATGTCGCCATTACTGTGAAAATGGCGCGAAAGGCACCAACTCACTAATAATGGCGGATCGCTCGACAAAATGACGGAGTTTTGTTACATGAGTTCGTTAGACGTAATTCGTTATTAAATGGAGCTCGGGTTAGCTCGAATTTGCTCGTATTATCCAAATTGAAGGCTAATCATGTTGAGTCGAGTTTCAAATGGGGATCTATCGTTTATTGACAAGATAATTTGCTAGGGGAATGAGAGACAGAGGCCAGTAGGTATAACTAACAAACATGCCAAAAACATTAACATGGATCTTGGGATAGATTTCATTTCATAAGCAAATTTACAGGTAAGGTACCTACCTACTTATCACTTTTGGAAAAATAGTTGTTGCACACTGGAGGATCACCTATTGGATGAGATGAGATGATACACGCTACCCATTCCTTTGACATTACCTTTTCTTAGCAGCAAGCATGGAATTAGTACCTATGTACTTTACTTATAAGAGGCAGGACATGTGAGTTCGTTTCCTTGTGAGGAACGACAGGGTCATGAACTCATGACACTAGGAATAGTTTAAGGCAAGTCCTTGGTCTAACAAGTTTTTCCGTCCGCTGACACTGCGCAAGGCTGCGCGTGATTATTGTGCCTAATGCGCGATAGCAGGATATTAGGGCAGTTTATCCGCTTGTACTGCCGTATAGTAGGCACGTTCACACTTGATCGATGATATATAAGAGGGGCCTATTGTCTGATTATTCATTACACATCGGATCTTGAGTCTCATCGCCTCTTACCCTCGCAGCAAACGACAGCCAACCAAATAACAAGATGTTCAAATTCGTAAGTAATTCATTTCTCTTTCTGCAACTGTCTTTTGAATTAGGTACCTATTGTTTGTGTTTTGTTTTTATTTGTTCTGAATCCAATGTTTTGTGTTTCAGTGTTTTAACTAAACATATTTGTTGACGTACCTACCATAAGATAGATATCTAATTATTTCTCCCATTTAAATTTTCCACAAAAGAGTTCCTTCAGGAAGAAAATGATACCACCATAGAAATCTAAATAACAGTTTGTTTATTATATCTATGGTTACCACAGTATCTTAATTGTAAATTCTCCTCTTTTTTCTTTCCTCTTCCCCTTTTACCGACAGCTTTTTTCAAAATTCCGAATATGTTTTTTTCATTCTTGGTTTAAAGAAATTTATTTCTCAAAAAGATAATACATAGTTCTCTTAAATATGAGAAACTTAAGAAAACCAGCCATTTCGCATATCTATTCTTTCACAATCAAAAGTAGGTCACTTCGGATCATATGTTTTTAAAATTCGTCTGATAGACAATGTAAAACACTTTCCGGATCACTGCGTAACATAGTTCGTTATATTCCACCAAAATTACGGTGTACTATTTACAACTCCCTAGTAAAGCCGCACCTGCTTAATTTGATTGAAATTTGGGGTAGTGCTGCAAAAACAAAACTGTCAGAACTCCAAGTTACCCAAAATAAACTCATAAAAATACTATTCAACTAGCCATATCTAACATCGACCAGTACAATTTACCGAGACACAAAAATAATGAATATACACATGTATTTTCATCAGAAATATTCTTAACAAAAACGTTCACTCAAACTTAATACTCACCCAATTTAAACAAGTTAGTCAACGCAGCACACGGCGAGCAAGTTTGCTAGTTTTACCTAAAACAAGAACTAACTATGGCAAAAAATGCTTACTTTTGAAGGAGCACAACTTACTCTAATAATAAATTACCGTCCTGTATAAGAAATGTACACTCTTTCAATGCGTTCAAAACTCAACTTAGCCAGCACATAGTTGCGGATCAGTCACTTCTGGAGAAATGAATGCATTGGATGAGTACTATAAAGTTGTAACGATGCTGACGAACTTTTTGTAATCTATATACATATGTATGTTTTTTTAGTATCGTTCTCAAGTAAGTGATATATGTAGGTATGTCTTTATTGGGAATAAAGTTTCTTTAAACTGAAAACGCGCAATAAATGCGGTTGCAATGTTAAAATGATTTGCATTCTTTTTTGTAAAACGCAATTAGGCTGCGGCTCTCATGTATCAAGTCCTGGATGCAACATCCACATTGCACAATATCTTCCTTCCACTGTTCAACTAATAAACCCTTCTACTCTCCAGGTACTGTTCGCCGCTCTCCTGGCCTTCGCCTCCGCCAAGCCGAAGCCCCTGGTGGTGGAGTACGACTACCCCGTGGCGTACAGCGCCCCCCTGGCCGCGTACTCGTCGCCCGTCGCCTACTCCTACAGCACATATGACTACGCGCTTCCCTACTCCGCCTACGCCTACGCTCCGTACTCCTACTATGTGCGCTGATAGAGGAGGCGCATGAACTGACCACGGCTGCATATGTTAATGGATCTAATTTATTTTAATTGAATGCATACTTCGGAATAAATATTCGATACGAATTGAAGTCTTTTCATTGTTTGTCCAATTGTTAGAGCCATGATTATTGAATCTTTCTGCGAAGAGAGAAGAAATACTAACTGGGCTATTGTAAAATAATCTTTAGGAAATGAAGGGATTATTGAACCGGCTTTATAATTTGTACGCAAATCAAGAATCCCGGGATTCTTTAAATCATCAGAACTCAATTATTCAGTTATAAAGATATTTTCGGAACAGGTTTTTTGGTTCATAACAATTAAACAAGTTCCCATGACCAGATTTTGCATTACATAAGGATTAAAGATAAGATCTCCCCTGCTTAACAGTCGCAGGAATTTATGAGACAAAAACAAACCCTAAACCTCGCCAGAAAAAAAAAAAGCTCAGTCATTCTTCGAAAGTTGCATCCTTATCATGACTGTCTTATCAAACGAATAAGTTATGCAAAAACGAACGAATAATGCTTAATTAAAAACGTTATCTAACTATTCCTTAAGCTTTAATCCTTCCGGGTCGAACAAAGCACTATTTTGACAATATTTTTTTTCACAATGGAGGATTATTCATTGTATGGTATACGCAAGTAATCGATGCCGGACGTAGGGATTATGTCCAGACGGCCAGTAACCTACTTTGACAGATGGAATTCTTGGAAATTCCAGAATTGCAGTTTGAATTTCTCTTTGTGAAGACCAAACGAGTATCTTTGCAGGCAGAATGTGGCACTGTCATCGTCCTGTGTATGATTCTGTCTGAACAAAGGATGCTGGAATAGTTAGCAACGTTCAATAGTTAGGTTATGGACCCCTGACATGCCCTGAAGAAAACATACAAGACATCAGGTTTTGCAAGCTTTGAGTTAGTTAACAATTGAGTTGAGACCTATTGTCATTTTGTAGATTTGTGTAAGACGTGCTTTAAAGTATTTTTTTTATGGAATGGTTCTTCAATGACAATGTGTTCCGGTTTGCTTAGATATACCTACTTGTTTTCAATACTCATCTCAATTTTATCACACAGACTCGAAAATCTTGCGACCAACTCCAAGAATAAAACTTAAACTTACATCTCTACGTCTTCCTGTCCTGTTTTCACTCAAATGAATTGTTCGAAGGATTATACACTATAAACGCCATCTTTCGTTGAAGGATTACCCTCTAATGATAAGATTTAGGGTAGCTTTGTGGCCGCCATTGTTGGTAATACGCATGACTTTTGCATAGCTCCTTTGTGAAAGTTGGTTTACTTAGCTACTGTTTGGACAAGTCTTTGTCTTCGATACGATTTCTCTCACGGTGGAGATTATGATGGTAACGACTGTTGATTACCTCACCAACAGTTTTCGGGCTGAGAATTCATATGCGTAAAGAGATTTTAATGGTACCTAGATACAACTGCACGGAGATTCTGCTCCATGCAATTTTACGCGCAGTTGAAAGGGCTTTATATCTCTGAATTTAAACGCAATAGTAAAAATGATTATGGGCCAATATGGGCCTATTTACTTACCTATGCGTCTTGTTGAAGTTGATTCATAGTTGTTTGGTAAGAGCCCAATTCTTATGTTTTGTGAATAACGAAAGCTGTTAAAAATATCAGCCATAAAATCTGTCAATCTTGGCACATGCGAAACCACACACCTTTAGCAGGCGTCACTTAAATCTCTACTTACTCCAAAAAACGAAGTGTTACATTCACATGTTAAACCTTATCTGTCCCTGTTTCCAGGGTCTTAAACCTTAAAGTAGCCAAAATACCGACAAGCTGCCACAAAGATCTTAAATAATCTTCTCAGAAGTGTTGAGTCGTTAAAACATTACGCTCCGTCAATTTTCACAAGGTTAACATCCTGAGGCTTACCACCTTAAGTTTTGGAGCATAAGGTTTGGAATGTAGTTTTCTGGGGATATAATTAAGTTTGTAATGTGTAATATCACACGTTGGGGCCCTGGTGCAATCAAAACATCGTGAAGTAATCCTCCTTTGTGTCTTGGTAGCGTACAAATGGCGATGTTTGGCACCGCTGATCGGGCAAGATCGATATCTTTGGAATAATCCCGAGTCTTATAGTGACACCGCTGACTGGGATTTTTTGGGACATAAGGGCCCGGTTTATGTTACTTTAATTCTTCGATGAGCGGAGAGCTTTAGAAGAATGCTAGAAATCTTGTAGAAATCATCATTATCATAGGTAGGTATTGGATTCATAAGCAGTCTTTATTGAAAATATTTCCAACACTTCGTTTAACTTTAAAAGTACGTTTATTTCAGGATATTACAATATTTCTGACAAGCCATGCAAATTATAGCAATAGATATACTTTCAAATTAATTTATTATGATCCTAACTCACGATAAGACTCAATTAAATGTAAAAAAATACGTTTTAAACACTGAGCTTTAATAAAAATATATCAATTATTATCCTGTTAAAATACCTTCTGACTTGGGGACACCAACCCACAGTCCGACAGGCGTCAATTCTGACACCCAACGGCTGCGTTCACAAATAATAAAAAAAACACTATTTATTATCTGTATATTATTCACTGTAAATAAATATAGTGCCAGAGTGTAGGGATGAATGGCTTTGTCCCTTCGCCATTGTGCCATCATTGTATGGGATGTGCGATAATGTTTTTATGGTGTCTGTCGTGTCGCATCGGATTAGGAACAAATCGGCTCGATGATTGCTTGCGACAAATATTTGCGGGACACTTGGCGTCGCTATCATGACGGGATGCTCGCGATCGCACCTATCATATGCTTGTGTCAATATGTGAGTGAAGGGAGTCCGGGGATTTGTTTGGACTTGGTCCTAATGGGCAATGGCTTCTGTAGTGGCCAGTGTTAATGCACTCTTAAGGATCATATTTTCATCATCTATTAAGCACTAATCAAAACTTCATGCTGCAAATGTGTCTGGCTTGCGTCATTGGGTTGTGCTAATGACTTCAAAAATCCAGTAGCTAGAAGTAAAATGTCTTAACTACTCAATGAATTTCAAAATTAGATTACCTAGTGCTTTAAGAGAACTTAAATATTTAGTCATACAAGCATTAACAGAGGTTAAAAGTTCAAACCACTACTCAAAAGTTCACCTGCGTAGTTGTTTATCTAAAGTATCCTAGTAAAAACTAAATAGTTTCCTTATCTTAATAGTCGAGGTGTTTATTGAGCTTCGAACAGATAAGACAGGTGGCAGTTTTACTATTAGATCACGATTCTATTTCCGACGTCGAAAGGAGGTTTTATTTTATATCTGGCAGCTTTTTCCTGTCAGGACTCAGGATGCACGTTGATTTATTTTCTGAATTTGAACTTCGTTTGGTGTTTTGATCCGCAAGCGTTCTGTTACAGTATTCAGAAATAGTGCAGGTTTGTAAAAATATAATACCTATTTATATTTTGCTGTCAATGTACCAAACTTATCCCGCGCCGATGGCTAGTCTCGGTTAAGATTGGCCGCCATGACTGTAATCGGTCAGGAGGTTTTGATCAACAGGTATGTTTTTAACCTTTAAAAGGAATTTGTATTTGTATGTAACAAAGACGTATAACAAAAATTGTTTAAAAAGTTTATTCAGTATCTCATATTTCCTCCCCGGGTATGACCGGGTATGACTAATTTAAGTGCTCAGGTGCAAAGTTAAGGCGCGCTCTTCGTTGGACTACCGTCAATTTTAGGCCCTTATCTGTTTTATGAGGTTTCAGACCACGCTCCGAAAACCTTCTTCTGATGATAGAATCGCCCACAGTCAATCGTCGAACCTTACGGAGCCGCAGCAGCAATTGAATAGAGTTAGAGTAGAGAGTTTCTTAGATAAACTGACGCAATATACCGGTCATCTTGCTCAGACATGACTTAATTATTTACCAGATCCTGGACGGCGAGTAAACATACCGTCTCCCGTTAACGCTATTACGCTATAGACAGCAGAGACGCTAAGATGCCATCGTGTAGCCATAACACGCTGACTATGCCCTGAATCCAGCAACGCCACGACAATACGACATGGGCAGCTTCCGTTGGCGAGGTATCTATATTTGTTAGGAAAAAAAAAATTTGGTAGGATGTCACAAAGCTTAGTTAACATTCACTATTAAAAAAAGGTTTTTTTTTGCAAATAAAAAAAAAATATGCAGAAATACCGACGGAATACACATTAAAAACAATCTCTTCTTAGGTTTCATTCACACACACATTCATTTATTGGATGAAAATTCGAAAATATAAATTCGGAATTGTGGTCAATTGTACACCATTGTGCAGACTAAACTGTCAGCTATTTATTGGCGTATTTAAAAATACGCCAATAAATAGCTGACAGTTAAATAAATTAAAATAACTTTATTTCAAGTAACAAGACTCATATACAAACAGATAATTACATAAAAGAATTAAGACAGGTAACAAGCACAGATAAAAACGAACACTCACAAGGTAACAATATGTCTGCTGCAACATTGCCGGATGTAAGGGCAATCCAGTCTGTTGGCGATCATCGCCAGGACAGGTTAATAATATCAGTATTTTATTAAAACACCACCTAAATAGTACTTAATAGTACTACGACGATGAGAAGTATACTTTTTACAAATCTTGAAATCATTTAAATATAGAATTAAAGAAAAATAAAAGAAGCATTTGATAAGGTATGTTAAAGGAGTGCCTTAAAGGAGACCAAATAAACCATGGATGGATACTAATTAGTATACCTACCTACTATCACTACTTGTATCAAGTTGTATGCCAAGCCCTCAACTCATGGTAGCGGTAGTAACTGTGGTGGGGTTTTAAGCAGTAGGAGTTTAACATAATTGGATTTTATTATTCTTGTAAGTTGTAAGCTTAGGATTTGTTATAAATTAGTTAGGTTAAAATACAACTTGATTTTGAAACATGAAATTAATAAAAAAAGCTTGGTAAGTAATTCGAGACAGTTTATAAGGAAAAAAATGATTTAAAAAAGCCGCGAAAGCTCACCAATGTTTCACGCAAGATATGAATCTTTTAGAAACGTTATCAGATGGTTAAAACAATATGAAATACACTCAAAAATTCTATTACTAGATAACCGCAAGCACTCGACAGTGCTATAACATTACATTTTTATCTGATCGTAAAGTTTTAATTAACTAAATGTAAGTAGGTACATTGAACATGAGGTAAATAAAATGTTACAAAATGGGTACAGTCGTTTCGGTTCTCAGGGCGCAATTATAAGAAATAATTTGTTAAACTGTTATACTGTAGAAATGT
Organism: Mamestra configurata; assembly: GCA_002192655.3. Taxonomy (NCBI): domain Eukaryota; kingdom Metazoa; phylum Arthropoda; class Insecta; order Lepidoptera; family Noctuidae; genus Mamestra; species Mamestra configurata. The sequence continues at coordinate 130,454 of NDFZ01005203.1, forward strand.
ATCTAGACATGATATGACTTATGTTTCGGTGATTTCTAAAATTTTATTTCGATATAATATATTATTAATCTACGTAGATATCTGTTGCACTTTTGTAGTTGTTAATTTGATGTATTTAGGTGATATGTAGAGTTTTGCAAGTCTATGCAGAGCTGCATAGAGCTGTGCAAACCTACCTATGCAAGTTTAACCAAAACTACGCACACATTTTTTTTGGGTTATGGGACTTGAGCCTCTGCATCAATATTAATAAATGGAGAAGATCTGCAGAAAATATACGTCGCCTAGTGCTGTGAAGTAGGGGCGCCGCGTGCGCGCTGTATTATGATTAAGTACCTAAGTAGTTGTTACAATTTTAAAACGGTCATATTAAAATCATATTTCCGTTTGTGATTTAATAAACAAAACGTGTATTCAGTTTCAGAATGGAATCCGATCTAAACAAGATCGGATTCCATTCTAACCAAATGAATATATAGGTAGTTCGGAAAGGCTTGACAGATTCCGCAGATTGATTGTAGGTACTTGTATGAAGATTACCTATCTAGGTATGTATGATAATATCATTCATGAGCTGTATTGTACTATACTTTGGTACAAATTAAAAAAACTGGCAAAGCTACTGTCATTTACCACAATATTAAAATATTCATTTCCCTCCAATAGGTACAGCAGTCGATTAACGCACATTTAGGTCTATAAATATGCGCATACATTTCGCGAGGACGACTCAATCGTTTTGGGTCGCAGCCGCATATAATATCTGTCAGAATAATCATCTTTCATTCATCTTAATATCCCTTGCAAACGTCGTTTTGATTGTTCCATTACAATTTAAAATGGGGTTGTAGCGTCTTCAGAAAAGACACTGAATATCTAAATTATATCCCTTTGCCTCGTTTAGACTCTGGATACTGCCATGGATACTCAGATCGACACTTTGATGGATACTGCGATCGATAACCAAATGAAATAATATTCGCCGTTTGGCATGTTCTTTTTATGAACATTACCTGCAAAGCAGGAACATACGGGTTCATAAAACGAACAAGCCACAACATTTAAAATTAGAACGATAACTTTTTTTTTATTCACAATGATAATGGAAAAAACACAAAAAGGCTCATGTGTAGCAGATGTATCTGAAAGATTACGAATCGAGGTAATATTCGAAGTGTTAAAAGCAGTGGGTATGGTGGATACAACATAGATGTATACATACAAAATCTTACTATCTTATCTACTATCTACTACTATTATAAATGCGAAAGTTTGGATGGATGTTTGTTACCCAATCACGCCCGGATCTGGATGAAATTTGGCACAGAGAAAGATTATAGTCTGGAATAGCACAAAGGCTATATTTTTAACTGGGGAGTATGTTACCTTGGGATAATTTCCGACATTGACGCGGGCGAAGCCGCTGGCAGAAGCTATTATTGTAATGATTTATTTCCGTCATGGCGGATGATTTACGAGGGCGATGGATTCTTATGTCCATAGATTAGAATATGATTATTTTTTAATTACTTAGTTCCATATTTTTCTATGATTTTTATGCAAAGTTTTTAAATAAACAACCAACTTCAACCCTAACAAAATCCTTCGTTTAAACCTTTTCGTCTATCATTGGTTGGGCACATCATCTTTTATCAAATACCACTACATGGTTTTAGGATTGTTTAAATGATCGCGCAGTAGGTGTCAAAGGGCTTGTCTTTGGCCTTGAGCTAGCTGGGATTCCCCGCTGCTTTAAGATTCTTGTCTTAACTCCTTCGGCAAAAGTGTACTTAATTTTATTAGCTTTTGTGGACCGTGTATGTATATTGTGTAATTTACGAAACAACAGGCCCTGCCGTATAGGAAAAACGTCAATGAAAACTAAACAATTTTAGATTTTTTAAAAGTGATTTTGTTTATCGGTATCCTGCTCGTGCATAACGCCTTTGCCCTATTCCTGATACCTTTTTATTTCCCCCTGAAATCTGTATCAAAAAGTGACCCTGAATATCAGCGATATTATATATCCGGATGTTATTTAGCGATCTCGCTTAGTCACCGCGGGTTGATGAGAGTACCTATATGTAATGAATGAATGATCCATAATGTTAATACCGCAACGTGAATGCTGAACATCTATTGTGCCGGCAATTATTGTTTAAAATACCTGTGTGTGGACTTGTGGAGGCTGATTACAGCCAGGATATACGAATATAATTGTTGACTCTCTGCACGTGTTGGTACTACCTAACTAGTGGTAGTGGTTGGTGCAGAGATTTGTTGAAATAAACGAATAAACGGATATTAAAGTATGAATGTTATTTACAACATAAATAACTTATCTGTGTAAATATTACTCGTAAATGTAAGAAAAATCCGTGCCTCGTCAGTCTTGGCTGTCATTTTTGTGATCTACAAATTGAAAAAAAGATTTGGTAGTCTTTACGGGTAGTCAAAAGCAAGAAAATCTGTCAACCGGTCTTGCCAAGGGATATTGTGTTACCTACCCAGTTATTGGTTTGTAGATTTTAGATAGGCAGTCGCTCCATGCAAAATACTTGTATTCCACTGCATTTGACATTTAGACTGGAAGCCAAACTCCAACATAGGTAGTTGGGAAAAGGCAAGGCAGAATTATTTATAAACTAGCACTTCACCCGCGAATTTGTCCGCGCATATCCCGTTTTTTCCCGTTTTCGTAGGAATTTCTCGTTCTTGTATACCTAGCCTATAGCATTTCTCATGAGTGTGGCTATCATATACAAAACTAATTTTCCCAATCCGACTGGTACTTCCAGAGATTAGCGCGTTCAAACAAACTCTTCAGCATTATTGTATTAGTATATACATAGATGTCTTGTCTGCTTCTAAAAGGATGCTGTCGATTGACAGGTTTAATTTCGAGTTGAAATGTTAGATCGTATTTAGTTAGTGTCGGTCGGTAAAGTATAGTCCCAGGTTATATTTTTATAGTGTAACGGCATGACGGTCAAATTAATTTCAGCTTCAGTTACTTACTTCAGTCTTCGATTATTGATGACATACCGAAATTATCAAGTTAATAGCAGCGTTTATTGTTAACCTTGGCTTAAAGTGTGACCTAAATTTTAAAAATACTAAATCTAAGGAAAAATACGCCCTTTTAATATCTTAACGTTCTAATTAAAACTAATCTGACTTATCTAATCACCAATCTTATACAACCTATTATAAAAAACATCCTCACTCTATTATTCTTACTATTCTTTACCCAAATATTTCAATTCCAAAATCTCTAAAAACTTTTATCAGATTGTCAAAATTCTGTAATTCTACTAGACATATCCTATTGTGAACGAATCAAGAGCACCCGGTAGTGTCTGGTTACTCTATGGGTATTCGTAACACGACACATCCAAAATTTGAGGATCTGTACAAAAATGCTCAATTATCTGTGGCCATGCGCGCGGCCGCATGGTGTATGATTTCATTGCTTTGTCGAATTTTAAAAGTTTTAATTTGGCGTTTAGAGGTTTTTTTTAGAATGTAGATATATAATTTGAGTTTGGAATGCTGATTGTTTTTTTTTTGGCTGTGGGTTTACTTTTCGAATTGTTTAGGATCATTTATTTTGCGCTATGCTATTGAGTGTGGTATGTGTTACTTAAGCAAAAAAAAAAAAAAAAAGTTGTAGATGCGGTTAACCGTATCTATAACTTTTTTGGCCGACGGCATGCATGCTTAGCAATATTTTGAAATGTAATTTTAGTGATACCTACGCATATACCTACCAATATTAAGAATGCAGTTAACAAAATCACGATAAACAAGGCGATTGAAAATTCAATAGGGCGTGGTCGTTTATGAAAAAGTTTGTTTCTGAAAAATCGATACCAGATAATATATCAATTAACGTAAAGGACATTTTGGCATTTTGCGTTAATAAAGCTTACGTTAATTGTCCTAGGGGTATTTTGGCATTTTGGGTAAATGTCCCTTACGTCAATTGATACTTCTGGTATCGGCTACGTATTTACCTACGTAGCTGTTAAAACCATTAATTGCGCTTGTGACATAGACGTATTTTTTATTATTTTGCCGAGGACTGTATCATAAGTACTTACTTAATCTTTTTTTTTTAAATTTAGTCACGGAAAAATAAATTTGACTTTTATCTATTACGAATATCTACCTATAATAAAACTGAAGAGTTTGTTTGAACGCGCTAATCTCTGGAATTACCAGTCGGATTTGGAAAATTCTTATTGTAGGTATATGATAGCCACAATTATGAAGAGAGCTATAAGCTATTGGGGAACGGGAAAAAACGGGTTATTCGCGTACGAAGCCGCGGCCAGAAGTAGTATTTTATGAAACTGTCAGTGCCAATAGTAACATTTGGCGGGAAACTCGTCAAAGTTCGCAACAATGGCGTCTCAGCAGGCATAGAGCGAACAGTGTTCGCGCCGGGGCCTCATGGGGATAATAATTGATTAATTAAATTATTATTATAGTTATTACGTATGTCCTCGCGTGGCAGATGTCCATAAGTGTTGTGGGGATTAGGTATATGCAGGGAAAATTATGTAGGGCAAGTTTCCTTTTATTTGAACCTACATTTTTTTTTTACTTCTAGTTTATTGATATTGGTGATTTTACATTGAATGGATGTTGCAATTCATGTTTCATGTAGGTATGTGCTAAATACGTTTATATTTTTAAGCCAATTTTGGTATTCTGATATTCCATTGGAATTGATATCCATTGGTATTTTGATATTCCATTGGAATATTCTACAAGATACCTATTCTTCGCAAAACGTAACAGCCTACCAAATCACATGGAATATCATATTTAGTACCAATACTAAAAGACACATTCGCCATATTTACTTTTCAACTAACACCGGGACCCCAAAGCCGTCGGCGACATCTCACTGCCTCCATTGTGCTGGGCCATTGTGTGGACGCGTAATTATGTAGCCATGTACCATGGAGGGGCGTCCGCCATATTGAACCCGATGGGGTGTGAAAGTTACTTGTTAAATATGATTTTTGTAATGCGATTCGTGAAGCTATTATTATTTTATGGAGTCGGTTTTGCTACTGGTGTTATGGTTTTTGAGAGGGATTGATTTTGAAATGTTGCCATGTTTTTTTTGCAGAGTTCGGAGTAATTCTGTGTTACAATATAAACCAGATTGTTGAGCACACATATTTATGTGTGCTAATCATTCAAACCTGGTTTATCGGTCAACGGGCAAAACAGAGACCATTTTTTGTTTAAAATTCTTGACTTCACTAGACCTATTTATTTTTTATTACATACTACAGTAACATTAAACGTGATGCACTTTTGAAAACACATTACACCTTTGTGTCGCGCAGTTGGGTAAAAAACCATTTTCCTTAAATCCAGTTGAAACTAGCTTTGCCCGTGGCTTCGCTCGCGTAAATATAGTTACAAGGAAGTACCTAGTCTATAACCGTCTCTTTCTATCCCTGTAGAAAATTGGGTAACAAACAAACAAACCCACTTCCGCATTAATTATATTAGGAGGTTTTTGTTAAGGTACAAAATTCGCTTTTGTAGACTACAAACAAATAAATAAAATCAGATGGTACTAATATTAAATTAGCTACCAAACCCCATTGTTTCAACGTTCCCTGTTACAACAGTCCACCCACATGCTAAGCCATGATTGTAAATCGATGCCCGATGGTTAGCTAAACAAGGCGGGCTCTGGTTACAGTTAACGTGGTTATTCCGCCCAATTACTCGCTATTACCGGATAATTCCGGTGCGAGCCGGTTCCTACAGGTTCTCCGGTTACTTTTTCTACTAGTTGCTGGCTTTGAACAATGTTTCTGATATCGCTACTGTTTTTTAGTAATAAATTATCTCTCTCAATCACTCAATGGTTTGCAGAAAGAAAACTCAAGCTCGCCTTTGCACATGAATTTTATTATCATTGTACTACTAATATAAGTTGTTTTGGTGTATGTACAATAAAGAATTAAGAATTAAATCTAGACCTAATTTTAGGATGGTATTTCATCCTCATAATTTTAGTCGAAAGACATCTAGGTACTGCTGCCGGTCGATTCTGTCAACATGTCGAAGTGAAGGCTTGGGTGAAGTGATCGCGAGGTGAGCTGTCAATCCATATTATCAAGATGAAATGACGCTCACTTCGTCTGTTGATGTCATTGTCAAAACCCACAAGAGAGCTGAAACTAGATTACTTAGATCAAGGAATAATTTCAGGGGTTGATGAACATTAAAATCTCATTAATAGTAGCTGCTCTACGTAATTTATTTATTATAAACCTACCTATCTATTCATGAATGGCAAACAAAAATAGTGAGGAGGAAAGGAGTGATTCTATACATAATACGAGTACATCACAAAACACTCCATCGTCGACTTTGTCTCTGTCATCTATGACCTAGACTAGAATCCAGAAAAAACCCATATTATTAAATAAAAAACACATTCATTGTACGTACGTACAGCAAGGAGTGGTATTCCCTGCCAGAGTCTGTGTTTCCTGATAGCTACAACCTTAGAGTCTTTGAGTCAAGAGTGAATAAGGTACTTCTAGGCAAGCCTCATCCATATTCGACCACATCATCTCTTACCATCAGGTGAGATAGTGGTCAAACGCGTGCCTATCAACAGTAAAAAATAATAATAAAAATATAGGTAGTATAAAATCTATGCGTGTCGTCTAAAAGCGATACAGGAAGAGAACTGAAACTTAAGAAAATATATTACGAAAGATATACACGAAACGACTTATTTTATGAACACTTCTGCTTGTCCACAATGGACGGGACGAGCGCCATTTCCGATTGTCGCATGGATTTGTATACCTCATACAACATTTACGGTGTACTCAGGAATATGCAATTGTTTAGTTTTATAAGCAAAAGTTAACTTAGTGACAAGCTTTTGAGTAAAGTTGTGTTAAGATTTTCTTTTCGCGGGTAGCCGATGGATGCGAGATGCGCAGGATCGGTTCTTGTAGTGACACTTGGGGGATGTCTATGTCCAGCAGTTTACGTCTTTCGGCTGATATGATGATGATGATGACCAGCAGTGGACGTCTTTCGGCTGAAAGGATGTGATGTGTATCATGAATATGATTTATTTCATTCTTGACCTGACACAACCTGATCACCTGACTCACAGATTTTGTCGTCTCAGCAGCGTCTCATACTAAAAGTAACAACGAATTGTAGTTATTTAATATTTTGTCATGTTCCGGCAATCGGTATGTCGTGGGACCAAAAAATCGAAGACATGTGGATCAGGCAGAGTTAATGCCTGATCTGTGAAATGTTTGATATCAGCAGTGGTAAGCAGTGCAGGCTCATTATAACATACTCATTTTATCAATGGTTTGAACAGGCTTTCCAAGCCCAATAGGCTGTTCGGACTGATCTGCTATTATTTTACTATATAATGGATGCATGCCTAGCTAGAACACAATTTAAATAGCAGTCAGCCAGGTGCATCGACCGCGCATATAATATTGATATGAACATTGAACAGGGTCGGACAATAGTGGCGGCGGGCAGTCGGATAATGGACAGCAGACAAGCTTATTGCGGATAATGTCCGCACCAACGCAGCGGAGGGTTAACTGATATGTTATACATATTGTAGTGATTTTAAATAACAAGCATGCGCTGTATAATGGCCTGGAGAATGCAGAAAAGAACAGTTAACAACCTATGAAATGATGGTTTTTCAGGGTATATAGTTATACCTAAAGTAAGTTAGTTAATCCATATTTCAGATCATAGCAAACCTATCCCGGGGAACACAGGCATACTTTTGTCACAATAATCTTAATTATAACTTCTTGTACACTAAGGTTTTAATTTCCGCTTCACGACACCAATCACACAGGGATGTAAATCTAAATCCAAATATATCCTAGTCATCATTGAAATTTTCACCTTAAAAAACTTATCAAACTTATTCATATCTTACTCCTACACGTGTCTATCTTAATATTTCACCATTATGCTTCAACGCGTATTCTGCTAAACATCTTAGTAATCCCGTACATTTCGTGGCGGACAGTCCACCATTGTGCCAGACACAGATACCTGCGATGTTTGACACATTTCGAAGGATTATCCGCATTTAAGTTTATCCGCGTATACGCATTGTTGATAAACGCATTTTAGCATAAAGGATACTGGGAATAAAGATGTAAGAAACTCTGTTGTGTGATTTTTTCGTGGATGTAATTTAGCTCTCATTATGTCAGTTTAAATAGATCGGAGTGTGGTTATAAACCTCTGTTTGTTTAAGTTTTTGATCATAGTTTGTTGTATCAGAAAGTCGGGGCGCTTTTTTGTTATGCTACGTATTGAGGTCTCTACTAAAATGAGTGACTTCAGTTTTAACCATTGTGAGTTAAGATTCTTATATAGGTACTTTCACGCTATACTGTGAAAATGAATTAATCAGAGCCTCTGAAAAATAAAACATAATAGTCCTAATAGGTTTTCTCGAAATATATGAATTCCTGTGATCAATATTAGAATAGGCGTTTTTGTTGCAATAGATTTTTTGAAAACATTTCCGAATTTCTAACATAGGTACAACTCATATTTTATTCACGTCTGTTTCAATTTAACAGAATCTATTAGTGAAGTTCACCAAAATGGATTTGCGTTGAGCTGTCAGCAAGGCAAGGGGAGTTTCATGGGGTCGTATGTGAATCGTATGGGTTTATGGTTTTAATGGCGACCCTATGGCAAATATAAGCTTAGAGTAAACACAAACATTATTTTAGTAACCCGATGAGCTTAGTAAAGTCCCACAACCGATTAGCTGGCACCCCGTGTTTTAATTCTGGGGAAATGGTACTTTTACCCTTGTTTTGATACATTTTTGAACGATTCTAGCCTTTATTTTTATGGCGATAAAGATGTTGCATGTAGTTTTGTGTGTGTTCATTTATTTTTGTGGATAGTAAGTGCAACGGAATAGAGTTTAAGTTCCTTTAGCTTTCGAAATCAGTTCGTTTCTTGGTAATTTGTGAAAAGTTAAAGGATATTGTAGAATGAATCTTATGTTGAATGATTTAGGGTTGTATTTAGAGGGTATAAAGTAGTAGTGTATGTGCTTAACACTAGGAAATCCACCCTCGTTTTGATATACAGTGCAATCTCTTTATTAATTTGTAAAACTTGTGGAGATTAGTAAATCGATTGTTAACAATACTCTCAACATTATTTAGCTACTGGGTACTGTTGGGTATATTCATTTCGGGCTTCCCAAGCCATCGGATCACAGAGGGCAAACTTAAAAAGAAAAACATTTGTGAGCCTTAATATGGTAGAAGACTTTATAAAACAAAATATATCATAGCCTAGCCTAATAAGTAGCAAGATTTTTTAATAAGGCATTTGAAGTTGAGTATTTATCAAACTCTTTCAAAATCTTATTTAGCCTGAGAACCTGAAACTTTGGCATTACAATAAAAAAAAAAATAATTGTCTCTCAGTATAAACTGTGTAGACAAGGATTTTTTTTCGGGATTTTGTCGAGTGAAGTTAAGCGGCTGTTTTAAATATTCGTTAATTGATTCTAGTGGATATTGTGATGTTATTTGGTGTAGTTTTGTGTCTCAAGTGTCCACGCACCTGGAAAATATGTGATATAATTGAAACAGGCGCAATCTCGGTTAAGTTGAGCTGAGAATTGTATTGTAGTATTGACTACCTCACTCGAAACTTGCCGAGAAGTCCGAATCGATATATTTGTTACCAGATACTCCAAAAACCATTAGAATGTGTTACATCCGCATTCTATTGCAAAACACAAGAAATTAAGGACGTAAGACTTGGCAATATGGTCAAAAGACTATAGCCTTCCCTTAGGAGTAAATAAAAATAAAACAAACAACTGTATAGACAATTAATATATTTTTCCTTTTTATAGATAACTATAAATATACAAAAATATAATACTATATAGAATCAAAAATAATCGAAAAACAAATGAGATATACTATTTTAAACAAATATATCTCCCTCGTCCCTCTCGCGAAGACACCGTTTTCTATGGCATTTATATATGTAGGCGTCACAGTATTTGACGCCATAGTTCGTATCGAACTTTTCGTTCTAAGTGTCATCTTTGAAGCTTTTATAACTTCGTCGCTGATGAAGATATTTTAAAAATCTTCCAGAGTTGTTTACTAGAGCTAATAATTATTTCACTACGCAAATAAAAAAAAAATGCATGCATGCATATTGCCTATTTTCTAAACGTAACAACTATGTATGTGAAGAAGGTGTTTTTTATTGCTAGCCGCTTGACCACTATCTCACCTGATGGTAAGCGATAAGATAAAGATAAAAGATAAAGATACTTTATTAGGTCGAGACTTGTTTGTCACATAATGTGACGTGCAAATGTCAGTATTTATTATTAATTAAATTATTTTCTTAAAATAACGATAAATTAAATAACAATAAAGAAATAAATTAATAAAACAAAAAAAATCTAATAAAATAAGTTTTTTTTTTACAATTATGATGTGGTCGTTAATGGGACACGCTTGCCTAAAAGTAACTTATTTATGTTTCACGAAATAACAACCATATTGTTCTTACATTTGACTTTAATCACCGTCACGGTAAGACACTTCAAAAAAGTTACAAAAAACACAAAACTTCATGTTTTTCACTTCGCTCCATTATTTCAGTGTTGCCACAATAATTACACAGTAACATCACCAGAAAATTGTCAGTAGCAACACTGCGACAGTGAAAGTAATTGTGTGCCCGACATACAAAGAAAGTCTGCAAAACATAACGACAAACTACTATTGTGATATGTTTGTGGTGAGGTGTAAGTTATGAGCGGCGGCAGGGAGCGGGAAGCGGATTGAAATTGGTAGACGATGATTCAAGGGACGCCTGTGTCCAGCTGGTAGCCGTAATGATGATGAGTATACGACACTAAAGAGATCGATGTATGTGAACTTTGAATCTAATCTATGTATGTGTACTTTGAGTGATAATGTGACACTGCAAAAACTGAATATTGAACAAGCAAGCACCTATTTTTTTTCAGTATTAGTTGAAGATATCAAGCAGCACTATTTGAATCTAATCCTAACATAAAAATGCCTATCATCATAACCCCGGTTACAGACCAAGAGATAAGCGAAGTTAGTTTAGTTCAGCTCGCATAGCAGAGATAATTTTTCATCTTTACTCATCTAGGTTTACATTACTTATCTTGCTTGCACACATATGAATTTGCTTTTCTCTTGGTCTACAACGACCTTAAGCTGGATTTCTAATAACCACCTTTTTTAAAGTCAGTTAAAAAAATAACGAAAAACTAAACTCGCTCAACTAACCCGCTAAGCTCTTATAACTTTTACCACCCAAGGAGGTGGAGTACAAATCCGCTTACTGGTATGAGTGACAGCTGACAGCGGTGGGCGACTGTGCGACTACCATATTATATTATATTGTTGGGTTAGTAGCTAGCTTTAAGTATAACATTATACATACATACATATCGCAAATCGATGGTGTGAACTTGGGAAGTCTGCCATAATTTTATTGTGATAAGATTAAAAATGAATGATTTGAATGATGATGAATGAGTTGCTCGTGGTTAAATAATAACAGCCGCACGGATCGATCTCCAAGGTTAAGCAACGCTTGTCTAGGTTGTTCCGTGGATAGGTGACCATCTTAACATACCGAGACTCCACCGTGCCTCGGAAAGCACGTTTTGCCGTTGGTCCCGGATGTCATTTGTAGATCTTTGGCAGTCGTTACGGATAGTCAGAAGCCAGAAAATCTGACACCAGTCTTGCCAAGGAGTACCGTGTTATCCAGTTAATGGGTTGTGGAGGTCTGGTAGGCAGCCGCTCCACGTAAAATACTGGTATTCAGCTGAATTAGGTTTGACTGGAAGCCGACCCCAATATAGTTGGGAAAAAGGCAGATGATGATGAAGATTAAAAATGCTATTATCATGACTCATTTGTGAACACGCAATGCTGAGAAAAAAACTATAAACTCTTTTTCTTTCTTTCTTTCTGAGTTAATTCAGACCTCTTTATTGTGACATGCTTTTCTAATGCCTGAAATGGCATCGAAAACGAGTGGAAAACTTTCGCGTTGTAATTTTAGTCTCTATCAGTTGCACATACCTCTGTTTTTCCCAACTAAACCTTTATTTTTTGACATACCTATTCATTTTCACTAAAATTCTATTGAGACTAGATTTCATCTGTTATGTAGGTAGGTATGTCTATTTTTAATTAAAGGTATTTGCCCACATTGAATCAGTTTAAGAGCATATCTATTTGGAAATGAAACTTACATATCAGACTAAAAAACTTGAAAGGAAATAATAGACTTCGCTCTCTAGAATCAATGTAGATTCATTAAGTTATTAGTATTACGAACTAAGGCCATTATAAACCGGGACTAAAATAATTACAAGCACCCCACCCTTCCTTGGCACATCAACAGCTGTTTCAACTAACTCCTTTACCTCCCAAAATATTCAAACACATCCCCAAGATATTCCTTGATAAGAGTTAATTCGGCGCTGTTTATGTTATGTTCAAATCCTTACGCGGCGTGTTGTTGGTACAAGGCATTATGGCTTATTGAATGTTAATGCGAACGGGCCGAGGATCTGCGCGGGAAATTATTGTGGGGGTGCGAATGCATTGTTTAGTACGGCACGACAATACTGACCTTTAGTGTCACATACTGTCTGGGGTTCTATACAAGTGACACTCGATGGGCGATAGCGATTTTCGACATGCCAATATGGTTGAAATTGACTACGTGACATTTCGGCAGCGCATGTCAATCCCATACGTATTATGTTTTTCACTTTTCGACAATCGTTATCGTTGATTGAAAGAAATGTTGTTTAGAGGCTCTGTATTGATGGTTAGCCATCATTTACGGACAGAGTGTAAAAAACGATATTCCTTTTTAATCATTTCGATGAGGAAGCGAGCCTTAATGCCGAATTGGCTTAGGATGCAGTTCAGTTAAAAATAGAAAGGGCGATATTTGGTCTACAGTGGACAACCATAAAGTAGCTCTAAAAAATGTGAATGCTAAATTAAAAGAAAAAGTATATACGTCTATCTAGTGGATCAATTTTCGTTTCGACTATCGATTGTGCATGAGAAATCCGACAATAAAACAGGTGCTAAATTGTCAGGGACCTCTATTTGGGATTGGGGAAATTCACAATTTTTCCTGAACCGTACCGTTCTTAACAATGCACACAAGCTCCTGGGATTAACCGAGCGAGCGACAAGAGCATGTGCGTTGGTTTATTTTTCGCATGCTAATGCACTTAGCTAATGCCATCACCCAGAAGAATACTTCATGTAATCACTGTTTTAACGGTTGGGAAGTAACGAGGTGAAGTGAAGACTTTCTTATTGATGTTAACTAAGTTACTGGTTTAAGTGGTCTCCCAAGATTTCTATGATCAACAGTGAACTGTAAATTGTCTGGTAATGCGATCGCCCAGTGAAATTCCAGTAGCTTTATTGCTGTTCACACTGCTGCGCTGTGTGGGAAGTAACTGAACGATAAATGTGAAGGAACACGCTTTCAAGCTGGGCGAATTGAAGAATTACTGAGCAATGTTGACTAATCTTTGATGTCATATCTTGGTTTGTGCTTATTTATTTATTTATTTAACAGTTTATGTACACACATTTAACAAATAGTTAAGAAGAAGGGAACAGAAAAATAGGTACAAAGGTGATGCTTATTTCTAAAGAAATCTCTTCCAGCATACCTGCGAAAGGAGAGTCGAATAAAAGAGATGTAGACATCGTGTGTAAAAGTTATGCTAACATAAAAAGACAAAAAAACTTTAAATATAACATACTATACCTGCATAAATATGACTTAAATTAATATCATACTAATACATACTACTTAGCTACTATTTAAGAACGTAGAAGCAGAAATCAATCCAAAAATTGCTTTGGGTCATTTGGCTAAAGAAAAAACATTCTCATATTTAACACACTTCTTTGAAACATATAATGATTCTAGCAACTCCTGAGAGCATCGACAGTGGTGTGACGGTGAGCCAATAACCCGGGAGAGTGTCGCGAGTGACGAGAGTGACTGCAAGTCTGATCGCCACCGCAGACTTAGCGATGATTCATGAGCGAATGAGTGCTATCTGCGTGCTGAAACCTTTGAGGGGCTTATTACGTGTGATGGTAGATAGTGGGGAGATGGACATTGAAGTGGAGGATATTGGGGCTTGTTTGAGTTTATCATCATCATTAATACAGCCAGGAATCACTCACTTCTCTCCATTTGCTGCCGTACTTCCAAGTTCCGTGCGTCCCTCATACAACAATGCGATTCTGCCGGTCGATTCTGTTATCATGTCGAAGTGAAGGCTTGGGTGAAGTGATCATGCATGAGGTGAGCTGCCAAACCATAGAAACAAGATGGAATGATAGCTCACTAGTCGTTCACTCCACCTAAGTATACTCGGTGAGATGTCACCTAAGTATACAGAATAGACCGGCAGGTTTCTTCCCTTCGTGCTTTTAGAGACTTGATTTCAAAGACCCAGTCTTGGCCAAAGAGATCATTGGCTCTGTGAGAGTTGATCCTTTCGAAAGCTGGAAGAACAGTAAACTTTTGTTACGAAAACCCATTAACTACTATTCGGATGGACTCCACGTATGCACGTCATGATGAAATTGACAAATCGCTTCTAGGATCAATATTCTAGTTATAAATGGAGCTGTTCTTACAGCATGTGCAATTGTGCATATGAAAGAAACGACAGTTAAGAAAATCAGCACGTTGGCTATTCCAGCTATCTTTTAAGCATATCAAAGGTACCATAGGTAATGTTATGCTGTAAAGGGTAGCTGGAACTCTCTTTTTGCCATCACTTTAAAAAAATCACCCAACACGTAATAAGTCCGCAACCGCAACTCTTGCGCACCGGCTCACAACGTCACATAAACTAATCACGCGCTGAAATACGGCGACGCTTCTCTAATAGGTGCGGCGGCGCGCGCGCAACTAAATCACCCTTTGTTCGGGGGCGGGTGATCGCATAAATAGCCATCATTAGTGGCTGGCTGGCATACAAATCAGAAACATTGATTACTGAAGAGTTCTGGCTTCTTTTCATCTTGCCGGTCTACCAGTTTGAAAGGATCCTGTATGATGACAAAGAAGCAATTAAGGCCTTCACCTTGTGATGTTGGCAAGAAATAAAACGAACCAATTTCATTATAGGAAGCACAGCTTCAACATTACCATATTGTAGTAGGCTTGACATAGTATTCGTTATGTCTTTCGATCGTTATTGAGAAAGCACGCTAACACCACTAAAAAAACTCGTAGCATAGAGTTAATATATATATATATTATATATATATCTGCAATTTGTCATCATACTGATACTTCTGTATCTTTTAGTGCCATAAAGCTGAAAGCTCAAGTCAAGCAGGTTATGTCACAAAGGTTTTAGTCTGATAATATTTAACAGTAAATTGTGGACCAACCCATACGCACAAAACGTTCTGGGAATACTTCCATTGTGCGTACAGCTAAGGAGTGGAATTATCTGCCGTCTGCCGGAGTCTGTGTTTTCTGATAGCTACAAGGGGTCTTAAAGTCAAGATTCGACGATGGAGCACATCACCGCTTTCCATCAGATGTGATTGCGGGCAAAAGCGAGCGTATACAAAAAAAAAAAGTGTGATGATATGGAGGTCATATACTACGGTGTGCTATTCAAAGAAAAATATCAACATTTTTCTTAGTACTAAGGCTCACTCCTGTAAAAAGTGTACACTCTTCTAGTTTTCCTAGTTCAGTGTTGTGGCAGGTATTCACATCTCGTATGTCGCCGCGTGTATCTGCTGGTTGCGCATAAAACACGAAATTGCTTTCGCTAAACTGCAACTTGAACAAAGGACGCTTGTGAAATGTATGGGGTTGAGTGGTGGTCTGATTATAGGAGGCAGCGATTTGAAAACATACTCACAAAACATCTGTGGTGTTGAAAAAACTTGAACATTCGTAAATGTACATCGCCTAGTACATATACATTTTCTGACGTATGGTTGATTCTGGTTCTTGAACTTACCAGGGCGCAGCTTACACAGAATTTGATTCCGTCCTGCTCTCTTTTGGACCAACAACTATCTTACCAAGGTACTGTATGAAAAGTGGTCTGAGTTCTGCATATGATATACACAAGATGAAGCCATATTCATTTGTAATTCATTAGTAGTGCGTGCAAGTAGAAACTTTAACGACATGTGTAAACAGCATGATTTTGATCTTTTCTTAACGGGTGTGTCCTCGGCCAGAAAGTGTCTGAGCCTTAGCTTTTTAAATAAGATTTTGGTTGTTCGGGTTTCTATCCTTGTAGTGAATATGACATGTGAATTTAGTTTAAGGTTGAATGTTTTACTGTTTTTCCTTTTTTGGTACCTGTGTTGTGTTTTTCACACTCTTTCTTTCCAATCTGTTTTATAGAAGTGATGACTTTTAATTGGCTGTCAGTCTCACATGCTATTTTTTTTTATTCTGTTTGTTTTAGCTGTAAGTCAAGTAGTTGGTAAATAAATAAATACCTATTAAAATCAGAATCATGGTTCGACCCAATTTAAATGGTTTACAGCCTTTACTATACAACAGTTACAAAAAGATAGCAAATAGCCCTCCAGGGGCTTTACTTACTTTACATGGCTTGAACTCCAAATTAAAGTGTCAGACAGGGAGTCCGAGGTCTCCCAATTTTGTTTTGTTCTCAATATGTTTGTTTCTGTTGGAATTTAAACATTTTTCAGCCGTCCATTTTCCTATATCCCTCATCGCTTCATCGTCTACTCCAGGCCACAGCCTAGCCGATAACTAAACAGTGCGTAACGACGGAAGGCTGGTCGCCATCAGCCGAACGAGCCTTTGTGGGTGTTCCGGCACGGCTCGCCGTATTCTATTCGCGACTTACATTGTCATGCTAATAAATATGCTCTGCGACGTCTATCCTGGACTGTGCTGCTCTGTCTTTGAACTTGAAGGGCTTTGGAAGATTCACTTGTGAGGTTTGATTTGCATGAATGTCCAGAGCCTCATAAAAAGTGTCATTCTGCGAGCATCAGCGACTTTTGTCTTTTCTTAACGCATGTCAATCTGCAAAATTGACATGTGCTTCAAAATTGTCACGTGGTCAATCTCAAACATTTCGGCATTTCGATAATCGCTAGTGAAACGTCATTTTGTCTAAAGCCATTTGGAATGAAACGATTTTCACTACCTACGATTTCTAACCTCTCTAAATGTGACATCCATTTTACTATGTAATTCATACTGTGATCGAAGTTGCTAACAATCCCTTATTCTAAAACAAGGACACAGACGACATTATTGCAACATTGCCATCGTCCACAAACAATTCCACATCCATATTCATATCCTCAATATCAAAAGTCATCAAAAACTCTATTACAATCATAAATTCATCTTTGATGTCGCATTGCATCGCATTTAACAGCTCTCCGGGTGATTTCATGTGCCATTACGCCTAACCCTGTGCCCGCCTAACTAACCGTGGCAGCCGCGGACAAGGGTTACAGTCTCTGTGATCACACTAGTTTCATTTTTGGTATTCTTGTTATGCGGCGATGCGGTGACGCTATTTCGCGGATTATAGGGGCACGAGGGGGTTAGATAGTTGACGCGGAAAATGTACGCAGACATTGATCTGTGCAGGAATTAATGAGAATGAAGTCGTTTTCGATGTGGCATTCTTTTGTTGAGAATTCAATTTGTATGTTGTTTAGTTGCGGCAGGAAATGCTTGCACTTATAAAATAGAACTGAATGTGAATTAACACTAAAGTTAATGAGACGACGCAAAACAACAAGCGATTGAATTTTTTGTTACTTTCAGCTTGTAAATTCCCGCCATTAAACTGCGATATTTGCATGATCGTAAAATGAACAACATAGTTTCGTTTCAATTGGTGTTTTCTACACTTTCTAGTGTTTCTAGTAAACGGTGATGGTATCTCTGGGTACACCTTACAGAGTGATCATTCACACCAAGGATTTTACCCCTTCACAAATCATTCGTGCTAAGCGATGTGTCAAACCGCTAGCGATACCTCGCGACCGTAAACAGCGCTTCATGACGTATTATGTATTGTCTGGCGAACAAATCTACACTTGCGGGTCAAATTGACCTACCAGTTGCATTTACACGGTTATGCTTCAAGTAATAAGGTTGAGTTTCCCTTGAAGTATTGTTTGTTAAAAGAAGACAGTGTCTACTATGTTGCGAGACAGTAGCTCAGAAAAGATTTTACTTTCAAATTTACAAATGCAAAATAGCATATTGTGTTCGTGGAGGTAGCTGTTGTATATTTTATTATTTCGTTGCAGCAGTTCTGTTAGATGATTGAACTCTTCATTGGGACGTGGGATTTTTGACGCGTTACTTTTAGAATGGGGCATTGTGATGATGACTGTTTTGGAGGAAGTGTCTTTAGCTCTGTCTGTCGATGATGATTGCTTTGGGAAATATTCTTACATTATTCTCCTCTCATTCGATTTTGGAATAGTGTATTGTTTGTTTATATCGGGGTCGTACTGGAGGATTAAGAAACTTGGCGTCATAAGACGGTGTCGATTAACTGCGATATTTGATCGTAACTAAAAATATGCGTCATGATTTCAAAACTTAAAAGTAATTCTGAAACTTAAAGATTTCATATTACAGATTAAGATCATAATATTTCTATGAAACATATTACAGCATGCAAACATTACCTATTGAATAATCCAAGGTTTTTGAATTTTTGTAAGTATTTGTAGTTTAGTATTGATCAAACTCTACTTGGCCCTGAAAATATGCTAAATGTTGGTATTGAAATATGGTAGGTACTACAAGTTCCTAACTAAAACTTCAGAATTCATTAATCAGGGTTTTACCTTTAAAATCAAAACCAATACAACTAAATCACCCCACGTACGAACTACAAATTAATATCTAACGTTAAACATCATACAAACAGGGTCACAACTACAGACATGAAACCATCGATATCGCTACTAGAGGTGCTCCGTTAAGTACAACGTATCACCGTGGTATTGGTATCGAGCTACCGGCTCCCAGTGGTGGGGGGAGGGGGGTAGATCGATACCGCGCGGCCCCTTTCAGCGGAGCCTTTGTTTGGTTCATATAAAATCTTCAGGGGGTGTGGTCTGAAAGTACGTGGCCCATGGATTTAGATATATTGGAGACTGCTGGATTTGTATTTGGGTTTAACCCAAAGGGTTAAAACCCAAGTACCCCAGAAGGAGGGTAATATTTTTTATGCATGACATCATTTTTTGCGTTTCGATGGTAATTTTGTTTGCTACATAGTACCAACACCCTTTTTCTTCTAGTAGTTTGTGTATGCATCACTAGCGACCCACCCGGCTTCGCTCAGGTGCAAATTAATACGCAATCCTTCCTCGTTTATCACTCTTTCTAGTAGTGAAAATTTTATAACAATACGTTTCGTGGATTAAAAGAGGTAAGCGGAGAAAAAGACAGGCAGGCAAGAATAAATGTCACCAACTTTCTGATTGTGACCAAGTGAAAAGTGACAAAAGGAAAGTTTAGCCTTAATAGGCATTAGAGCATGCTGGGAAACATTAAATTGGGTACTTTGAAGATTTCGGCGAAAGTTATGGTTTATTTTGTTACACTTTTGTGACTAATATTCCAGTGATTAAAATAAAATAGTTGGTCAAAGTGCAGGGAGTTGTTGTGGGTACTCCCCCATATATTTCTGTGCGCATTACTCGACAAAATGTTCTGAGCAGCTGATTATTTTTCGTGATTTCAGCATTCGTCTCATAGTAAAAGTTGTTCATAATGATGAGTACAATGACCCCTTAATAGGTATTGCGTTTATTCTGTTACACGTTGTATACTATGTCCCAATACAGGCCATGGTTTACCTGTGTGTTAAGATTAATATTTTCCTTTAAGCCATTAACGGTAACAATCAGACGGATATACAGACAGAGTTACTTTAAAATTTATAGTATGGATTAGTGTATTTGCTAATTTAATCGATCAGAAAACTTCTAAAGCCAATATTTTTTTATTTTTTACATGCTTCAAAAAGCAAGACTCCCACATAGTGTGGTCACCTGACAGGACACATCTTCTGATTGTACGTCGTCCATTACTATGATTTATCACTGGCTCTATACCTCGTAACCTTTGCCTCTCTACTCTATGGCACCAGCACTCAGCAGATGAATATTTTTGTGAAAGATGAAATTGGATTGATGGACGAGTTTGATACACAATGTGTGGACTATATCTATGAAGTATATAAATAAGTATGAAGGTGATAAGAGTAAGTTTGGGGGACGAAGCGGTGTGAAAAAATGGGTTGGTCCTATCCTAACTAATATTATAGATGCAGATGTGAGTGTGTTTGTTTGTTACGCGTTCCTACCTACATCACCGAACCAATTTTCGTGAATTTTGGTACAGAGCGATTTGCGAAAATAAAACAAGAACGCGAGCGAAGACGCGGGATAAAGCTTGTTTACTACACAGTTTAGATGAATGACTTTTTTAGTTTTGAATATCTAGCTCCGAAAAATCTCATCTACCATTAGTTATACCTAAACATAACCGCGAGTAAGAAGTCCTAAGTATACAAAGCTAACTTCTTGCGTCTAAAATTTTGAGTGTAAAACTTTTCAATCAAGGGGTGCTTCAGAACTCCATTTACAAGGATTACGATCAACTACCCTCCGACACCCTCTTGCTGACTAAGTATTAAGATATACACTCTCCTCTCGCGTCGGGAAGAGTAACACGAGTAACTCATGCTGTGGTAAAAACATTAGATAGTCAGAAAACGCAAGAGATAAAGGGAAAAAATGGTACCTATATTTACTACAAGAAGTACGGCGATTCGCCACCGTTACATGCTGGGAATCCCACTCATACGTACAAAACGTTTTGGGAATATTTTAATTGTGCGTACAGGAAGGAGTAGAATTCCAAATCGAATTTTGTGGTTCCTGACAGCTGCATCCTGGGGCTCTTTATGTCAACAGCGCATAGGTAACTTCTAGGCAAGCGTGCTCCATCGACGACCACATCAGCGCTCTCTATTAGATGAGATTGTGGTCAGACACGAGCCCAGCAATAATACTTTGTAAATTTTGTTCTGTTTCTATCTAAAAATATTTTTAAGTTAGTTATACCTAATCAACTTTAGCATCAACAGCAGAAGGAAGCTACAAGTCAATACTAGATGCAGGTAAAATCATTAACGTGAATAAAAGATAATTGATTTATCCTCATAATGTTTCTAAAGGGAAAAATAACAAATCACACTATTAATAAAGGAGTTAGACTTGTTTAGCTCATCGGGAGGAGCTGTACCTGCCTTCTTTACTAAAGAATTTCAGTTGCAGTGCGATAGCGTTTGCCAAAATGCCAGAATGTTTCGGATTTACCATTTTTTAATTTCTATATATACAAGGTGTAACAGAATAAATGCAATACTTTTAAGGCTTCATTGTTCTCATTATTATGAACAACTTCTACTATGGGACCATACCTGAAATCGCGAAAAAAAAATCAGCTGTTCAGTACATTTTGTCGAGTTATGCGCGCATAACAGAATAAACGCAATACCTGTTAAGGGGTTATCCCCTTAAGAGGTATTGCGTTTATTCTGTTACAGGTTGTATTTTTGACTTTTCGATATGATAGAATGTTGTTTTGTCTAGTGACTCTGACAATAGAGACGTTAGTAAGGAGGTCTTTGAAGGCCAACACTTATTTAAGTTATAATTATTAACATTATTTACAAATCTAAATCTAATCAATAAATTGATGAACTGTCTTAATTGTGAGACAATATAATCTAATAAATAATTTTATAAAGTTATGTGCCTAATTAATATTAACGAAGCAAGACTGTAAATATTATGATTATGATGTGCATGACAAATGACATTGATGTCATTTCTAAATTTCATTATATTCATGCATGTAGGTACTAGAAATAATTGCACGACTGATAAGTCGAATATAGTCGGTCTTATATAATTTTACCATGTTATTGTAAGTACCTAGGTATATTCTGGCAAATAAATTAATTTCATATCATTTAAAAAAGGCATGTTTAGCTTTGGTTGTTAGTAATATGTAGCAAAAGACAATTGCATCCAAAAGGGTGACTGCTCAAACTTGGCTACAAGCCAGGGTTACTTTACCACAAAGATATTCCTGTACCATTTAAATGTAACGATACATTTAGCGTGTAAGGTTACCAAAACACATTGTAACTCGTCCGGGCATCGAACCGTGGACATCAAACGCCTGTCTAATATCGCTCGAGGCGTGACGTAATACTCGATAAAAATAAATAGTTCTGTTCTCAACTCGACCTGCGTAGGAGTTGATTGAGTTGTAAATGATTTTTTAAATGTGGTTTAAGTATCCATCTTGGTATATTTGGCTATGTTTTTTGTTGTAGTTTGTGGAATAGGTATGTCACCGGAAAATGGCAAACGCCGTAAGATTGTAAAATATCGCGTGAAATTTGTAAACAATTTTTTATTAATAAGACACGGATATATTGGAAATATCTATTGGATAGTATCATTATATTATATCGAGAAATTACGATCTAATCATGATTTATTACAATCTCACGGAGTCTGCAATTTTCCAGTGACGTAAGTAAGGATATGTTTACAGTTACATTTTCGAGGCTAAACTACCGAATCTGTATTGAACAGATTTTTGGTATTTAAATCATGTATAACGCAGACAACGCTGCAAGATACGATAAGGTATTTTTTTGAGATGAATTTGTTCTTGACTCTAGTCTAGGTCATAGATGACAGAGACAAAGTCGACGATGGAGCGAGCTTACCCAGAAGAAGCCTGGTTGTGAAGAAGGCTTCTTCTGGGTAAGCTTCTATTTCCTATCTACTTTTAGTACAATCCCCGCCGGCAAACTGTTACGCAGTTAGGCGGGTGCATAATATGTAAAAAAAGTTTGCTCCAGAATAAATGGTTTATTATTAGATATTATTATTTACTTTTTTCTATTGTCTATCATATTTCCTACCTATCTTGGATAGAGGATAAGCATTGCCATAGAACGTGGCAACGCCAGACTTTTGGACACACTTTGAGTCGACAGCGATGTAGATGAATTTTTTGACGCCATAGTTTAGAGTTTAATAGTTAGGAGTTTTTATTTTTATTTTAAGTGAAGTATTTATTAAAACAGCCTTAATGTATGAATGTTATTTAATGACAAGCTGGATGAAAGAAATCATAAATATAAAAACTCCTGAAATAATTTCATTGAATTAAAATTAACCGTGAACTAATTGTATTTACTATTAATACAAAATAACGGACAGACACACTTACTAATATTTCGTTTGAACATAATATTAAATGGTAGAGTTTTTCTAACTAATGAGTTTCATAAATACTTACCTGTCATTTATGTAGGTAGATAATTTAAGAGCTATATCATTAGAACGCAATTTTAGACCCAGGTCAAACGTATGACCTGAATCGACAAATTGATGGTGAATTGCGAACAAAATGTTGAATCAGTGAGTAGCAGAGGTACACGTAGGAAGGTTTTCTTCATTAAATTAAGTGAGACTGACCTGAATATTGTGACCAGATGGTCGATGGGGCCGAAAGGTAACGCATACTGAAAGAAGTTTGGAACACGTACTTGGGGGAGGCCTATGTCCAGCCTCTGCTGAATATAGGCCTCCTCCAAGTGTGTGTCTCTCTGGCTGTAATTATGATATTTTATTTATTTTAAGGATGGGAAATCATCAAATTTCTCAGACTCTTACTGACTAAAACCCATCCGTGTTCGTTCCAGAGCCGCGGTGACTCTTTCAAACACATTCCGCAAATGATGATGACCTAAATATTCAGTACATAGATGAGTTTCTTCCTTAATTTTAGTAAAATATGTTTTCCGAATAGAAAAAATGTGACATAAATGTGGTTTAAATTGGTACAATCATAAACCGTATGTAAGCCTATGTTGTATTAAGAATTTTTCTAGAACTTAACTGTGCAATCTCATGGAGTTATTTTGTAATGATACACATGTTTTCTTAAATAAATGGTTTGGGTTTTCGACAGTCATTTATTAAAACAAATGACGTTGTGCCTGACTTCAAAATCGCGAAATTAGCGTTCGTAAGTGAGCTCAAACTCTAACTTTAAGTATAGACCAGTGAAAGTGATTTATCAGACATTAATTAAATGTGCATCCAAAGTAACTAATAAATCTTTAAAGCGACGACCTAGGAAAGAAAAAGTCGCTGTTATTGAAAATTAATTTTTTCTTAAATTTTTTGACCTTTGTTAACTTAATGTCCACAGCGTAGGAATAACTCTATTCGTCAAATCTAAACGAGCTTCGCAGTAACGTCTTACTTTAAATAAATTCACTTTCGTAAGCGGATTAGCGCGTTGTTGTAATCAAGCAGAATTGCGGAATTGCGGAAAGCCCGCGAGCCGGAGAGACGCGGACGGAACAAAAATGCAAATTGTTGCCGAATTAACTGTTGTCGGTATTACGTGTATCTCTTGCTATGACTATTGTGAAGGGAAGAGGATTTATTTGATTGCTGTACTGCAAATATGACACCAAAGAGTCGAATCTAATCTGAGTATGTTTCTATCTCTTTATCTTGTATCTATCCATCTAAAACTTTTATATATTAGTTACCCAACCAAGTGTATCTTCTACGTTATAACTACAACAGCTAGGTAGGTACCTAATTTTAAATGGTTTTAATTTCTGATCAACAAAAGCTGCGATTTGTAAGTTATTTTTAAGTACCCATTGATTGTTTTGTTAACATTAATCAGTCTACACATACTTAATAATGATCTAAATTGATTAGTCACTTTGTTTTTAATCTTAACGTGCTCCCTCACCTGGAGCGTTCGCCTGTAATGTAATTATTTCAGATTCGATTTTGAGCATTACGTTACAGTACTGCCTTTCTGACTTGACAAGCATTCGCCTGTAATGTAACATTTCAGATTCGATTTTACACATTGTATCATCAAGTTGCGCACTCTTATGCCCAGTTCTCCTCCCTAACTACCATCGGACATCTAGACGTACTGCAAGTTACCATCCTTACCTTGTTGCTATTCCACCAATTCGCACTACACCTTTCCAAACGTCTTTTATAATGCGCACAGCAAAGGAGTGGAACTCTCTGTGTTTCCGAACGCATATAACCCTAATCTCTTTAAAATTAGAGTGAACAGGGTTCTTCTGGGTAAGCTCGCTCCTTCGTCGACTTTATCTCTGTCATCTATGACCTAGACTAGAGTCAAGAGCAAACTCATCTCAAATGAAAAAAATAAAAAAGGTAGGTATTATCCAACCTCTTCGCCCTTAAGTCTGTGTGTTAACAATTTCATAATTTTCTTGATATTATAGAAAGGTAAATGAGTCCACAGGCTTGAATGCCTTTGAACTGTTACCTACAAGTTTGGCAATTCAGGTCAGTGACAGTTATACCATTTGCAATAGTTAGTAGATTTGCATAGCAGCACCAGAATTGGTCATTACAATAAATTACTACAAAAACTGTAGACTTCTCAGGCTATTTCTAGAAAATAAATGAATATTATTTGTGCACAATAATGTGACTTCGTTACGGTTTGTGCCTCGGAGGGTCAATAGGGGTGTTCCCATTGTCACTAATCCTGACTGTCCTGGTTTTAATATAAGATAAACATACATAGGTACGACATCGTCTGCCTACATAATTTTTTTTTCTGATAGCCAATCAAAAAATTTAACCTAAATCTTGATAAATTTCTACTTCGATGTGATTGGTCATCAATGTTATTGTTGTGTTCGTTTTTTTAATTTATTTGATAAAGACTTTCAGTGCCCAGAACTCAGCATATGGGTCGAACAATAATTTTTTCGTGTGCCCACGAGTCGTCGCAACATATAACGACGACTCGGCTGCCGAGTTCTGGGCACTGAAAGTGTTAAAGGGCTTTGTCGCTTAGCGACTATATCGCCCAGTACAGAAAAATCACAAAATTCTTACAATCTACCTTAAGACTAACTCATACAACTGTTTAGCATTCTCAGACATTGGACAAGCGAGTATTGTGTTACAAATACCAATATCAAAAGATTTACAGCACCCAAAAACATTGATCCTCGTATTTTCATTCCTAATACACTCCATCAGGATATGAAACACATTATTAACCACTCCACAGTCATCACAGTTTGGAGACAAAACTTTCTTCATTAAGTAGTAGAATTTAATTGTTGCGTTAGTAGTTTTTTAATCATGATTTTCGTGATATATAAGTATTTCAGGAAAAGGCAAAAATACTTCAGTTTTTCCTAGCTTCATGTTACAAACAACAATTTTAAACAACATCAGCATTATCTTGTTAGGCCCTCTTCCTATTTACTTAGGGATCGGCCTTCCCTGACTGTCCATTGTGCACGATTGATTACCTACAAGGTCGGGGCGCAAGTTTAATTCTATCTGGTCGCGTTGAACCTATTTTAGGTGTCACTTTTTTTCCTTCGCACACCGCTGCCAAAAATAATGCGGGACCATAAACAGCTGAACCATTTGCGGTTTTCTTCCGTCCAGATTATCGAAGCAGATTATAAGTAAAAAAAAAAGCGATGGGCACAGATATCGGTCACCGCTGCCATCTGCCGGCCAGTGTGGCACACCGGACGTGCTGCTAAGTGACCCCAATTTACTCGTGTAGCTACGAAAATGGAATACATATGATATCTTATCACACAGAAGATTAAAGTCAAGATAAATATCCTTCTACCATCTTCTATCAGGATGTTGAAGAGCAGCAGGTTTTGAAGTTATTTGTGTTCCATTGGTGAATTTATAATTTAAGAACTACTAACACTATCATTTAGGGTTACTTATGTACCTATAGGTATATCGTTTTGTGGCAATTAAATACCTACTTTTTCTTGCCTTCTTTCTTTCTATTTGCTGTGAAGAGGTCAATACGAGTGCGGTCCATCAGTAGTACCTAGTGAGTTGTTTTCGTCTAAACCTATCAATAAATTGAGCTTCAAAATAAAAAACCAACTAAATTTAAGGCAATCTTTGATGGGTGTTCTTAACATTTCACACTCGCATAAATAGGTAGCACTAGTAGGTAGACATAGTATCTCCGGAAGTTTAGAGAGGTAAATTATAAAGAGGTTAAAATGTTTATTTATAAGTAGGTATTTTTATTTTTAAATGTTTATTTTGAAAAAAAAGTTTTAAATTAAAAATGTTTTCTTAGAATATATCTGTTATTTTTGTTTGTTTCGTTAAATATAAGAAATTAAAAGATATTCCAAAGATTTCTTTTATATTTCTCTGGTTGAAACAGACTCGGATCGACTTACTTTTGCAATCTTTATAAACCGCGTAATAAATGTGTTTTTAGTACAAAAAATTAACACTAGGTTCTAAATACAGATGCCACTAACTTAAGTTTATGATTAACACTCGACAACAGTCGAACGCTACCGAGCCGTTGCCGTCGGAAAACTACAATCTACATACGACTAGTTACAGCTACGAGCCGGAGTCGCTACCTACGGATGTTTGAAGGCACGGTTGTGTTCACTGTAGGCAAACCATGGTCACATTACATTGGCTTAAAGAATAATATTTTATTTAATCCGTTAGCCATTTGTTTGCTCAATTTAGATGCCTATTATAAACTATTTTGCTAAGGAGTAAAAAATCTCAACTCTAAAAGTAGTGTCTATTTTTTGTCTATATTATAATTCTATAGGTGGATGTCAATGCCTCGTGCCATACCATATAAATGGGTACTCAAACCACAATTTCTGCAAACGCCGCAAAAATAACAAGCGCGATAAAAGATTCGAAAACAAAACAGAAAAAAATCGGAATAATATTAATAGTGGTAGATAAAAAGGCGACATGATGACAATACGTAATGTGCGTGGGCAAGCCC
>NDFZ01005203.1:163057-258579 GCA_002192655.3 Mamestra configurata
GGAGAGTGGTGACGTCGAGCGACTGGCGCGATTCCTCTGGTCGCTACCGGTGGCCCACCCCAATGTTGCTGAGCTGGAACGATGTGAAGCTGTTCTGCGAGCGCGAGCTGTGGTAGCTTTCCATGCTGGAAGACATCGTGAACTTTATTCGATCCTAGAACGGCACCGGTTTCAACGTTCGAGCCATGCAAAATTGCAGGCTTTATGGCTGGAAGCCCACTACCAAGAAGCTGAGAGGCTACGCGGACGACCACTGGGACCCGTCGACAAATACCGTGTCCGCAAGAAGTTCCCGCTGCCCCGAACCATCTGGGACGGAGAACAGAAGACGCACTGCTTCAAGGAGCGCACGCGATCACTGCTTCGTGAGTGGTACCTGCAGGATCCCTACCCGAACCCAACCAAGAAGCGTGAGCTGGCAGCCGCAACCGGCCTAACGCCGACGCAGGTCGGCAACTGGTTCAAGAACCGGCGGCAGAGAGACAGAGCCGCCGCCGCCAAGAACCGCTCGGCGCTACTCGGCCAGGGCTTCGCCTCTTCCTCCACATACGACGAGGACTCCATCGACTCGGAGATCAACGTGGATGAAGAATAAAGTTACAGACTATAGTGTTAAACAGCGACGCCGTCGGGCGTGGACGCTCAGTGACTGACGATGCAATATAGACCACAGTTATCTATTATCTTAGTTAGAGCGCAAGTCCGTGATGTATGTGATGTTAAGGCATTGTAAACCAGTTTATAGGGCGTATTTGTATCGTTAAAGTGTAAGCGAGTGCTCGAAATATCCGCATCGGCGTATCTCAGGTATGTACCAGGCCTAGGCCTCCGACTAGTAGCTGTAACTCGACTGCACTGATAAGTTACTTGTTGTTAAGGTTTAACAGGGTTAATTTTACGTATAATTTCGTGTTTATACTCCCACTCAGAACGTTAGCTAATTTATTTGATACCTTCGCGCGGCTGCGGTTGATATGGATGCGTTTCCGTGAGAAGCATTTACTTACCTAAATATTTATACATCCTAACTATTTTTACCAGTAAATATAGATTTTATTTATCATATCAGCTTTTAGTTGTACCTATATTATAGTAATTATAAAGATGTAGATAATTACGTTCGTGGTAGATGTAAAGTAACGCTATTATTGAAGGTTTGTACCTGACACGATCACTCCGCGACACGCCGTGTAAAGTGATGTTGTTTCATATAATTGTAATTAAATAAATCTATCATAAATTATTTATTACGATATAGGCCGCAATCATTTGTTTATAAGTTAATGGAAATGCTGTAAGAGAAGTTCTTTATGACCTAAAAGTGAACAAATCTTTTGCAAGATATAGGCCTAACTAAAATGGCAAAACGTAGTGCATTTATCTCAGCAAATAAAAATTAACCGTAATATCAAATCAAAATCGAAGAATTGGGAAAGAAATTACAAACAAATATTGAGTTCAAGGATCAAGACTTTTAAATAGTAAAATAAAAATATTGATACTTAATTTTGGATATTTTTTTTTAAATTTTAATTTATGATTTTATTGTGAAAAAATATTTTTTTCAAGGCTGCATATTTTAGATTTGTTGTTTATTTTAATTACTTAGCTAATTCCTGAAAACAGACAACTTAATTTTTTGTTTAAATAAATTGTCTTCGGGTGGCATTTCACAAAGATATCTTATGTTTGGGAAAAACTAAAAAGGAAAGAATACAAAATGAAAAATTTGCTAATTTAATGTCTGCTTTGAGGAATTTTCATTTAATTACATAAGAATATGATTGTCTATTACGTTCGGCGTTTTATCGATTGCTCATTGACTCAGAATTAACATCGGCCTCTCTTTTTTCTCTTTGCCAAAATAAGTTTTGCTTTTGTGGATACCTATATGTTTGCTGCATTTTAATAAAAGCTGCTCTTTACTTTTAAATTTAGGATTTACATTTTCCATTTGTTAGAAACCTCTTTAAGAAAAAAAAAACAGAAAACGGCTTCACAGGGATCATTAAGTTTCCATTATTTAAGGTATTTATAAAAAATACAGGGATTCATTATAAAGTTTTTAACAAAAGTTATAAATTACTAATTTAGTAAGTTTTCAAAGAAGATTGAAATCTTTTTTAATCTATCTAGATGATAATAGTCCAGACTACATTTTCCACTTGTTTTATTGCAATACGCGCATATTCGTTTGCGAACCTTTTATGAATGTTATTTAATTATTAACTTGACAGCTATTCTTTTTTTAAATTCTGGGATTTTGAACGACAAAAATGTACCTATCAATTCGAAGTTTACCAAAACGTTTAACAGTATTTTTTTTTTTTTTTCATCGCTGTCCTTTATT
Source organism: Mamestra configurata (assembly GCA_002192655.3). NCBI lineage: Eukaryota > Metazoa > Arthropoda > Insecta > Lepidoptera > Noctuidae > Mamestra > Mamestra configurata. The sequence goes on from NDFZ01005203.1 coordinate 165,408, forward strand.
TTTAGTCGACTGGCTGGATCGTACCTTTAAAATCTTTTCTCTAATCGATTAATTTAGTTCTGATGGCATAAGAAAGAAATTAGCCTTATTACATTTAAACCACTTATAATGAGCTACTTCCTGGAATTTGATACTGATCGGATTACGAAAATTCACTAGGTTAGCAACACTAATGTTGACTGCTAGGCTACCTACATATTATTTAAAAATAATTCACAGTTCCCAAGGGACAGACGACAGGAAAATGTTAGATGATTAAATAAATTCTTTGTGGATTAAATTATAGCAAACACCGCAAGATTGTAATAAATATTTATCAGATTATAAACTGTCAATATATTGTAAATAGATCATTTTAAACACAATTTAATTAATTCCATCCAAATTCAATAATTTCCAAAATAAAGTGTCTTATTGAGAAGAAACAGTTTTCGATTATCTATACTTACCTACGCGATTTATTATAAACTTCAGCGTTTGCAATAACCCGCTGACATTCAATAAGGATTTCCTTTGTTTTAGCCATTTTAAATAATCCAGTATCGACTCAACCTGTCTCTATAACGGCTGAGGTCCTCGATCCATCATTTGTTGCATTTATATGTCAGCCAGTGTTATAATATCTGTAATAAATCTTTTCGATGATGATTGATATTCCCAGAATCTTGTGAACTATGCTTGTGGGTGAAGAAAATGAAGACTTTTCGTTTTTGGTGGAATTTGGCTAATCGATGACCATTTTTAATTGGTGGAATCAAAGTAAAATAAATATTTTTGTAGTAGTTAAATTATTGGGGGCCTTCTTCGGTAGTGGGACAGACCAGGCTCAATAAAAATAAACGTAACAGCTTTAAAATGCACCGTATTTAAATGAAACAATCATTAATTCTAAATGAATTAATGAAATTAATGCATTCCAAAACAAGAAAAAAATGGAATAAGTGATAAAGATAATTCTAGGGAAAACCATTTTCGTTTCGACCGGGTTAAAAATATAAATATAAAGGTCCTTGCCAATACAGTTTTGCAGCCTTTTTTATTATTGATTTAATATGTGAACCCCCAAGTAAGCCATTCATTTGAGTGATTCATTTGTGTCGTTTGAAAGTTATAAAAGACAAAATTTTATTTTTAGTTTACTTAGAATTATTTCAACTAGTCTTAAGGTGGGTACTGACCCGTGTTACGGGGCGTTATGTAATATGTTACAAAGCGAGCATTCGTGCAGTCAGTACGTAGAACCCAGCACGAACATGAAGCGTAGGTATATGTTTTGTTTTACACGGATTTTAGGACACGGTGTAACATAACATGCTCGCTGCGAATGTTAGGTATATTACGGCCCGTAACACTGGTCAGTACCCAGCTTTAAGTACCTAAATTAAATGTGTGTTTTTGTTCGCGTCAAATGCCATCAAAATTAGCTTTTGGATTGGACTCTAGGCAAACGATGAGTCATTCTGTGCCAGGTGCCATCTATGCTTAAAAAAAAATATCCTGCCCGTTGTCAGATTTTTTTCTTTCCTAATCACAAAAGTTACTTAATCGCTGTAATTTAAAAATCAAATCTGTCTAATCGACCTCTCAAGAATAAGTTAGGTTGGTATCTAGTTATCGTCAAAGTGAATGTTGCAATAAAAACATGCCACATTAATTGCACTTAGGCATTGTTGAGCTGTCATAGTGTCAATCAAACCTTTGTTCTACATCGTATCTATGCTAAACGGGCAAAGGAATGTTAGTACAGCCAATATAACCACGTTCACTTGTTATAGAATATAGATTCATTTATCGCGACTTGATTCGTTCGAACAAAAAAAAAAATTAAAGAGAAATTTTGGTCAATATGAATTTGAAATTTGGAAGTGACGTAGGTGATGAATGATTTCAAAAGTAGAACTCCATCTGAGTTCTAATTTTAAAATCATTTAGGTACATCGTTCATACGATTGACAAACTAAAATGATTAATGGTGTTTGTTTTATAATGGTGAACATGGTTTAATTTGCTTTTCACTATTTTGGAATGAGTTTATGAAACTCTTAGTACTTATACCTACTTTTGGTAGAGTGTTGCGACTTTTTCATCAACCCACTAAACTTCAAAGGTCGGATTAGGGAAAAGATTTTACAGTGTTGCTTCGACTTTGAGCAAGTTATGTTGTAGTTTTATATGTTATTAGGAGACAAAACAGTCACAAATAATCGTATTTCTGCCTATTAACGCTTATACGCATCTGTCTTCCCAGTAAAATAAATTAACATATTGTTTTGGATAGCTTCGTGAAGCTTGTTTCCACATAACTCTGCTAAACTCCTCACTTAACGAGTCAAAAACATGTTTTTTAAAATATTACGCCATTATTTTGTAAATACGTATTGTTGTTGTCCGTTTGTCATCTATTTAAGACGTGTATACTTGGATATAAATGAAATTTATGCACTGTGGAATATTAACATGTAAATAATCTCTAATATGTTTGATTATTTTGACAGTCATACAAACCTTGGATGAGAAAAATAATTGTTAATATGTGAATTTGTTAAAAATATTTTGAATATGAGTCCACGAAAACCGAGACAGTTTCTAGCAATGATGGAATGAATTTTACCGAACTCTCTTACAGCATTTCTCCCAATATCACTACCCGTTTAACGAAAAAATACCGATTTTTACATTTCTCAAACCTGCAACATTTTACGATTGTATTTTTTTGTAAATTTCCCGCGCAAACAGAACGCGGAAAGCGATAGGCTAGTTAGCGGTAGACTCAACGAGAGAACTTTGTAAAAATGTATTATATGAATAAACAAAAATGCAAATTGTAAATATGATATCGACTTACATTACAGTCATTAAATTAAAATTGTTAATAAAATTATATTCGTAAACAATTTATCTTTGTATTATTTTTATCACCTTTAAAACACTCAGAAGCTTTTTGAAAAACAAGTGTTTTTCCTTATTATTAAGAAAGCAGAAGACAAACGATTTGTCTCAAGCCGTCAAATATCTTATTCGTTTGAAGTTAGGCTATCATTTCAATAATGCATAGCCTGTCCATTTCAATTCACTCAGAATATGTATGTGTCAATTTCTACAAGTGCTCACTTGTGTAGTTGATATTTTACCCAGCGCTAATAATTACACGGAATACCAAATAATAGGGCGAAAGTTTCTTCATTGTCTCATACTGATAACAAAAACTAGACTTTAGTGGGCAGTTGAGCACCTTTTTCTTGCTTCGTGGAAGTTCAAGTTTCATGTTTGACTAAAGAACTCGTTCATTCGACCGTGTAAAAGTCGTTAATCGCCAAAGCCAAGCTCTTGATATCAATTACCTTTGCCAACTTTTATGCGAGAGTGTCATATAAAAAATCGCTTTTAATGAACTCCGTATTCTTATTTAAATTGATTTGAATTACAAACCTTTTTAGCGGGAAAAGGAACGCATCCAAGAAAAAAGTTAGCATTTCATACCGTAGATTAATAATGTGTAATTTTTAGTAATTCGTTACGAGCGACTCAATTTATATTGTTGCTAATTAACTTTATATTACGTATAGTGCGCCGCGTATTTCACTGTAATTGAATGTTCTGAAGGACAGAACGCAGGTGCAGCCCACTATTTGTATCTACGCGCCTGGCACCGGCTATTTTATATTTCTATAGCAATCCTTTTGTTAATAATTATTTACCCAAGTGCATAAAATGACACCATGACAGTAATGATTAAATATAAATTAGAAAATATATTAGATTGAACTTTTTGACAAAGTTAAAAGGCTATGCAATAATGTTTAAAAAAATATTGCAGTTATTTGTTCGATCTATTTTCAAGTTTAATTGTCTGAAGACAATTTCTGACTTAGTTCTCTATATTTAACTAAAGTGTCACATACAGACAGTCGGTCTTGGCTATAGATATTGTTCTCTAGATATAGTAAAGATATTTAACCTTTAAACGACACATGTCTTATGACAAACTTCGTTAAGTCCATTCACTTAATGGAAAGAACACGCTTATCAGCGAAATCTTATATAAATAAGTATCTAGAGGACACGGAATATTACACCTTTTAGTCAGTTTTGAATTATTTTATAGGTATTTAGGGTTCCATACCAATACACACACAGAGACAGAAGTGAAGTGTCTCCTTAATATTTTTTTTAGGTTAAGTTCCTAGAATAGAAGCAAAAGGCTCGCTAATAGTATTTGAGTGTAATATAAATTTAACAACAACGTTTCATTTAGAACAGATGCAATTCGGCTATCGTAGCTGATGAGCAGCTATCCAGAATAGAAAGGTGCGCGCAGTGTTGGATAATTTCGTCCTCGTAATGGACAAAGAATGTTACTCTCCCCGTAGAAATAATTAACTCCAAATTTGTTATTCTAAGTAATCGATGAACAGCAATAAGAGGTGTTATTCTAATAACTGCAGTTTACTCTGGAAGCCTGCAACATTTGCTTAATGTCCCGTACCCATCAAGCATGAGAAAAAAACCCGCCATACATTTTTTTCCAAGCTTCCCTATCCGTCTAACGACATTTATGGCAACCCCTCTTAAGAGTAACTATGCACAAACGCCGCGGGCATTCATTAACCTCGAATTCCTTCCACAATTCATAGACAACGGCTCAATAAATGGAAACACTGTGCGATCAATTATCGCAGCAGAATGCTTTAATTACTTAATCAGTGATAACTTTTATGGCAATATAAAATTTCATGAATGACAACACTCGATAGAAATTAATTAAGCGTACAAAAACTTCCGGGTTTTTAAATGTCATCTTATTTATGGGAGTTATATATGGTAAAATTGAATTAAAGATATTTTTTGCGATGCGAGAACGCTTAGGCCATGTCGGCGAGGTAAGTGTTCGTAAACGTCGTACAGTTAGCACTTAATTAGATGAAATGACGCTAATAATTACGTAATTAAGTGGGACGGCCGTATTTTAAAGTGCAAAACATATTTATTTGTCGTTAATTAAAAGCTGATATTAATTCAGTCTCATTTGGTCGTTTGCAGCGCCTTTTCTTAAGTGCGCGGAGTTGTGTCAAACGTTTGCTTGTCTCTGGCTTATTATTTATTGGTGTCTATGGTATCGAAGTGTGTCAGTTGCATAAAACTGTCGGTAATTTACATGTAATTTATTGCCGTTCGTTGTAACTGTGTCTGCTATATACTAGAACTGATGATTTAAATTTAGGTATGAGATAAGTGTGAATTGCAAATGCTAGGTTAAGAGAAAAATATAACTCTGAATTGTCAGCATGTTTAATGACTTTATCTATAAATTAATCCTTTAGAAATATTAATTTTGTGAAAACGAATCCATCGGGGATTCCTTTTCACAAAATTAATGTTCCGTATGGAAATGTACGGAGGGGAGGCCTAGTTCTACCAGTTACTATTTCACATAAATTATACAAAATAATAGATCATTTCTTAATTAATAATCTACAAAACTCAGATCCCAGCTCTATATCCTCAGTTAAATTCGTTGTGGTGATACCAGAGGGACTATTCCCGTATTTTTAAGAAGTTCACTTTTTAAACTCAGTGACGAACTGGCTAACATACCTCGGTAATTAGCCAAACACGCTTTAAGAGCAAACCCATATTAAATAAAAAAAAAAAAAGACAATCTAATTCGTAGTAATGCCATTTTCTATCGACTGCAATAACACGGTTTTTTTTTCTTTTCGTGTCATTTTGACTCAAATTTTTTCCGACCAGTTTGTAGCCACCAAGATAGCTCTTCACTTTGTTTTATTCAAATTAAAAAAGAATAAATTATTTTAACCTCAAAATGTATATTTTTTTAATCGTTTAATATAAGGCTGTACCTACACGCTTGATTTGCTTAAACTAAGAATAATTTGTGTAGCTGCATGATTACATTAACGCATTTTTATTTGAAGCATTTTACTTCTTTGATTTATTTAAACTGCTGAAGATATTTATTAGGTAAATTTAACGGTATTATAACATTTTATAAGGTCGCTTAGCTGACACTTTCAAATAAAGGAGGTTTTTCAAGAAGTTACAATTAAACAATACGAAATGCGTTTGCCAAGTTTGACAATTACTGTCAAGTTAGTGTCACGAGCGGCAGTGCTTGTTTTTTCCAGAAAACAAATAACCGCCGGACATTATAACGTTTTTTAATGTCAAATTCAGTGCACCTAATGCTCGTTAAATGATACATTAAGCAACAGGCTTAATTTCACAACCAGTCATCAGTCGTGATACATAAACAACTATAAACAGCTCACAACTGATTAATTGTAACATTATCGTAACAATGGATTAAACAGTTTGTATTGACGTTGCCCAACCGATTATTGCTCACCGACAAATTTAATTTAAGCGCCATTTAACAGTTCCTAATTCAAAATTCAACCTTATGACGTCGTGATACAGTGATTTAGTTTGGTAATGTTTGTTTATGGTCTGTTCTTAAGAACGAATCAGTAAGCGGAGGAGCTGTCAAATATGAACGCAGCCGTTAAGTTTTTTTAATATATTTTTTTCTAAGGCTTAGTCAACAAAATGTAAAGCCGGGCGTCGACCCGACATGTTAATTGCAACTCAAACAAATTAACGGACATTTATCGCTGGCTAATGAAACTGACGAGTAATGTTTGAATACTTAGTCGATGGTCGATATTCTAGGACAACGTATTGTACGAAGTGTCTCGTGGTGTCTGCTTGTAAATGCAAATATTTCGCCACTTGATTTTTTAAGTGTAGTTTGTAAGCCATCTATTGCAAATAATGAGACAACTGTTTTATTTTTATATGCTTACATGGCTGTCAAATTAAGAAATCAAATGGGTATAATGCAAATACAAATATTTGAAAACACGGACGTAAAACTTTTTAGAGAAAATTGAATATGTAGGTGACTTGCTGTAATTACTGATTTTGTTTTTAGACGTGACTGTAAAATATTGAAAAACTGCGAAATCTTTCAAAATAACGATTGTTACAGTAAACTTACGTAAATAACGCTGTAAAAAACTATCGAATAGGTAATTCAGATTCACGCACCTGTAACCGTTTGTTTTTCAGCCGCTATCGATTTTTTGAACTCAAACTCATTAATCATCAAGCAATTAGTAACAAAAAGATGTTTCCCTTCAAATTAAACAGCGTTTAGATGAATTGATTTATTTATTTACTGGCTAGGCCTACTGACATGTCCGCCGTATCGGATTCCCGGCGCCGGCGGTGTCAAACTGACAGCTCGTATCTTTTTTACTTTTGGCTTTAGACACAAGACACAACTCTATTCAGCCAAGTTTTATTTTTATTTGGTGACAAAACATTTTAGAGATTTGGATGTTGAATTGGGATTTATTCAGATGTCTGGTGTTAAGTTGTTCTTACTAATGTTTTGTTGTGGCGTCATTGGGATTTTAACGGTTGAAAGATGAGTGATTAAAAGGTTTGTGTTTACGAAGTTTTATTTGGAATTGAATTGCTGAATAGTTTGTGTAGATTCTTGAAACGTGTGTTATTGCGTGGTACGTAGGTACGTACCTATTTCTTAATCTTCTTAGTTAACTCCTCAATAAATCATATGTCTGATTTCAAAAGCATTTCCAGTAAATAACATTACCTACATACATTACAGTGAGGAAAATACCTACACATGTAAACTGTTATGTACTAATTTATGCCTGAATTCAGTGTATGTAGTAGGTAGTTGTTTGCCGTTGATTGGGTACGTGATGGGCAGTACCTACGTTGTAAGTCCAACGTTTGTTTTTTTTTATTTGATAATTGAAACCGCCGCGCGCCGTGACCGATTCAATTTTTCCAAAAAACGTCAAAAAAAAAAATGAATTGAAGACGTTTCACGTTATTGAAGCAAAACTGGCGTGACCGATTTTATTTTTTCAAAAAACGTTCAAAAAACAAATGAATTGACAGACACGTTATTGAAGCAAAGAAGCGATATGTATGATATGATATATACGTAGGTAACGTAAATAGGTGTACCTACTTACCTAGGTATTTTAAAATCTGAACTACCATTTCATAAAACAATCTGAAAAGCGATGAATCTAGACAATCTTTATCAAATTAGGTAGGTTTAAACTTAGACTGTAATGGATTTACCATTACAAAAGAAACATCCCCGATCAACGTTTTTGATGCAGGACCAGTACCTAATTTCTTACATCGGGAAAACTGCCGGAAAAGCTTAGTATTTTGTTTTTATCACTTGTACCTAATAAAATACAGATAACACTCGTACAATCTATTATTGTCTGAGAGATAAACCTACGCAGATCATTGTAAAATCCTCCACAAGTTGTAAAACAATCCCGACGGAAATGATGTATTGTGTGTGGTGGTCGTAGACAATAGACTAGCGACTGTCACTTTATGCGTAATGGCGACCATTCGACCCAAGATGGCGGACTCACAAGATGCTGATGATGCCAGGAATAGCGTTAGGTATTATATCCGCTGAGAGTTTTACATTACAAGTTTACAAGATTAAACACGCATTAGTTTACAAGATTATTAATACTTATGGGTATTTAAAAATAATCAAAGTTATCCTGAATATTACGAAAAAAAAACACATTATTTTTTTTAATCAAAATCTCCATTTTGAGTGGTAGCAATCACCGGTGAAATAAAAACTATAACAAAAGCGTTTCACCCCGTCTGCAATTATCCGGGGGCGGTGTTAAGATTAATATGTTGGTCCGTCCGTCCGTCCGTCCGTGGCACGCGAATTAGTTGTACCTAACACGTGACGAGAATACACTCAGCTTAACGTGTTATGTGCTCATTTGTTTTTTTTAAATTATTAATTAATTAACGGGTGGAGAAGATCGGGATGCGTTGCGGTTTCGAATATCGGTATAATCTAGGGCTGTTGGCTATCAATTAAAACAGCAGTTGCGTCTGAATATAATGATTTTTATCGTTCAGCTAAAAATCAATTATTTAAAAAGCTGCCCAATGAAATCTATCTACCTACTCATCTTTAAGAACATTGTAGCCCAAATATTGTAACTCGTGTTACCAGTTAAAACATCAATGCATTAATCATAACTCTACTTTAAACTAATCATATTATATTGGATATATATATTTTTTTTGTTTATGGATGGGTAATCATTAGATGACTCCTTCCGCTCTGGGCGGAGCGGAGGGAGTGTCAGACTCTCACTGTTACTGACTAAAACCCATCCGTGTTCCTCCAAATGCCCTTTGCGTTCCAGGGCCGCAGTGACTCTTTCAATCAAATTTCGCAACCCTGGCAGAATGTAGGTACTAAAGTAATCTATCCACATAAGATTAGTTAGTAAGATCTTAGTTATCTGTATGAGCGGGGTTAGCTGCCCCAATGTTGCCAGACGTACTCAAATCTCATACTCTCATCACTGAATAATTTCAGCCAGTTACATGGTAGGTATACCTAGCTCTACTCATTTCTTTAACCATATCTTTCATAAGAGGCAGATGAGTTAGTACGCCACACATAAAGATGTCTTCGCTGACCACACGTCCGGGCCGGTGGTCACGCCATACATAAATCGCTTGAACCTGTCACGTTGCCAACAAAATAGCGCGTTTATGACGCGTGGGCATTGGGGAAGATACGTGGTTCATATAAAAAAAAATGTGTCATCATTATGGATTCGTTATTTTAATAATAAATAATATGTAATTCTCCGCAAAGACTACGATATCTTATTCTACGTATGTACATTTGAATCTTAAGGAATATCATAAACAGTAGCCGTATTCATACAAACTTTATAACCATTAATTAGCTGTGATACTGATAAGCAGATTCTTTATTCAAAATTTTCTATGGAGAATTTGAATTTAGAATCTCTTAAACAGTATTTGAACTAAGTAATGGTTATAAAGTTTTTGTGAATAAGGAGGTTATACCTAGATTGTAATCTCTGCTCTCTCTCTCTCTTAGTGCAGCTTCTTTCGTAATAATTTTCGTATTACCGGATTACAAATAAGAACAATTATTTCACTGATATCAAGCTACACTATAGCCAAGTGCCATACTCCTTTTTGCTCTGCGGAAGTTTAAGGAATATTCCACGTGAGTGAAGCAACGGGACAATGCCAAGTGAAGCATCCCACAAGGTGAACCGATGACCTGGTGATGGCCGCGGGAATTCGCTGGATGCGAGACGCACAATGTCGATGTAGCGACACTTGGGGGAGGCCTGTGTCATACATACTCTTAATCTAACAGACTCAAATCTCAAATCAATCTCAAAACACAATCTCAAACACAAAACAGAAGAACATGTACAGAAGAATTATATACGTATTTAAATATCTAAGTAAGCTTCCGAAGATTACTGTCCAATTTCAAACATCTTCGATTTCCTACTACGAAAATCAGGTATTACTTATCTGTTTACCTACATATCTATACGTAGATAATTATAAACGCCTAAAATATAAGCCAATCGCAATTATGTGCCTTTGAACCGCGCCGACAGTGTCCGATATGGACAATACTAGGAGTTTAGATTACCCTATTAGGGGAGCGGCGAGAATCGAGCATGTGAGTCCAGTACCGGTACGTGTGTTTCACAAACAGTTCGTTGCAACCTGACCGAATTAAATAATTCACATCATCATTTTCAATTCAAACCGAATAAAAATTATTTTAAGTAATACATAACTCGTCTGCATCCGAATTTAGTTTTCTGTATTAATGGTTAGGCAGAGGTGCTCCAATATATTCATATTTCTTCCAACGATACAAACCTAATGGAAAGGAGAAAGAATGGTAAAAATAAAAAGGCCTCCCATTTATATCTACTGACTAACTGTTGCTCCTAAATTCTTTTTAACCGACTTCCAAAAAAGGAGGAGGTTCTCAATGCGGTGGGTATTTTTTTTATGTACCTATGTACACCGATTACTCCGAGGTTCCTTCCGATTTATGTGATTATTTTTTCGTCCTGTAAAAAAAAAATCAGTTTGGCGAAGCAGTTTTTATTTTATGAGCATTTTGCATACTTGTTACTTACTTGAAAGATGAAATTACGTCGTCCAAGTAAGCAAAATGACGTCGGGTACTAAAAAGTGAAAAAAAAAACTTTTTTTACGAAAAATTACAACCGACTTTCAAATAAAAACACTACAAAGTCTCGTGTCGTCTCGTCGAAGCCTGTTTCTTCGTTTTTGGAAGTCGGTTGTATTTTTTTGTAAAAAAGTTTTTTCATACAAACCTAAACCCGCGTTTGATGTCTAGGGTGGGTCTTTATTAATCTTAACACCCTCTATGGCACCCGCAATATACTTACTCATGAAAGTCTACGTTTCCATCAACACACACTCAATAGACAATCAAGTGCATCTGAATTTAACTGTCAGAAGTAGTTAAGCTGGATAATTTTGTGCTATAGGAACTGTGAGGTACCTGTGAAATGAACACTTAACAACATAGAACTTAATTTCATTCTTGACCTCGTAACAACGCCATAGATTTAATTCACCCGACCTTCCTCCCGTAGACCCATTACAAGGGTATTACATTAAAATGCCCAAACGCTCGTCATTTGTTTAGCCAGGCGTAAGTCCCCGGAACAACAACAGCGATGGAGGGCTACATGTAGTCGCGACGGGGCTATTAAGCCGCGGCGTAGGGCTATGTAGCCGCGACGGAGGGCTTGCCCTGCTTGTAATAGGCAAAGGTTGTGGGGTTGCTGTCGTAATGTTGTTGTTTCTGGCAACACTCGTGAGGCGGTCTTCGCTGCTGGAGTGTGGAGTAAGGAAGGCGAGGGAGCGATATGGTAAAGGTAGGATGATGAGCTTCAGCATGCGGATATTGCTTAATACTGAAAAATAGAGTGAACAGGCTTCTTCTGGGTAAGCTGGCTCCATCGTCGACTTTGTCTCTGACATCTATGACCTAGACTAGAGTCAAGAGCAAACCCATATTAAATAAAAATAAAAAAATGGTTAACGTTGATCAAGTAGTTCGATTATACTCAGGATGGATTCTTGTAGCTTTGGTACTTGCATCCTTATTTTCCTAAGATTACCCGGTATAGATAAGAAAAAGAGTTATCCAAGTAAATGTACAAGTATTTTGTGGTTTCTTCTTAGTGGGTTCTCATTTAAGCAAAAACAACTTTCATATTTGTCTAATCTTTTTGGTGTGCACTTATGTATACTGTACTCTTTTGAAAGTCTATCAATCGCACTGAAGTATGCTGTAAAGGAACCCATTGCTGGGTTAAGCTCACCTTTATACATAAGCTATCGTATTGTATCTGTATGTTTTATGTGTCATCCAGATCCACAGCCCGACTTCGCCCACTGCTGAGCATAGGCCTCTCTTCTCTTGTGCCAATCTCCACGTTCCTACCTACAATAAAGAATAAGAACGAGCCCCAATACGAGGATTAATTGGCAGGGTAAAAAATATTTGTTTTTCTCTATAACCATTTAGGAACATTCTCTCCATCTATGTTGGAATGTTTCTAAATGGTAGAGATGTGGTAGAGAGAATGTTGGTGAATGATGCTGAGGGCGATCCCCCAACATCAATCAGTTCATCCCTTGCACCACTCTCAGGGCTCCATTTTCAATTACCCGTTATTTGTCAAGCCGGCCGAGTGTCAGACACCGACGTTTAGTGTCGACACTCGAACACCCTGTCCTTTGGGATTGGCTGCTTATTGCTTTCTTGTTCTGCGGCATATTTGTGGTGGAGCAAATTATTGGAGGTTATCGTTACGGTCAATATTGGTGGATGGGTGGCAATGGGCTGCTATTGTGTTGTGGACGAATAGTTTTTGAGTTATGTGACTGGTTAGTCTGTGAGAGGTAATTATGTTGGAGATGGTGGGTACATTAAGAATCGTTTAAGCTTTGTTTAAGGTTCGAAATGCTGTCCCGGGTTTTAATTGCTTTAACTTTACATAATATTATGTTAATTGGTCTGTCATGTCCTGTTTCTGGGCTACCCTAAGGTCGATTGGTAGAAAATGCCTGAAGCATTAACTCCGCGTTTTAGTGTTCTTATTAGTGCATAAAGTTTTAATAAATAAAGTATTGTATGTTATTGGGATTCCATACATTTTGAAATTAAAAGTTCTCCATTCAATGACTGTCATCTCATTCAGTAATAGTTCCTTTATCACTGAATGGAGACGAAAGTCTTAATAAAACTATCACCATTTGATTCAAAATACGTCTGTTTCCACACAGACATGTGTGTATAGAGCCATGCTACTTTGAAAGCCAATTAAAGCTAATTGAAAACTGCCGTTCAAGCTTCGTTCTAAGAAGAGTACTAAATTATATGTATCTAGGGGTTTGATAAACGGAGAGCTATGTTCTTCTTTGGATCTCTGTTAAAATGATCACGCTTGTAGCGGAAGCGGATTCAAAAAGAATTTGTGATTATAATATTAGAAAGACGAACATTTGATCAGCCTAGGGTAATTGGGAACAGGCACATGTAGAGTCACGTTATCGTTTTGATAGAGATGTACCTTGTTTGTTTATTATTAGTTCTATACTTCTTAATTTTCCATCTCATCCGAAAAAAAACTACAGCGCGTCAAAAATAAAAGAAACCCCACTTCTTTAAGACAACACAAATTAACTTTAAAAGATCGAAGTGACCTTAAAAAAAACAATTTGTGTCCCACTCAGTATCCCCTGCTCACCCTTGCGTCGCATTATAGTGAAATGATTCGCAGGGCTGGCCCAAACTCAATAAACTTGATTGCTGTCCACCCTCCGTCGACGGCTTGAAGATACAAAGATATGGACTTGAGCTTTACTTTAATGACAATTCAGATTTCTTTGTTCGAAAGTTGAGCGGAAGAAATCGATTTTGTTGCAGTAGGGAAAGAGTTTTACCTGGTTTAAAGAAAGAAGGCCAGAAAAATGTTTATTTGGGACTCGCAGAAGATAAATAAAAAAGTAAAATAAATTCAAAATGATAATGAATTCATAAAAAACTGACAAAGAAGTCGATCGACGACGTGTCCCAAACGCATGGAAGAGCTACTGGTCCATGAAGTCGCTGATGAAGGGTGAACCTACCTCTATCCCTGAAGCGCAAACTCATCGACATTGCGCCCATTCTATCCTACGGTGCGCAAACTTGGTCGCTGACCGAGTCTCAAAAGCACAAACTCAAGGTTTGCCAATGGGCGATGGAGCGTAGCGTTCTAAGTTCTAAGGCTTAGCGAACGAATACGTAATGCCACGCCTCGCTCCAAAACAGGGATCCCCGATGTGGGCCGTAAATCTGCCAGGCTGAAGTGGGATTGGGCGAGCCACATATTTAGGATGCACCAGGACAGATGGGCATGAGTCGTTATGCAGTAGGAGCCAGAGGACGAGCGTCGTCGCCGAGGAAGGCCTAGGAAACGCTGGCGTGACGACTTGGAGGCGTTCATGACGGATTAGTCGGAAAGAGCAACATATCGGGAACGGTGGAAGGCTATTGGGGAGACCTTTGTCCAGCAGTGGGACAATATAGGTAGATAAAAAAAAACGATAATTTTACGTCTGTGCGAGGCCAAAAAGTTACGTAAGTATAAGGTATTATTTTATTGTTGGGTAGGTATAGGAGCTCGTGGCTCAATAATAACAGTCACACGGGTACATTTTCCAGGTTAAGCAACGCGTACCGAGATTTGTCCGTGGATGGGTGACCATTCATTACATACAATAAACTTGGTTCCTGTGACATAGAGGACTATATGAATTATTTTGACTCTAGTATTCGTTTATCTGTCACGTCGAAGATAAGATTTTTTTTCAGTTTCAGATTCTTGGTACAAAGCCTTTAAGGCACGAATAAGTCTTTAAATATTTCTACTGTTATAAATCCAAGTACATATCTACTGTTCTAACAGGATCGGATAGAATGAGAATATTACACCTTGCTTTCCCATCATCTTATAACATTTCAATTAGTATTTAAATTACTGTTTTTACAACTCAGAAACTACGTAACATTATCAACAAAAAACATGGCCTTATTAATTTCAAAAGTATCTAATCATGCTACCTATACGCTAACCGAACCTTTTTGATACGACTTAATTGATAAATGTTCTATCATTGTAATTGGAACTCTACTGTGGTAAAGGTAAGGTTGGTTTTCAGATGGGTGGATGTTCCCCCAGTGGCCTAGTCCCGGGGGGCAGGATATTGCGCCAGGCGACAACGATGTCGATCATAATGTATTAATTCGCCTTTCTCATTATATTGCGGATATTTGAGTCTGATAGTGTTCTGATAATCTGGCGAATAGTTGGTGTTTTTCGCTTGAAGGTAGCTGGTATTATAGCTGTTGAGTGTTGACGGTTTCATTATTGGAACTGGATTTATATTGTATACTATATATACTACTACTTTACAACTTTTTCTATTTATACTAGCTGCGCGGGTAACACCGCGGGGCGCAGCTAGTATAAATAGAAAAAGTTGTAAAGTAGTAGTATATATAGTAAAGTAGTGTCAGCTTCCTGCATAACGAATTTTATCAAAATTAGTCCAGCCGTTTGCGCGTGAAGAATTAACAAACATACACACACACACATTCACAAACTTTCGCCTTAATTATTTTAGTGTGATTTATTTGGATGCGGACCGCTCAGGACCGGGATGGTTGGCGATCTTTGGGGGAGGCCTACGTTCAGCAGTGGACGGCAATTGGCTGATATGATGATGATATGGGACTTGTTACAGCAGACTCTAGGTACTTAGGTAAGTACCTGGAGTATATTTATTCTAGGTTCTCTTTAAACCAATCTGCGCTGGAATGAGGGTAATGTTTTTGACTGTCGCAAATAGCTTTCTATGTCGTTTTGATGTGATAGGAAAGTCCCTTTGAACAGCTCGCTTTTCAAGAAGCGGGAGTATTGGGGTGTCCTTTTAGAAAACTGAAATTGTTATCTCTGTCTGGTTCCATGTTTATAGACCCACGGTTGTAGTGTAAAATGGTATGATGGTAAATGGTATTAATTCTGAAGATACCTAGCTATGGTGGAAGTAGCTGCAGGCGACGGGAACACTAGATATTCACTTGTAGAACAAAGTTTGTTCTTTTAAAACCAAGACACCACCTTGGGCCTTTAAGTCAAGAGTGAATAAGTTACATGTAGGCGAGCGTGCTCCTTCTAGTTCCGTCTGGTGAGGTTGTGGTCAAACGCAAGACAATGAATAATAAAAAAGTTGAAACAAAACCTGACTTGAAGATTTCATCATAGTTTCTTTATGAATTAAGCTATAAGGATACTATCAAAATGATAAATAGTTCAGCTGCAACATTAGCCAGTCAGCTCACGGGGGGCATGTTAACATCAATGCCGATTCGGATCAGCATTCATAACCCGCCATAATACTTCTATAATCTATGGTTTTACGAGAAATATTGCGTTGCCATTACTTTGTAATTCTACCAGTACCTCATTCAAAACATACAATGTAACTGTGATGTGACACTGACGAAATGACATATTACAAGTGAAAAAGAAGGCAAATTTTTACCCTGATATGATAAAAAGCTTGTTTCAAAGTCTTGCACCTGAAAAAAGTGGTCACGTTTTCAGCTTTTTCTGTATTTATAGGTATTCGTAAGGGCTTTTTACCCTGCTATAATAAAAGCTCATTTTAATCATGTCCTGAAGCCGAAAAGGTTACGTTTTCAGCTTTTTAGGTAATGTTGATATTCGCAGGGACTTTTTTATTATTTTCACAGGCAGAAAGAAGGATTGGTGACAGAACTTTTTTGGCAATTTTGTTTTTTGACGTGACAACGTCTAATAAATCGGTGAACAACGGCTGCACGCACGAAAAAGAATGACTCATTGTAACGTTACGATCTTTACATCAATGTTTTGTTATGACGTTGTCACGTTAAACTATCGTCCGTAAACCGACTTTACGGACACTCAATTTTTTTTTAAATGAAATTATGTAAGCGATGCAAAGAGTAAGCTCCTACTACTCTCTATTATTTTTAAGCCCTTATTGTAATTTGTTTTGGTGTACCTACAAAAAAGAGTATATCAGTCTTTCTATCTCCTGCGAGAAGCCAAAGTTTCGTGCAGAGACTAATTGGCAAAATTTTCCTCTATTTCCTACACCTTCTGTGCTTAACTACAAAGTACCATAACACCATAATAAGCCCCCTACACCCACTAAATTGTCTTAAACAAAAACAACGCTGATATATCGAGTGCTTCAAATTTTATTGGGCCAATAATTCAACGAATTGATGGGCCGTCTTTGTTAATGCAATTATGTTGCTTTATTGAAGCGGGAACAAAAAGTTGCGCCGGCGCAGACGTGGGGACTGCTTGCTGATGAGCGGCATGATGACAATTTGTTGGTAATCAGTGAGTATTGATCTGATTTGCATTTGTGTCGCCCTTTGATTGAAGACAATGGAGATGTGGCATTTCGGTTCTTGTAGGGGATGTTTCTCTTTGGGTAACGCTACCTTTTGTTGTCAACATCTATCAATCTAGCCTTTTTCCGCCGCTGCATGGCAAATTCTCTCCTTCCTTTTTCCAATATTAAACTTCTTTAGGCGCGTTGAGCGCTTTTTGGGTGAGCAAAAATCATGGAACTCCATGAGCTATATGTACGAGTATACAGGTATACTGTGTATATATGTGTACTTTTTGGGTGAACAAAACCTCGACGATACAATTCACAAGTTACTTAGTTTTCACTTCTATCGGCAGTTTTTATTACATGTCTCAAAACCTAGAGAGCAGACAAGATGCAATTAAAAATTTTGCTTAATAATCTCAAAAAATGCTGCGCTGCGTGTCGCGGGTTCGATCCCCGCACGGAACGCATATTTGTATGACCTACAGATAGTTGTTCCGCGTCTGGCTGTTTGTGTATGTGAGTATTACATGTTTGTTAACGCACCCACGATACAGGAGAAATTCCTAGAGTGGGGCAACGTTTAAAAAAAAAAAAGACCAGTCGATATAGCGACGGCGCCTGGGGAGGCCTATGTTTAGCAGTGTTCAGTCTCTCGGCTGAAGGATGATGACGATGTTGTTGTTGATTGTTGTTGTCACACTATCACACTAATGTCATAAAGGCGAAGGTTTGTATGTTTGTTACTTTTTAACGCTCAAACGGCTGGGCCGATTTAGATGAAATTTGGTATAGAGATTTTTTGAGTCCCGGGAAAGAACATAGGATAGTTTTTATCCCGGGAGTATGTTCCCTTGGGATAATTTTCACGGAGCCGCGGGCGGCAACTAGTTTTTGTATAAAGGTAATCTCTAACAGTCCCGAGTCCCGTACTTATAAAGATTACCTATATATATTCGATATAAAGCTTCACTATCATTGAGCGTAGAAGGCTTCTCTTTATGCTGAAAAAATACACGATTTCTGCGTTTTTGTCAGCCTTCAGAGCGAAACCAGGGAAGAAATATCAAATACTTAGCAGTATACCTACTAAGATTTTTTTTTACCCATTATACCTACTAAGATTTTCTTTGATAAAATACTCAGGACTTAGGTCGAAAGTACAAGTATATTACAAGTAAGCACGCAAGTTCTTAGTTTACTTATTTAAAAGATTATTTAATAACAAACCAACATGATTTTATAACGCGATAAGGACTGAATTATGTTGTATGTAATGTAAACTTTTTATCACGTTACATTTAGAAACAACGTCCTACATGTCGTTAGATATCACTAAATGCTTTCTATAACATTGTGACAAATGGATGATATTGCAGACTTTATCTACCTCTATGTCAAATGATTTATTGTTCGTGTAAACTTTAAATTAGTTGAATACACTGTGGAATGAATTTCTCTTTGGACTTTGCAGGTTTTTTTTTTATTTTGTTTGAGATAAGTTTGATCTTGACTTTAGTCTAGGTCATAGATGACAGAGACAAAGTCGATGATGGAGCTAGCTTACTCAGAAGAAGCCTGTTCACTCTAATTTTGAAGAGATTAGGGTTGTATGCGTTCAGAAACACAGACGTTTACAATTAGATGCTATCTTACCTAACTACATCTATAGAAGTTAGTACTTGCATATATATGTAAGTACCTCATCGTTTCAGTAGAAAACTCCCCCAGTTCAGCGTCTCTACATCGACCTGTCATGTGCGTCTCGCATCCAGCGGACTCCGAAGGTCTTCACCAGGATGACCTTGTGGGAGGCCTTCCAACGTTTTTTTTTTTTTTTTTTATGACTTCGTCCGCTCTGGGCGGAGCGGAAGGGCGTGTCAGACTCTTTCGAACAAATTCCGCAACCCTAAAACCTTAACTTCTGAACTTCTTTACAAAATCTAGGCATACCTTTATGATTCGATTTTGATAACTATACCTATCTATTTAATCTATACTCTTTACTAATATTATGAATGCGAAAGTTTTAATAGATGTTTGTTACTCAATCACGTCAGAACGGCTGAACGGAACTTGATGAAATTTGGCACAGAGGTAGATTATAGTCTGGAATATCACATCATTGGATTCCTTTTATCCCGGGAGTATGTTCCCTTGTGGTAATTTGCGACATGCACGCGGGTGGAGCCGCGGGCGACAGCTATATAAGATACTAGTTTTTGTTCGCGACTTTGTACGCACATGTTTTTCTCTTTCACGTAGGAATATCGGGAAATCCTCTTTTAGTGCTCCCCTCTACTCCCCAAGGAACCTACACGTCAAATATCAGCTTTGTACGACCAGCAGTTTCGGCTGTGCGTTGTCTGCCAGTCAGTCAGTCAGTCAATCAGTAACGGAAGAATTTATATTAATCGGATTTATTTGTGAAAACAAGAGTTGGTCTTTTTAAATCAAACAAAAGTTTAAAAATCCCTTTGAATTTATATTTGTAACAATATTCAACAGTAATAAAGGCCCTCGACACTACATTCATCCACTTAAGGGTTAACCGTCCAAGATATTGCTCACATCATTCTCCAATATTGCCAATACGGGGCAATATTATATAGATGAAGCAATAAACCATACAATGGTCGCCAACTAGCGACTAACACTGTATTAACCTGACATTTATGATAATGAATTAAATTATTGCACACCTCGTAAATAAATACTCTTCCCTTCGAACTGCATCAAAAATGTATATTAAATTGAATGAACTGCCTTGTACAAGTACGCTGGACCTATTTGAGACCTTTTACCGTATAATTTTCAAATAAAACATCATTATGGGGCTGGTAAAAACTGGTACTATTATTGTGACAATGTATCCTATGGTTTTAAACGGATTGTGCTGGTTTTTAACATCTTATGGGGTTTTTTTCGAGAAGAAAGTGTACATATTTGGTTCTGTTTGTATTCAATGGTGGAATTTTTGCTATGTTTTTTTGGTGCTTAATATATTAGTGCATTGTGTTGTTTTGAATGTATTGAAATAAGGGATAATATAATGTTTTGGTTGAAGAAATTGTGGTGTTTTGAATAACATGTGCAGCGGTAGGTTTGTAGTCAAATTGAAACTTCTGCCCCCGTTCTTTTGTAGTTTATATAACACCAAAAAGATATTTTTAATCACATAAACGTTTGTTACAAAGCATGTTTTTTATAGGTATATTTAATTGACAATTAAGACCTCTTATTAATGTATTTCCTTACTACAAGTAAACATGTAGATTCTATTTACTATTGAGGCGAATTAACTACTTCTAACCTAATCTTTCAAACAGTCAATTATCCAGCCTATATAAAAATAACAACCTTATTACCTCACCCACTCATTTCCTCGACCACGCACTATCTCCCGAAGGAAATAAGCATAAAAGTCGCCATCCCCAGAATATCGTTAACACATCAGCGCGCGCCAATCACAGCGCGTTATTCGATCACAAGGCGCGAGCGCTGCCAATTTTTGTCCAATCTCATGGATTTCCGGCGACGGGACTCGACTTCCGGCGGCGCGGAAACGAGCCGACACGCCGGATATGTTCGCCAACATGTTGGGGCTATAAGAAGGTTGGTGACCACAGAGCACCGAGATACATACATTTGCGGCAACAGCTAAAGTCGGCGTTGTCAAACTGTCAACACAAGTTAAGCGTGTCAGTGATTGACACCGTTTGCTCAGGGGAATTAATAATTTAAATGATTTATTTTATGTTCTCCCATAAATACAATTACGCAAAAAACAGAGTAGTTCAAGCAATGAGGATGGGATACAGGATCCCATACTAAGTAAAACCTGTGCTATGGCTTATCTCGGACAACGTCATAAGATATCAGGTGAAGACAGGAAAAACAGTAGCAGGGAGCGCTATAGCTAAAAAAATTGTAACAAGAATAAAATAAGAATGTTTTGTTGAGTTTGTGAACTTGTTGGTGGGTGTGTGTTGCATGTGTCGTGGTTTTGTGGGGGTGTTATATCTCTCTGCAGCTGTTTAATAATAGTTTCTCCGTGTCATCATAGGTAAGCGTTAGGAGCCATTTTGAGACCTTATGCCTACATTCAAGTTTTGTTGAACGATAAATTGTAAGCAACTTATTTTCAGCATTATACAGACGTTTCCTGAAAAAAGAAAAGGCAACGACTGAAACGTGACAGATCTGATGAAAACGCCTTCTCTTTAAAACTGTGTTAGTAGATACTACCATAGTTCAAGGAGGCATGTTGCCTAAGTACAGTAGCAAGAACATATAGTTTTCTGACTGTTGAAACTTCAGCTTGATGATAAAGATCTGATGTAAAAAATAGTCGCGGTTTGAAAAAGTTAATTTTTAAAATAAGTTTTTTGTAATTGACGGCCCGTGACAATTTTGGATTCGACTATGACAGCCGAAACCACGGGTCGAAACTTTTTGGAACTAAAAATGATATTGTACGTGTGCACGGACCACCGAAACGCCGTCATAAATATGCTAGTGGTCGAATCATTTCTTTTTAAAAGTTGTAGGAGATTTGTGGTATGGAATAGACGGAGGATGAATTTGATTGTCCTTGTTTTTGTTTTTTTTTTTTTTTATTTAATATGGGTTTGCTCTTGACTCTAGTCTAGGTCATAGATGACAGAGACAAAGTCGACGATGGAGCGAGCTTACCCAGAAGAAACTCTAATTTTGAAGAGATTAGGGTTGTATGCGTTCGGAAACACAGACGCAGGCAGAGACTTCCACTCCTTTGCTGTACGCATTATAAAAGACGTTTGGAAACGTTTAGTGCGAATTGTTTTGAATGACTTGGAGATAGTTTTTGGTTTGTTGGGATTATCGTTTGTTTATCTATTTCCTAGGTGTTGTCTGAGTATGTTCTTGGGAAATTAAAGAACAATGGAACGCAGAATTGTAATTGTAAAAAAGAAGACATAATATTTAACGTTACGTAGCGCTCCAAATCAGGAATTATAGACAGGAGTGTGAAGGCCTACACGGTCAAATGGGATTGGGCGGAAACCTTCAGGCACTTGAAGATGGATGACTTGGCTGAAGCTGGCCCAGAAAGCGAGAATGGAATCACCTGAACGCGCACCGAGGCAGATCTTGATGCAAAAAAAGCTAAAGAACAAAGGTATTGCCAGGATGTTGTTGTAAATGTATTGCCAAGTGTTGTCCCATTGTAGGCCTACCTGTTAGCAATATCAGGTGCTCTATACTGCCAGGGTTGCGGAATTTGTTCGGAAGAGTCACCGCGGCCCTGGAACGCAAAGGGCTTTAGAAGGAACACGGATGGGTTTTAGTCAGTAAGAGTCTGACACGCCCTTCCACTCCAACCACAGCGGAAGAAGGCGTTTGATCACATCCCTAAAAAAAAAAGGTGCTCTATATTACGTATAACCTAGGTACATGTTCGATTGAAACAGGATCGGGCTCCAATTGTACCAGACAGTCTCTAATTACATATGACCTAGTTTACCTGCGAGTGTGTACTATAATCCAACATAATATGGTACCTGTACACCTGAATCCTCTGGGGGAATTAGGAACGTACGGGGAGTGGCAATTTGATTACTTGTATTCAAACTGTTACGCAGTTTGGTAGGTGTATAAAATGTAAATACGTTAGTAAAAAAAAAAAATGCTGAACTGTGTTCTGTTTTGTCTGTGGTGTGACCAGAGAAACGTTTTAATTAATGTTCGGTCCTGACATGGGCTGTCAGTGATGCGGTTTTTTTTTGTTTTTATTTTGTTTTTGTTATAATTTAGTTGATAAGTATTTTAGTTATTAGTGTTTCTGTGCGTTTTTTCCAGCAGAATAAACTGATTTTATTTCTTTCTTTTTTTTCTTTCTTTGGTCCAGAATAAACGATTCATTTATTTAATATTTTTCATACTTATGTTATTTTGTTTGTTCATGGCTCCTGAACTTAAAACTTGCGGTTTCGGCAGAATCGCTACCAACTTTGCAGATGTACTTATGTTATTTTTGCATTGCCGACGGGTGGATGAAAATTTTAAAAAACATCTTTATTTCAGGCACAGTTGATTTGGTTAGTATACCTACACAACTTTGAAACAAGTACTTAAAACTTCCAGAAAAATAAGATGAACTATGTAATACTACGCCACAGTAGCAAACGTGTATCCAATGCCCCAGTATGGGGTTGTCCCACCTGCACGCTAATGTTTTCAGGGTATGCATATATACTGTTTGGGTTTGGGCTTGCCTACATAATATGATGGTGTGAAAGCCAAATATTCCGGCCGACACACGGAATCCTAGTGTGGGATCCAGGGATTTGAAAAAACCTAGCACTCAAGGCTCTATGTATCGCAGTAGTTTCTAATTATTGTACAATTTTAATTTATTTTTTATTTTATTTCATAAGAAAAGAGCAACTAACAGACATCTTACAACTAATTAAGGTTTATAATTAAATGTTGGCAATAATGCAACCTACAACGTTGCCCACAGATACAAAATGTATAAATACGATTATAATCGCTACGGGATTTTGTGTAACAGTACATGAAGTTAGGTGCAACAGTAGGGGCCACAAAAAAAATTCCATCAATACCCTAAATGCAAAATCCAGTATAAAAGTCACATGAAACAAACGCTACAAAAAACACTTACAAAGGTACAAACTACATAAAAGTTTTTACAGTAGGTATAGAAGGTCAAATATAATGAGCATATTAGCAGTAACATTAGGTACGATGGCGATAATATTTTTAGATATTAGCACATAAGTAATATAGGAGCGTTTAGTTTAATGTGCTCTGCAATCATGACAAGGTTTTGGAGGTAAAGTGATATTAAATTATGGGAATATGTTCTTGAAGTGGTTTGAGGTAATCTACCAACTAAAATACCGATCAGTTTAATATTTATAACATTTTGTTGCGATCTACAAGCTGGTTAGAAGTTGTAAGAGTTTAGTTACAACAGCTTTTTAAGGGCTTTTATGAATATGAAGGTTGCAAGAGGCCAGTTTCAGTTTTCCAAAATATCATCTTAGTTCATTAGAACCAATGATTCAACGCTTGGCCGTTTCTAGGAGAAGACGCCTTTTGGTAGAATTAATGATAGGTTCAATGTCAAAGCATTTATTTCAAATAAACCATTATCAGGTACTTTTGAAGTCAGTCCGTCAAAAACATGAAGCTATTGCACGTTCCAAAGCGTAGATCTCTATGGAGAAGAACGTGGAAGAAACTCCACGGACACTCTTTTAAATCATTTTGTGTTTACAAAAATCCTGGCTAACTACATTAACCTTGTTGCTTCTATATATGAGAACAATGTAAAGAAAGAAAAAACCATTTATTGTATCAAATATTAAAATGAGCCAGTGGCAACTAAGGGATGACCTGCAGTATCCACTGACGGCGCCCGTTCACGAACATGACGTTCCTGGATTACTACGGCCACAGCAATGCCCAATATCAACATAAACCTTCAGCTTATTATTTGGGTTTTATACGGGAGTTAAAAATCTTTAAGGCTAGTACGACTCTATCTATAGAGTCGAATTTAAAAAAATCTGAAAGTAACAATGATAAATCAAACAGCTTAAAACTTGCAACATTCAGTATTTCAAATAGGTAATCGATTGAAACAATATTTATTAAATCATCAAACACACAAAAACAAAAGAAACACACAAAATCAAAAGGAAAACACACATCTTTATCAACTTTTCAACTCACAGCTTTCGATCAAAACTTGTCGAAAACGCGTGGTTGTAAGTATAAATATTCACCGTTTGATGGCTGTGGCAACTTTTTCATTTCACTTGGAGTTCGGGAGAGATTGAAACAATAACAGGGGCTGAGGCCTGAGGAGTGACGTCTCTGGGGAGCTACGCGTCTTGCGCCCCCAGGGGTTAGGCTCAGTGGGAGCGATTAGCGGGCGGATTATCTTTAGGGGTTTGCAGAAGTTGAAAATCGATAGAATTAGTAGGGATAGTCTTTTTGTGTGGGGTAAGAGGGCTCTTGAGTTTACACAGGTATCCTTTGATTGGATAAGTTTAACCTTGATCTAGGCTCTGAAAAATTAAACATTTTTGAAGACCTGAGAAAAATGTGTTTGATTTTTCATAAATGAACACTAAGTATATGAAATTTTTTAGTGTCAACAGGAAGTTAAAGAGGCCATAGGCCAATTTCAAAATAAACTAAAGAAATTAAAAGAAAAGCAAACATCATCATAATTTCAGCCAGAGGACTTCCACTGCGACATTTGCGTCCTCCAAGAGTCACCACATCGATCGGTCCTGTACGTCTCGCATCCAGCGGATTCATCCAGGTCATCGGTCCACCTTGTGGGAGACCTTGCAACGCTTCGTCTTCAAGAACGCGGTCGCCACTCCAGAACCATAAAACATAGCATGACTGTGTTTTATTTTGTTCCTTTTTCGATCCGATTTTTACAGAGGTAATCGCCGTTTTGTGATCCCGCTACCCGCTCGCAGTGGGACCCAACCCTCAACAGTATATTGATTGGATTTAGCGAATTCAATATAGATGTTATATTGTATCAGAATTGATGGTTATTTGCTTATCAAGTTCTTTTCTTTGTCGCTGTTTCTTTTGTCGGCGTTTTGATAACTGACTCGGAGATTGAATAAAACGTGGTGTTTGCTATTTTTGAGGGATGATTATTATGTTGGGGATTTTATGGATGCCTTCTGTAATCAGGATAAAAAAAAGAAATGTGTTTTTAAAGACTTAATGGTTGATTATAAGATGAAGGGTGATGATATCGTCTTGCACTAACTTAGTTTTTACGGTTACGTACCCAAAAGGTAAAACGGGACCCTATTACTAAGACTCCGCTGTCCGTCCGTCTGTCGGTCTGTCCGTCTGTCACCAGGCTAGACAGTTGAAATTTTCACAGATGATGTATTTCTGTTACCGCTATAACAACAAATACTAATAAACAGAATAAAATAAATACTTAAGGGGGCTCCCATACAACAAACGTGATTTTTTTGCTCCTTTTCATAGATACGGAACCCTTAAAATGCGAGTCCGACTCAATTTATGTCACTTCCAAAATATGAACCGAAAAAATTACTTTAGCGGCTCTCGCTAGGCTGCTAGATTATTTACTTTAGAAAGCAGTATCTACTTCTGAGTCCCTTGAACGAATGTTTTGATGTTTATATGTTTTTTTTAAGAACTAATAAAAGTTTCATGAATGTGTACCTACTCAATATAATTTGTACAGAATATTAATAAACGAAAATTATACTAGTGTAGTCCTTCAACTGACATTAACACTCATCATTAAGATTTGCTAATAAGTAGATAATAATATTGTAAATGTACATAAAAACGGACTTAACATTATCATTTTTACCTGATTCAACGTAGACAAGGTCAGAACCCTGAGGATTATACTTTGCGGTTTAGAACAAAAAGCGGCCATTATACGGAAGTCGAGTGATCTTCATTATGTTGTTGAGATGCGACTGGAGCCAGCCTGTATCCTCCCACTGATGATTTAAGTTAAGAGTTTAATTGAGGGACCGTAGGATTGAAAGATTTTAGCTTTTGAATGGTCTCTTTTTTCAAGGTGGAACATGGTTAAAACAAACAAATTATGGACTGTTTAAAATGACTAGGAGACTTCAATGAAGCGGCGATGGACGAGAAAACATAAAATGTTCTTGTGATGAAGAGGTAGACGAGATTGTTTTAGATAGGTAATGTCTTTCTTTTGAAGGTTGGAATGTATGTGGAGGAATGAGGAACAAGCCGTAATGACAGTTTTGAGCATGAATGAGGATGATTTTAAGAGTAGAGAAAAACCAAAGAAACGATGATATGGCCAGAAGGAGACTGACATTTGACACCATGGAAAACAGTGTTCAGGATGAAGAAGATTTAGGCGCGGGAGTCCGCCTAGTTTTTTTGATAGCCAAAGACATAGTGCTATTTTGGTTCACCACAATAAAAAACGCGATCTCAAATAAATCAAGTAGAGGGCAGGATAATGGCGATGAATTTAAGAATAAGCAGGCACTGAGTTATCTCAGTGCACTAAACTTTATTTGAACAAGTATCAAATAACAAATCAAAAGTCAAGACAAATAACGAATTTGGCAATCGATACCTAATCGTGCACAGAGCCTTTTATGTATTGAAGGCTTTAAATAGTTATTAACGCTTTTAAAATGATCTTGCAACATTAAGAACAATATCGTGACAAGTGAGGTAGGTTAGTAGTAATATTTAAGCCTAGACTTAGTTTTATTGTACCTAATATGTTCATGGCAACATTGGCAACTTAGTGTTTGGAGATAGCAGATTCTTAAAGATAAGCTACCGAACAGGTAGCAAGTTTTTGTGATGATAGACAAAAAAGTCTTTAATAACTTCTGAGTAGTTTTTTAAAGATGATTTATTATATCAGTGTTGTTTATTTTTTTGAGCTACGTAACGTTTTTTGTGCTGGCAAGATTGAAAGTAAATTCGTTTAGCTTTCTCTTCACACATTCTAAATTTGATTCTAGATGGTATCTAGATTTGATTGGTTATCTACATTATATCGCTAGTAGGTTCCCATAAAGATGGCATGTCATTTGTACAGACGTTAGCACATCAAGCTACCCGAAACTGTCAAATATTCCCAATCAACCTTAAACCTTATGCTTTAGCGATAAAGTTGAAAAGCTATTAAAGAAATTTGACAGATTGTTGTAGCTTGATGTGCTGGCGTCTGTATATCTTTGACATTCATTACGGTTACCTAGTCTGTAGACAGAAAATCTGACACCAGTCTTGTCAAGAGGTATACCGTGTTACCCAGTTACTGGGTTGTTTCACAGTTACTGGGTTGCTACCCAGTTACTGGGTTGTGGGTGTAAGGCAGGCAGTCGCTCTATTTAAGGTACTGGTACTCAGCTGCAGCCGTTTAGACTAGAAGCTGATCTCAACATGGGTATTTGGGTAAAGGCTGGTTTATATGACTGATCCCTTTTGGATGGGTGGAGCGGGAATGGAAGAACAAAACGTGTTGCGCCGACCCCAAGTAAGAGAGAGAGTCATGAAGATTATGATTCCTTATGGTACAGAATCATAAGACATGCAACCATTATTCATTTTAATAATTTTTGGGAAAGTACCTACTAAACCTCATAGAAATAAAGGCGGTTTTGAAATGGAAAATTGTAAGTTGTTTCTATAGCCGGCGGCTCGTATGTATACGGCCGCTTTTTTTTAAAACGCCTAGAAACTTACTCAAGATGATAAAATATACACTGAAAGCACTCAAAATGCAGTAAAATAATTGTTAAACAATTCAAACGACTGCACACTATATCATGACACGATAAAAAAAAACATAAAAAAACTGCTTAATATATTATACAGCTCACGACGAACTCGTAACTCGAGCAATTTAGGTTATACTACAAACAAAAGTACAAAACATAGTTTTTTATATATCGGAAGCAGCAAAATACATATTTATCGCAGTAGTTACATCAAAAGTGGCTAGTACGAAATGTACGGTGCATTTGTGTGCTGTGTGACTGATTGTCGCGTGACACTCGGACGAACAAGTCATGGAACAAAATATGGGTAGGTAATGTATTCTGTTTGCTGTCGTGTGATGAGAGGTTGAATTTATGGCTTGTAGTTGAGTTTTTATGTTGTCTTGAATGAGGTTGCTATCTGGGATAGGTTTTTGAATTGTTGCTAAAATGTTTCTTATGTTGGCAAAAGACTATTTGAAATGGATAAGTTTAGGCTTTTACTTTTAAGAAGCTTCTACAGTATGTTACGATGAAATCAAAATAAACTCCAGATTCACTTATAATCTCCACTTTGGAGCTTTTAAAAACCCTTCCTGCTCGAAGTTAAAATATCTCATAGATAATAGTTAATTCAAAAAATCCATTCATAATTGACAGAATGACCGCATAACAATGATACAAAAAAAAAAAAAAAACAAACAGTCGAATTGAGAACCTCCTCCTGAAGTCGGTTAAAAATTAAGAAATAACTTCAGTAAATTACTTAGTTGAAAATAACGATCACTTTAATGTAAAGATTAATTCACAATGACAGGTGAGAGTGTAATGTTACCCAGGATTCGTGCGCGATGCAATAACAAACAAAATGCAACTTTTTTTGTTCTTAAGTCTAAGATAAGCATCTAAATGTCTACGTTTTCACTAACATGCGAATCGGTCATGCTTTCCAGTAACTATTTAGTATGAATTAAATCGCCAAGCCAATATTTTGGCCATCATCTTTAACGGAACATTTAACTCGATAACCATTAAGGCAATTTCGCGCCAATAAAGCTGTCAACAATAAGTCATAGTTGCGAATACCAACGAAAATCAAATCAGTTATTGAAATTAAGTAGCGATCTTCAGTGAGTTATGTAAACATGAAACACGCATCAATTAATCTTGAAACAACATATTTTTTTGGCAATAAAAATGTAAAACGTGTGATGTTTCGCGTGTCGTTTGCGACGACCGTGTATCACGGCAGCTCGGCTGTATATTATAGTAAAGTTACTGATGTCATTAATCAATTCGTTTTTTTGTCTGTAAATGCGATTTTTATTGTCCGCGAACGAGTCGTGAATCCATTTGTGTTAATGAATGCCGCAAGGTGGCCCCCGATTAATCCAATGTCATTTTATAATAATGTTTGTAATCAGGCTCCCTTAGTTTTTGCAACGTTCCCCTCTAGTGTGTGAAGATGACAGTTGGCGGTTGCGTTGTGTTTTGTTTTGTTTTAATATCGGATTTTTGGAGATTTGAGAGGTTGAAAGTTGTTTGTGTAGTGGGCAAATCTTTTAAGCAGTATCAGAATTCAGTTGGGAGATTAGGATTCTGTTTAGATTGTATTTCATGCCAAGAATCACTAGGTCCTTTAAATAGACTCAATTGTAGTTCGTCTCCCTTTATTATTTTTGTATTGAACTTTTTAGAGCTTTCTATTTTCAGGGTTCCGTACCCAAAGGGTAAAACGGGACCAAGACTTAAAATAACTGTAAGTACCTATTTTTGTTAAATAGTGTAGGTAAATGAAAAGTGGTTTTTCCTGAAGTATTGTTAACTTGTGAACAATATTTACCTATTTATAATATACCGAACTAGCCGAGAAAATGGCCTAACCCTAAACAGATCCAATTAATAATAAGAAAATAAAACTGTACTTATTCAATGTGTTAATTGGCGTATTGGGAAAACAAAAAAAAAAAAAAAAAATTTAGCTTGTCATTGACACGATTGATCAATGTCAAACTTTTTATAGAAACACATACCTACCTATTATCATCAAATTGTAGTTTATGTAGAAATCGAATGATTGAATAAGTTTTTAATAATGCCAAATTACTTTTTTTTTTATCTTAGAAATAAAAAACATCCATGTGACCGTCAAGATACCGTACCTATATTTATAGGTTGATTCAATGACGTCTGTGAAGATCGCACATGAATTTGCTACTGCGCTGGGTAGCGACTCGCGGAGAGTTTCCATAAGCATTGATGCTAACTGGGGCCCTAAGTCCTAAGTCTTAAAACGATCGAGATTCCGCTCCAAGAGAGAGACGAAGCTAAACAAAACGTATAGCACTAAGTATCCCTTTTACATCGTCGGAATTGGATGGCATTAGCACGTCACAGAAGGGGAACCTGAAGCCCTACTATGAAGTCAAAACGATGGAGACTCCGCTCCAAGAGAGAGATGGAGCTATACATAGCGAATAGCACTATCCCTTTTGTACCGTCGGAATTGCATGGCATTAGCACGTCATAGAAGGGGAACCTGTACCCGGCCTAATTCTGCCCAGTTTTTGGAACGAATGTTATAGCAAAATTAATGTGACAAATTGTGAAAAAAAAGCGTTACTTTCAGTGATTGGTAGAATTAATTTTCAACAGCCAGTCGCTTTCACATCACTTGGCTTTCTTTTTCTAACCGACTTCAAAAAAAGGAGGAGGTCCCATAGAAATTTTATCAAAATCGGTTCAGTAGTTTGGTTTTTAAATCCAAGAAGCTGCAAAAAATACGTCATCCAAGTAAACGAAATTGCGTGTTTTGCTTTCCTGTTACTTTCCAACGATTGTTAGGTGTGGTAACACTAAAAGTGAAAAATGAAAGTCGGTGTTAAAATACGAAGAAACAACCAAAAACACCGACTTCCAAAATTAAGATGTTTTATACTTTGCAGTGTTTCTTTTATAATGAAGTCGGTTGTATTTTTTTTTTTCTAAAAAAAATTGTTTGTCTGTTTTCACCGCTCGATAATTTCCTTCCAGAAGAAGGGTTAAGTTCTTTCTTCCTATGAAGAGTTTCACAATATTGTTGTTACGTTATATTGTAAGACTGTATAATCTATGCTAATATATTAGATAATGGAAGAAAAACAAAGCGTGTATCAGCTGCATGTCACTGTCACCCTCAGGAATAACAAGTGAAATGAAGTAAGTTTAGTAAAATAGGTACCTAAGTTATGGCTAGTCAAACGTTTTGAATTCACTTTTTCAGTTAAACATTTAAAAAAGCCTGGGCCAAGCCTGTCTTTGCTTGTTGTTTGTTGATCAAGAGTATTGGCAGGCAGGGCCGTCTTTTGCCTATTGGAGGCTCTGGGCACAGGATAACAGGGCCCCTTATGACTTTGACAGAGGACTATTTACCTAAAATAAGCAAAAAAATCAACTACGACATTTATTCAACTGTTCATAAAGTCACATTAAAAGAAAAAATAATTGTAATATTATTTATTATATAATAAAATATGTTCCGGATTATATTATATAATAATATAATATAATCCGGAACAGAAACTCTTTTAGCATTTACAAGTTGTTTTAAAATCTAAAGAGTAAATTAAACATTTTATTCGAATGATTTTTTGAAAACAAATATACCTATTTATTAGTCGTCGGTAGGTTATCTGGCAGAAATTAGGGGGCCCCATCGATCATGGGGCCCAATTTTGAACCTAACCTAACCGTTTCGAATTTGACATACTGTCTTGTCTCCGACAATATTGACTTAGAATTATGAAAAAGTTAACTTGAATAAAACGTAATTTTCTTTAAAAGTTTGGTCACAGACATATATGTTTGAAACTTATAAAACTTTCAGACTACAAAGCCTATTGACAAAGTAATGTCACTTTGTCAATAACTTTTGTAATTTAAAATAGCGACGTCTTGAAGGTACAACAATAGCAAGTATTTCTTACATTTAGCTAAAAGGTACAGTTTTAAAATATCATAGACATATGAGACCCCAAAAGCAAAGTTGTCAATATTAAGAGGATTCCAAAGATGTCAATTACACCTTGTTACGGCTGGCAACACTTATCGCAGGTTAGAAGGGCATTTCCTCCGGTCCGAGGTGGCGCCTGGCTCATCGTGACGTCACATTTGGGCTGTCAAACTGTGGCATGTGGGAAACAACGGACTGCTGGAGAGTGATCGAGGGTTATGACACAGCACAATGGGAACAGAGATAGAAGTCAAATTGATACAGTGTAACAAGGTTGATGGTATCGAGGAAGCAGTTTCTATAACTGAACTACTGATAAATTCAACATAAATAAATAAATTCAGAGTTAGCATAGAGCTTTGTTAAATGTTGATAACAGTCTAAATACAATAAAGGGTTGAGAAACTAGAAGAACATAATTATTCTATCTAAATAGCAAAAACAATGACTTTATAATTAGTAGACTGAATTTGATTACTTAGTAAATCGACACGATAAAAAATAATGCACAGTAGATATTATTTTCAGCAGCTATCTGTATCATTGTTCTTCAAAATAAACTGAATACACTGTTCCACTGATTTTAATTTTCATAACCTCATTCTGTTCCTCAGTTTTTTCACTACTTGTTCTACTGCTATCCCGCCACAGCACCAGACGATGACGATGCAGTATGCGCCGGCGCCGCTCGCTCCACGTCATTACGATACGGCGACCAGACGACACTAATAGTGGCCCACGAGGAATTCTACCTATTTTGAGGAGCCGTAAGTATCACACAAATTGGTAGAAGTATGGTGTACTGATATCGGGGGTGAGAATTATAAGTCTATGCTTTGAAATGGTTCTGGAGGTCTACTGTTGCTCATGGGCTATTTCAATACAGACCAGAATAATAGTGGCCCACGAGAAATTCTACCTATTTTGAGAAGCCGAGTAAGTATAATACAAATTGATAGTAGAGTGCTGTGCTGATGTGGAGGGTGAGAAATGTAGGCCTGAGTTTTGAATTAGTTTTAGAGGTCTACTGGAAGTCACGGGTTCTTTCAATTCATTTTATTTTGGTTGAAATAGTTAGCAATGGTACAACAAAGTCGAGTGAAAGGTAAGTTCCTGTCTGAAGAAGATTGCATAGAGATATGATATGAAAAAAAGTTACATTTTAATAATGAAAATGATAATTTAATTCAAGTAACAAGTCTCATAGTGTTAGTAACAATATACTTATAATCTACTAGCTGCTCCGCGGCTCCGCCCGCGTGTATGTCGAAAATTATCCCAAGGAAACATACTACCGGGATAAAAACTATCCTATGTCCTTTCCCGGGACTCAAACAATCTCTATACCAAATTTTATCTAAATCGGTCCAGCCATTTGCGCGTGAAGAAGTAACAAACATACACACAACAATTCACAAACTTTCGCCTTTATAATATTAGTGTGATGTTGGTAAAACATTAATAAAGACAAAAGCAACCGACACAGTTTGCGACACCACTGCTGCATGGTGACAAGCCCAGCTGATACCTTGCAGCAGTGGTTCACAAAC
This sequence comes from Mamestra configurata, assembly GCA_002192655.3. Classification (NCBI taxonomy): domain Eukaryota; kingdom Metazoa; phylum Arthropoda; class Insecta; order Lepidoptera; family Noctuidae; genus Mamestra; species Mamestra configurata. Next base: position 199,640 of record NDFZ01005203.1, read on the forward strand.
GCACAATCTAGCCTGCTTGCTACCATAGACGAGATGGTTTTGGTGCTGCCCCACACTCTACTGACCAGGGATGCGCACAGCTTCCGCATCACAGATCTTCCGAGAGGGATTATCTGACTCAACATTTTCTTTCAGCTATTTATCTGTTTAAATTTTCCTATCATTCTGCCGCCTAGCCGTTTCCGAACTATATTGGAGTCGGTTCGAGTTAACCGGATTCAGCTGTATACCAGTACCTATGTATTTTATATGGAGCGACTGCCTATTTTGTAGAGCGTTACAGCGCGTTACAGGGCAAAAGCCTGGATTCCATTCTTTTGTGCGATTCTCTAAAAAAAAAACTACAAATTATACAGATTTGAGAGGGACGGTTATATCTACACTGCACTGGTACCTAGTATATTAAACAAATCTCAACGAAAGCGTCAGTTCCCAGTAAAAGCCAGTTTCACGCTGGGCACAGCATTCGAAATGGAGCGACGCGAATATATCGACAGATCGATCGTATCGGCGCCTGCGCACACCGACGCACGGACTGACAGCGTTTTAATTAGCGCCGAGATTTTCAACGATTTGGAGTAGATATTAAAGCTTGATGGAGACGAAGAGTGGGAAGTATTTTACGTAAGTACCTATAGTGTAAAACCGTGCCTTTTTTCCAGGTCTCAAGTTGTGCTGGCTAGATAATAATGCCAATAAACACAATTTTCTTTCTTTCTTTAACCAGGGTTATCTTAAATGAGGCATAATCAAACCTACAAAAGGTTAGCTTACCTATAAGGTACCTATAAATTTAAAGTACAGACTACACCAGGTACCACTAATATCTAATACTATTATATGAAGCTTGCAAAATTCTACAATTTTTTAAGTATAATTAATAATAATAAATAATAATTAATTATAATTATAAATAATTTTTACGTTCGAATTCGCATGTCAGTCGCAATCTGTCAAAAATGTATGGAAATTGAGGCTTTTTTGTTAATAATATATAAACATGCTTTTCCAATCTACTTTAGACATTGGCAGAATAGTCGACATCGGCTTTGCTTGCCATATAAAAATATAGAATAGAATAGAGGCTTTTTTGACAGTTTGCGACTCCCATGCAAATGTGAACGTTGCTTAAAACATTTTCACAAGGGTCTTAAATTGATGGAAATCTTCCAAGTTAAAATTAACTAACCTTTACAGAGGATTTCACATTTTAAATACTAATCTAACTATATACACTTAAAACAAAAATATAAACTCCTAACTATGGCGTCAAAAATTATTTCGCCTTGCTATCGACTGGAAGTGAGCCCAAAGGACTGGTGGCATTGCCACTTTGTATGGCAATGCTTAAAAGCCAGGCCTTGGGTCACGCGAAGTGTCAACTAAGCGTCTTTAAACGCATGAACACTCGGACCCCACGGTCCAAGAGATTCAATCCCAAACGGCTCGAAAATATAATTGCCGACTATAGTTATTATATTTCCGCCGCTTGGGGTTCTCTGCAGCCGCGGCGGCAGCACCAGCACAGCACCCATATTAACCCATATTAAATAAAAAATAAAAAAAAAAAACCAATGATGGTTCATTGCCTTAGTCCTTTTCCACAACGTAGGTAAACTAAGGGCATGAAGATCTTCTCGTTCTTCTCCATAAGAATCTACCTTTGTGAATGGACAGTAGAGTAGCTTTATTTTTATACATATTCTTTTAACTGTAATGTTGTGCCTTTTGAAAAGTGCCTTTTAATGGCGTAATTGGAATAAACGTTTTGACTTTGATCTCAAAGTAAGGCCTTTGAAATAGATGAACAGCCCTAAAGGCAGTATTATTTTTCAAACAAAGTACCCTTCTACAATTCAATTAAGTTGTAAGTAATAAAAAATCGCCGTCATTCATCTCGTACACGATACCAACATGCAAGTTTATAAGTTCGTAGGTATCGTTCGCAGCCGCTTGTAAAAGCAACGTTTACTAAAGTAAGACATCTCGGGTGACAGTTAACATGGCAACATTGAGGTTTCAATTAACAAGTGGAGGATAGGGTTATCAGGAGGCTTTCACAATCTCACCTTATGGAAACCGATGCGGTGGTCGACGATGGAGCACGCTTGCCTTGAAGTAGATAACCTATTCACTCTTGCTTTAAGTCAAGAAAGCAATTGGCCCTTGTAAATTGTAGATTTGTGCTCTGATTGGTCGCCATTTTATGTCAGTCCACAATTTCTCAAATTCATGATCAAATTTTGATGCGTAAAATAATATTCCAAATGTTCAGTTTACAATTTATCGAGAGTTTACAATCTCTCAAGTTATTTTATAATCTTACGGAGTTCGCCATTTTCTGGTGACATGTCTATAAAATTTCATAATTTCGTTTAGTAACGGTTTTACTTTAAAGGTGCGATATGTCACCAGAAAATGGCAAACTCCGTAAGATTATAAAATTCAATAAAGTGGTAATAAAAATTGTTGTCATCTATCTCGTTCAACATACAACATTCAAGTTTATAAGTTCATATCGTTCACGGCTTGTAATGTTAGCGTTTACTAAAGTAAGACACAACTCGTGTGACGGCTGACATGACAACGTTGAGGCTTCAATTAACAGGTGGGGGCCAGGGTTATCAGGAGGCTGTAGTTTATTTTAAATCATTGTTGACATGCTCGCATTTGATCACAGTTTCACTTGATGGAAAGCAACGATGTGCAAAACACGCTTGCCTAGAAAGAAGTAACCTACTCACTCTTGACTTACTTAACCTTCTGAACGCCATTGTCACGTATATGTCACCGGAAAATTGCAGACTCCGTAAGATTGTAACAAATCTTTATTAGATTATAATTTCTCAATATATTATGAAAAAATTGTTTTATATACAATAAATCCCGTCCAAATTTAATAGTTTCCAATATATTCGTGTCTTATTAAGAAAAAATAGTTTACAATTTCACGCGATATTTACAATCTTACGGCGTTTGTAATTTTCCGGTGACATACATGACAAGCAAGCGCGTGCCCTGTACGCCCAACGTCACAAATATGTGACAAAACGTACGGCGAATTTGTGACTTGGCGTCGGGAGCGCGCCTATTTGTTTATGCTCTGGTGTTCAAAAGACCTCAGGAGCTAACAGGAGACATAGATAACTAAAATCATTGTAACGATCCTCTAGTAATACTCTTTTTGCTTGGTTAAAATTGGCGAAATTAGGGTGGCTAACTACGAAACCAAAAACCATAAGGGTTAACTGGTTTGCGATATTAATCATGATTGAGACTGCCAAATAATTTAAGGGAAATAATGATTCACCTGCAAAGTAAATATAATATGTATAAAAATAAAACTTTATAAGTTCAAATCCTTTGCGGCTCGTAAAAGCAACGTTTACCGAAGTAAGACACATCTCGGGTGACAGCTGTCATGACAAGATTGAGTTTTCAATTATCAGGTGGGGAATAGGGTTATCAGGAGGCTGCAGCTGTAAAATTATTGTAACGATCGTATTGTACTCAGGTTTCAGACCCCAGACTGTACTAATTTTCTCAGTAACGAAATGTGTGGGACATATAGGTACTTACTTTTAACATACGCATACTATTCCATACATTTTGTGAATGTAAAATAAGTAAGGTCTGGGAGCTCTGCGATCTTAGTATTTATAGTCAAACCCTCTTTGACACCACAAATAATTATAATAAGACAGCTTATGTACAAAATCGAGCTTATCACTGACCACTAAGGTGGCTTACCTACTTCTACCTAAACTAAAAACCATGACTGTTAAATGGGGGACTTTTATCTCGTTCTTTGGATACTACCAAAAAAAACCGAGGCAATGTTCACGAAAACACGCAAAGAAAATAATTAGGTATATTACTGGCGTACATAAATAACTTTCAATGAGGAGATCTTTCAGTTTTTTTAATAATTGTAAATATCATAACAGAAGAAAGGCTCTTGTTGCCTTAATTGGTAACCCTACCGCATGGCGCCAACCACATTTGTTCTTATTTCAAATATACAAACTGTAACAACTTATTGGTAGGTACTTACATTGAAAACAGGTCAAACCTTTATGTCTTGGTTCCTAAAGCTTAGAGTTGAAAAGCAAATAATTTCAGAGCACTTGTAAGAATCGAATAAGCTGTATCTACGCGTAGGTTTTTGAATTAAGAATTTGAAGTTAAGAACTTGTCAAACCCTACTTTATTGTCAAAGTTTGACAGCATTCCAGGCTAAAGTAGTTACACAAAAACTTAACGTCCAATTCCTATATATAATATTATATAATTCAAAAGGCCACTTGGTAAAATGTAGCTAAATAGAGGACTAAATCAATTTGCTAAACTGAAAATCGAATTTATATCGTTTTTCAATATAACATTTCAAAAAGAGACGGCCACATCACCGCAAGTCTCACGGAGCGTTCTTGATTTCTAACACCGTATCGTTTGATCAGCACTACGGGTACATCGACGACGTTGGACGGACACGCAGGACACGCCCCTGTCGATTTGCAGACATGAAAGATCAGCATCTCAATTTTATCCGCAGTAAGAGTTAGTCCATAGTGTCATAACAAGCGATTAAAGAATTTATTTATTTATTTATTTATTTACACTTTACGCACACAAATGTACAGAGGCGGACTTAATGCAATAGGCATTCTCTACCAGTCAACCTTTGGGTGATGCAGAGAATGGTGGTAGGTGCAATATGGTGAATAAAAAGCGATTGATATTTAATTAATACATACAAACATTTAAATAAATAATACGAATATATAAACTATACATACAATATAAATATATAATACCTACTCAAATTAACAAGATAAATAGGTACCTACACGAAATACTTAAACAATTACAACAAATAGGTAATTGGAAAACATTAGCGATGTGATGATACTACTGCCAACTTCTTACGAATATGTTCGCGAACTTTAACTTTGAAGGCTAATCGGTTGGTGACCATCCTAATTTCCTGGGGTAGCGAATTCCACAAAGAAATAGACTGAACAAAGAAGGAAGAGTGAATAAAGTCAGTACGGTGAGTGGGAAATTGAAGAAGACGGTTATGTGATGAGCGTAAATTCCGATTGTGGTTGGCGCAAATATATTGAAAGTGAGGGGCTAGATAACTGGGAGAGTTAGGAGAGTTGAGAAATGAAAACAAGGTAGTAAGAAGAATATTGGTGACTAGCTGTGCCTCGCGGTTTCACTAGCTATAGCAAAGCGATACAGTACTAAGTATTACCTAGTACGGTTCCGCTTTGCGTTCTTTGTGTTTTTTTTCTTTTTGCTTGGCTCCTTAGGGTTTTAGCGTGATGTTAAGTAGCCTATAAGAATAAGCTATGAAATGCAAGTGATGGTTCCAGATATTAGCACGTACAAACAAAAAGAAAAAAAAACAGTTTAATTGTTTTAGTATAGAGAGATTGAAAAGCTGCAGCTGTTCTCGGCGTAACAAGGCACATTTTCATTTTCTCATTTGTAAGTTTCTAAACTGTTTATGATACCGTAATGATCTACATTGTGTTCCATCTATCAAAAAATGTATTACAATAGTCTATCATGTAACAAAGTATCAAATTCTCTATTACAAACTCATTGCCCACAGACCCGTTAAAAACCTCACGCACTAGCAACTTTTGTTACAACGCATTTTAAAAAAGCTACGCACATCACAAAATGCCAACATCATAAAACAATTTCGATTCAAAAAAAGAACAAACAACTTTTTTTGTCGATACATCACTGATCTCAATATGGAAATCGATATAAAACCCGATAGAAAGGGACGGACGTACAAAAATCACGAATCATTGCATCGTGATCTGTTTTTTTGGCGGCTCAATAATAAATTTGGACACAAAATAAATAGTTATATCTCAGCGTGCCGTAATTACGTTGTTAATAAGTACAATGCAGCGATCTGAATCAATCGGGACGTCATTTGCTTGACGTTTCAATCAGCATGGCATTGTTTGTATTGTATGTTTAATATGTATAGATTGTGTTACCGATATACTGGTTTTTTTGTTGGTCCATTGTAAGATGACGGCTTGTTTTTGTTTAAGAGCCGGACGCGGCGGGCGCCCGATGAATCCGTGTCATGTATTGAGACGTCTTTGTAATTTGTTATGAAATATTAGGCCGATAGATTGAGATTTGATCTGATATTAAAAACTGACGGTACGATTTTGAATTAATAAAATGGAACGCCAAGTTTTGGCGCGACTTGTGGGATCTTCTGATCGATTCTTTTGTTTAGAATTAGATGATCAGTCACTTTTGGATTGATAAAGGTGACTGTAATAAGTTTGTGTGAAAATAGTTTTGTAATCGGTTTTATCCTACGCTATGTGTAGAGAAGTTAGTAGTAGTAGAGTTGAATGGACTTTGGCCTCGAAATGATCTTATAATTATGTGTTTAGTCACTGTAGGTAAAAAAATAGAATTTCACGACATACGCCTGAAATTGAGCACTTACTGTCCACACGATTTAGATAGTGTAATGTGGGGCTTATTGGCAGGGTAATCCCCGTCGCTAATGTTCTTTTAACACTAAGAGATTGATTTTTTAAACCTATCAATCTCCAAGTCTTTATCATTTTTTTTTAACTATCTTAATTAGAATTTTATAATATCCATTGGCTAAGTGCTCGTTAATTACAAATAAATAAATTCTTATTCGTTTTCTAAATAACTTTTACAATTGATATGTACGAGTACAAAGCATTTCTAATGAACTAATTTTTATTTGTATTATAATTTCTTAGCTCATTTAATTTATAATATTATTATGCAAACCATCGATTTGAATCTATAATTCATGTTGTAAGGTTAGCATCACTCGACAGTTCTAGACAATAATATATTAACTTTAATGTAGCCTTTTTCGAGCAAACGATTAAAGTATAAAATACAGACAGTTGCAGTCCTTAATGTCTCTGTAAGTTTTTGCACCAAATAAGTTACGTCGAAATATTAAAAAGGCACCTGACAAGTCTTTGGGTCAGACGATAAAAAACGCTGACCGTTATGAGTTACAATCTAATGACTCCTTCGATTAATAAAAAAAAAGAATTAAAAAGTAAATACGCGCGCTCGCGAGGTGCGTTCCAATTTCAAAGTCGCCACATGTCGGCGGTGACTTGCAGGATTCGTTCGAAAGCTTTCGAGCATCCGTCGGGACGATTATTTTAAAACTAAATAGAATAAAATGGTTTCCTTTCGACAGGTTGAGATGTTGTTTATATTTTATAAGTAATATGATAACTACCTAATGGCTTGATAATTTCGAATTTTAAAATGGGTGCTTCTATTTTATAGTAATTGGTGAGCAAAGAGCAGAAATATTAAGTGGTGTTACTTTCCTTTTTAAAATGTAGTAAGATGCTCATTAAATTATTCTTATAGCAACTACTTACTTATTTAGTCTTTTCTTTTTCTCATTTTGGGGTTCCGTACCAAAATGGTAAAAAGTTCCCCTTATAGAAAGACAGACATTCAAAGATATTCACTTCTTACTGTCACAGCTCATCAAAGAAAATTCTGATAACATTTGCCAATTCCGCTCACGGCTGCACATAACGTCTAAAATCTAAACTCCCACCGTTGAACAAGTACATTTAAATAATTTCCTTGCCCATTAATTATTTATAGATTTCCTTGCAATCGTTAAGCGCATCAGAAGGGGGATACAAAAACTTGGTTACAACGTGCATCGTTCCAATATAGCAATACTTAAGTCCGCCATTTGTTTACACTTGTCGTTCAAAAGACAAACTGCATGTTATGTTTATTTATTCAATGTTTGTTTTATTTATTACTGTTGTTTTCCTATTAAGTGTAGCGTGACAGTTTTTAGTGCTTGGTTGTTCTACGGCTCGTCTGGCTTGTTCTTGTGGACTTGTGTGTTTTCGTTTTGTTGATGAAAATTAAAAAAAAAATTTCAACGCGTTTGTGTCTTTAATTTATAGAACTGGATATAGTGCGCGATGGGATAGTTGTACGAGAGCGAAAAAACTTTGTTGGCTTTCAGTTCTAGTTAGTGCCCAGGTAGGTGGTTGCTATTTAATTTACGATTCATCAACATATTAAGTGCTTCATCATCGCATTCTTTCATCACTGACAGCTGTCAACTAACAGTATCCTACAATAATAGATAAATACCTACAAAATCCTGTCAAATAATTATTAATCCTGTACACTCACCCACCCTTGATAACACAAACCCATTGCTGTAAGCATAGTGAATAAAAAGTTTAAGCTAAGCATTTTATTATTCCATGGCGTAGAACATGGGAATAAAGCCGAACAAAAACAATATAATTAGCAAAAATAGTAAACAATTTGCATACGTTTTTATGATAATTTCTCTTTACGCCTACCATCTCATTTGTCAAAGTGTAATACGCAAATAGACCATAAAGCTGCCTGTGAGAATGTGAGATCGTTATCGCACTCTATACCTCTATAATCTATGGTCGATGCATGGCAGCATGGCCGTGTTAATGCTTTTAATTTATGCATGGCGTTTGAATATTCACTAAATGTTGCCACGTATAACGTTATGGTATATTCTTAAATGTCTTGAAGAGTTGTGCTGGTCAGGTGTTGGCGAATTATTGAAATAATACAGCAGGATGTGTCTTCTTTGTGATATAAAGGTGTGTGAAACACAGTGAACACTAGTTTAGCTGTCTACTATCTATTAAGTTCTACTGTCTCTTGCACTTATTAAAATAACTAACGAGTGAGAAAAAAAATTGACACAATGTAGATGCATGCATTTCCTTGTAATTAATTATCGATAAGTTAGTAATCCTGATAGAGTTCAGGAGGATTTTTTTATATCAGAGACAAAGTAACCAAGATATTCACATTACTTTTATAACACTTATAAAAATATATTCCTATCCAGGTGCAAAATGTATATGAGGATGTTGTCTATCAATTCCTGAAACATCTGGATGTTTGTATATTTAGTTAGTCAATCACGCCTTAACAGTTTTGGATGAGTTGGCACACGGGTAGACTATTTCTGGATGACTGTTATTCCGGTAAAGTCTGAAATTAACCTAAGGTGATAAGAAACCTAGTATATAGTCCTCCTGACCGATTTCGGCCATGGTGGCCAATCTCAACCGAAACTAGCCATCGACGCGGGACATTTTATAGTGCACAAGTGTGTGCGCAAACACAGCTGCACTCTCTCTTCCATTACTCTCATATTCCACGGCATGGCAACCCGACACGACCGGAGAGAGATCTGGCGCAGGACTAACGGCTCAACGTGCTTTCCGAGGCACGGGGGTGTCACACCACCACCTTCCAAACTCCGGGCTGTCGGGTGGCAGAGAAATTCCTATTGGAAAAACCCAATGAAACTTTTTGCCCGACCTGGGAATCGAACTCACGCTCGGCAGTCCGCGACCGCGAGACCAACAGAGCAGTTACCTAGTACTACGTTCCCTTTGGTCATTACACACGGGCGTAGCTGGTTAAGCGAGAGTAATTTCAATCTGCCACCCCTGTCTGAACTATGTCAGGGTCTACATCCAGTCTCAGCGGCTGCAGCTGACTACCAGTATTTGACATGAAGCGACTATAGGACCTCCACAACCCAGTAACTGCATTACAGGATACCCCTTGGTAAGACTGGTTGTGTCTCTGGATTCCGACCACTGTAACTGTCAAAGATGTACAAATAAAATTGTGAGTCGTCACGGGACGCCTGGCAGATGTGACACATCGAAATTATTTTGTACAAGTAATATGCATAAAAGAACAGATTACGACGGGAACTGAATATGGCATAATGAAAAAAATACATATAGACTGTATATATATGTATATATATGTCACCGGAAAATAGCAAACTCCGTAAGATTATAAAATAACTTGAGAGATTGTAAACTCTCGATAAATTATCAACTGGATATTTGGAATACTATTTTACGCATCAAAATTTGATAGTCAATAATCTCGCGAAGTCATTCTGAGAAATTGTGGATTATAATAAAATGGCGACCAATCAGAATACAAGTCTACAATATATCTGTTTTCGTGTGAAAGTAAACCTGGAAACAAAGCTCTCATTGGTCTTTTCAGAGAAAACAAAGACCAAGTTTCCAATTTAACTATCACCCCAAAATAGATAAATTGTAGACCAGACAGCTGATTGGTCGCCAGTTTATGTCAGTCGACAATTTCTCGGAATGACTTCGCATGATTATAGACTATCAAATTTTGATGCGTAGAATAGTATTCCAAATTTTCAGTTGACAATTTATCGAGAGCTTACAAAATCTCAAGTTATTTTACAATCTTACGGAGTTTGATATTTTCCGGTGGCATATACCTATATACCATCATATAGCCAACAATTGGTTTTACCCGCGGCCATAGTTGTTTCACATCAAAAGTACAAATGACCTCCAGGACCAAGCAACCAACCAAGCGACCAAGAATACGAGGCATGGAGGAGTTTTCTATGTATTGGATCATCACCCATCCACGGGTCGGCTTAGGCAAGCGTTGCGTAATCTCACAGATCAATTCCGTGCTAAAATCTAACAGGAGTGTGCCACGAAGATATCAAACCAGTAAAAGTTTTCATAAGTTTGTAAAGCAGGTGAAGCATAAAGCCGTCGGCAAACTGGCACACCTACTTTATAACTTGCCCGGAGGCAAAACTATGATTAATTACACTTTACACCTTATTTTAATTAAAAGATACTTACGTTGTGTCAAATCAACTTGAAGACTCGAAATAATATTCAAACTTGGTTATAATATGTGAGTTGTTTTAATGTTCCACCAGCCAAAAATGTTATATCAAGCTTTATAATACTACAATATTGTATGGATAAAGATTATTCAGAAAAGCTTCTGACTCATTGAGAACCTCACATCATGATTTCTTCTCAATCATTACCAAGCGAACTGTAAGCTCCTTCGCCTTTAAAAATACTCCTTTAAAAAATCACATGAATAGGATACGCTACTTCACGTACAGGCGACCGCAAAAAATATAAAAACAAATCATATTGATATAAAACATTATTATATTTGTAACAAAATACTGAATGACGCGTTACATCAATATGTTTTGGTTTATTGTGAACGCAGTCATTAAGCACTCGAACCCTTTGAAATGCTCTTGAAACTCCGTAAGGGACAAAGGCACAAAAGACGGTGGCTTTTTATGCCAACTGAGTCATATTCCGTGCTTTTCATTGATTTATGATGCTCGGAATAACTAAACATAGTGCATTCATCGACTTACAATGCGAGATTGATAAAGTGATGTTATAGAACGCAGCGAATCGAAAAGAGTTTTTGTTCGAATTTCAAATTGCTTGGCGGAAAAATTGGCGGTAAGGTTCTGAAAGTTTTTGTTTTTTCAATGTTGGTAGCAAGATTTTGAAATAGGACTTGCTGCAGTTCAAAGATCTTTTGGTGTTCAGTCATAATAGGAAACAATGCTTGTTTTTCAATGGACAGAAAGATGGGCATTAAAAAAATTGTGAGCCGTCACGGAATGCCTGGCAGATGTGAAACACCAAAATTATTTTGTACAAGTAATATACATAAAAGAACAGGTTACGACAGGAACTAAATATGGCATAATGAATAAAATAAATATAGACTGTATATGTATGTATATACCATCGTATAGCGTGACGACGCGTCGCCACGGCATGCGTCGCGACGCCAACAATCGGTTTTACGCGCACGCAATCTGACAATGCCAATCAAGCGCCAAAAGATCTTTGTCGCAGTGCACAGACCAACATATTTGTATCAGTAAACCATGTCTAAAAAAGTTAATTAACAAGGAAAACAAAATGAACGTCCTACAATTTTACAATTTAGACGTTCAGCAGTACCTAATCATAATAAGTATCTCTTTCTCCAACATCGCTTTCACCCCAGAACGCAGCCAAATCTACCTTACTAAGCCAACTTAGATCACAAACCCATCTTCCCATCAAAAAGAACATCAAATTAAAACCATTACCGACCACAAACAAAAACGCCGAGCCCTCATACGCGCACCCATCCGTAAGTAAGCCGCACCGACGGTTGCTCGCCCCAGTATGGAGCTAGGGGTAGCAGGCTTTTAGCTGTTCACGCCGTTTTGACTGCCGCAGTGTTAGGTTCCAGCCTATTGTGCTTTTGCTGAAGTTACGCTTGATGTAATAAAGTTTAAACATGAAGGGCGCCGTGAAATTATGCGATTTTTTTTTGTCAGCTGCTGGCTCTTTTGGCTGTTTAGATACCAAATAAGTAGGTAATGTTTTATATGATTATGTGAGTGACGGAAAAGGGGGGAGGGGTGCGTCTGTATTTGCGGACAAATAATATCTCGCGCGACGGTGGGTTGTCTCCGTTGAGATTGGCCGCTATGGTCTAAATCGGTCAGGACTATTAAGTTTATCCCAATAACCTGCTGTTTCTAAAATCTTTTAAATCAACAAATTCAGGCGAGTTTATAAAATTTTGTCGAAGTATCTAACAGCCTCAAACCACGCAATGCACAGCTACCGTACCTCTTGTATCTAATCAAAATAAAAACGAAAACAACCACTCTGAGCGCATAAATATTGACATACCCACTTCTAGCTCCATACAATCCGCTACTGCCTCCAATCAGTACATCACGACGGCAGCAATTGGTCAGCGCCCCTCAAAACAGTAATCTCTAACTTCAATTTTCATCAAGTGACATTGACATCAGCTGTCAAATCAAATGACAAATTAAAATAAATGACGAGCGCTTCGCGCCACCGCTGTCGACAAATGAGGGCGCGCTAAATGTTGCCAGTTTAAAATATTAACGACAGGGTCGTCTCGATCTGTGGGCAAACACGCTTGTTTGTGTTTCGGCTCCCGATGCTTGACGTTTAATTAGTTTGTCCGAGGCGACAACGACTGTGCGGGAGGTGTTGTGTGGAGGAAAAGCAGTAGTTTAGGTTTGGGCGAAAGTTTGAGCTTTAGTTAATTTTGCGGTTTAGCAATACATGTCTAGTGCTAGGTGTCTTGTTGTACTTACACATTTTCGCTTTTATTCAGCCTAAATATCAGTCTTCAACATGTCTTCGAGGACAATAATATTTTCGATGAATACGCGATGTCTTTTACCTTGACTCCCAACTGAATGGGCTTGTGTTATTCATTAATGAAATACTGGACAGCTTTGATTGAAAGTATGTCATGTGTCAGCTTCCTGCTCAAGTTACTACCTATCTAAAGCTTTTCTCAGAAGTGTGATTCGACACTTGTAGTACCTACCTAAACCACAAATTACTTTGTGCAAATTAAACCGTGTCTCCATTAACAAACACTAAGTGATCAAAAATACATATAAGTGCACAAACCATTAGTTAAACTCTTTTGCTTTCTGTAACGATCTTTAGCTTAGGTTTTAAACTTTCAAAACTCATTATCTTTTGAAATACTTTCTATCTGACTGCAGAATAGTCTATGTGAAGAGCTATGAGTCTTTAAATGTTAATGGCAAACTAGTTTGTTTCCCGGAACGATTTCAGGAATATATAATAGTCATGGATAGAATTGAATATAAATTACTCTGTATAGCATACAGAAACTACATTAAGATCTGAAAAATATAAGAGTGTAACAACGGTATTGTCGCTAAAACTGACCTCATACATTTTCTGCTAGTTTTTTCGCGTTTAGCTTTACGTTACCTACTTTTTTCGCGTTTAGCTTTACGTTACCTAGTTTTTTCGCGGTCAGCCTACCTAGTAAGTATGACCCATCACATCACACTAATATTATAAAGGCGAAAGTTTGTGAGTGTGTGTGTATGTTTGTTACTTCTTCACGTGCAATCGGCTGGACCAATTTAGGTTAAATTTGGTACATAGATAGATTAGACCTTGGAAAAGGCATAGACATAGACATAGGCTATCTTTTGTCGCGAGAAAGGGGCGTGAAGGGATTGAAATAGGGAACAAAAATAACAATCTAAAAAAATTAGAATTTCTGCCTGCGTCTGTGTTTCCGAACGCATACGACCCTAATCTCTTCAAAATTAGAGTGAACAGGCTTCTTCTGGGTAAGCTCGCTCTATCGTCGACTTTGTCTCTGTCATCTATGACCTAGACTAGAATCAAGAGCAAACCCATATTAAATAAAAAAAAATAAAAAAATAAAATGGCTGCCCAAAGTAACTATTCCACGCGGACGAAGTCGTGGGCAAAAGCTAGTTCTACATAAAATCTCTTTTTGTATATCAGCAAGCCTCTGCCAGTAATTTTCATCCCCCCCGTTGAGGACCTCGATGACCCCCTGCCCCCCATCACTCCAGACGAGGTAAAGGTGATCATAGGCAAACTCAAACCCAGGAAGCCCCTGGGTCCGATGGCATCACCAACAGGGTGATCCGTCTCTTTCCCGCCTCCCTGATGATGTTGATGACCGCCATCTTCAATGGCGCTCTGTCCAACAACATGTTCCACAATCGTGGAAAGGGGCTACCGTTATCGGTATCCCTAAACCAGGGAAGCCCAAGTCCTCCCCGACCAGCTATCGTCCCATCAGTTTGCTCAGCGGCCTAGGCAAAGTCTACGAGAGACTTATTTATAAGCGACTCAAGGACTATGTCGAGGCCAAGAGCCTGATTCCCCCCGAGCAGTTCGGCTTTAGAGCCAACCATTCTTGCGCCCAACAGGTCTTCCGCATCGTTGAGCATATCAGCGATCGCTTTCAGCGCGGCCAAGTGACGGGAGCCCTGTTCTTCGACGTGGCGAAAGCTTTCGACAAGGTCTGGCACAACGGTCTGATATACAAGTTATATCGACTCGGTGTGCCAGATCGTCTCGTGCTCATCTTACGAGACTATTTGTCGAACCGCACCTTTCGGTACCGTATCGAGGGTGCGCTTTCAGCCCCCCATCCCGTTCGCGCCGGAGTGCCCCAAGGCGGTGTGCTCTCGCCTCTAGCTTTCACGCTATACACCAGCGACATCCCGACCTTCCCCGGGACGCACTTAGCCCTGTTCGCCGACGACACGGCCATTTACCGCTCCGGCAGAAGCGAACAGTGCATAGCTCGAGTCCTCCAACAATCGGCCGACGCCCTAGGCGTCTGGTTCCGGAAGTGGAGGATCGAAGTTAACCCCGAAAAAAGCCAAGCGGTTTTGTATGACAAAACGCGAGGCCGATTTTCCAGACCCACTCCCAGCCCGATCACCATGTTTGGTAAGCCGATCCCTTGGGAGAAGCAAGCCAAATATCTAGGTGTGATCCTCGACCGACAACTTACGTTCGCTGAGCACATAAAGAAGGTACGTTCGCGTGCCTCTTTCGCTCTCGGTAGGCTTCACTCCATGCTGAATGCACGCAGCAAGCTGTCCCTAAGATGTAAACTGCGCATCTTCACGACGTGCATACGCCCCATAATGACGTATGCGTGCGCCACTTTCGCGCACGCAAAGTCGCACCATATCCATAGGATGCAATTAGTTCAAAAACGATTTCTCCGAAAGGAAAATCCCGACAGTGAAGCAGTTCATGAAACGACTATCGCAGGGTTTCATCGAAACTGCTTCAAAACACCAAAATCCCCTTATCGCATCGGCTACCCGATACACTCCCTCACAGATCAGTAGGACTCGCCGCCCGCGGCATACCCTCGTCGAACCCGACGACCCCATCACCCAGATTCAAGAGAGCCGTAGGGAAACCAGCACTCTTCGAAAACACACACGACACAGACCGCGTTCCGTTTTCCGGCCCCGCCGCCGGGGCCCGTCACGACGTCCCAGTAATAACCCTCCCCGACCTTTGATTACCGAGCCAGCCCGCGTCGCTGAGCCAGTAGTTTTAAACTCCCCAAATAATGTTATGACCCAGCCTGTCCCTTGCTGTTCCTCCCAAAATGACGCCGCTGGGCGAGGTCCGTATCCCACTAAATTAAAACTACATGACCGCTCGCTAGGGCATCCCCTAGCGAGCGGTCATGTAGTTTTAATTTAGTTTGTAAGCCCTGGCTGGGGGCCTTAAATTCATTTGAGGCCACCACAGGATAGTCCGGTTAAGCAGTAACCAGCCCTAGCGTGCTGAACTGCGAGTGGTCCCCCCCGTCAAAAAAAAAAAAAGTAATTTTCATTTTCCTAAAGCAGTCAACGACTGTCCTTCTGCCCCCTGTCTGTCCGTCTCAGTGGCGTGTGCCCGCGCCTCCAGTTCAATTGACAAGTAATTGCGCGCGACGTCGCCCACTCGCCAGATCTCATCAGCACAAACACTGTCTGTTTGTCTGTTTACATACGCGACACGTTTACTAATCACGCCGCTGATAGGACTCTTTGTTAAGTTACGTTTCATTTGAGGGTGTCTGGAAACAGGTGGATTTGGAGGATTATTATTAGGTAGGATTGTAATGGGAAAATTTTGAGTCTTTAATCTTGCGAATGTCGTCAAAAACGAGGTATAAATCAATAAGGCCTATGGAAGTCTGTGCAATTTTAATAAACTCTCTTTTTCTAAACTCCTAACGGCAAAGAAAGCTAGCATTAAAAAATAGCTCTTGATAAAAAACCTAGATCAAAAGCTGAAAATTAACGATCGGTTCATTGTATAAGTTTGACACAAGAAGCAGAAAAACACAAAATATCTATACGGCGGGCTACTTACTTAAAGCTATTTATGTCTTTGCAGATCACCTACCAAGCGTGTCTACTTACATCCGAAGGTTTTTTAATTTCCAAAAAACAACATCGATACTTGAGCTAGGCACACGAGCGCGAGCTGGATCGCGTGCACGCTCCATTAGCGTGTAACGCGATCCAGCTACGCGCGTATCCGCGGGGATTTGCGAACTTTTTATTTTACGTTATCTGTGGCAAAGTACAGTCTTTGCCAAAATGGCGGTAAGTTAATTTTGAATTAATTATTGGATAATATCCCTTTTTGTGAATGAACATTGTTATGTTATGTCTAAAAACATGTTAGTGATAATAACTATGGGAGATAAAAAGCAGTAGCATAAGCTATTTGGCCTTACACAGTGTCATTCTATTGCTGACAAGCGCAATAAAAATGTTACAAGATCAATTCAAAATATTTTGGACTTTCAACAGTCGGTTGGCACTTGGCAGGTAATAAAAAAGCCTTAGGTGGCTGTTTCGTTAAAAAGAAACGAATCATAAGCAAAGCCCCCAAGCTTTTATATATCCTGTGGTCTATGCGTGGACACTTGAGAAACAAAACTACACCAATTTACATCACAATATCCACTAGGAATCAATTTACGAATAATTAAAACAGCCGCTAAACTTCACTCGACAAAATCCCGCCAAAAACTCTTAGTGACATCAAATCTGTGATAAAAGACAACATATTCGTTTTTTTTCTAATAATATTAACTCCTGACCATAGATACAAGTCATTCAGTCGAAAACATAAATGGGTACAACATATTCGTATTTACTAGTATTGCCAGTGTTTTGAATTATTGTTTACTGTCGTATCCACCTTGTGTATTGCCACTTGCGAGTGTTATGAATTATTGTCGTATCGTCGTCTCCAATATGTGTTTAAATTATTTGTTATAATCTATAAACGGGGTAATCAGAAGCGCTTTGTCGTTCGAATCACGGCAATCCTTCTTTACTCTAGGTTGTCGCCTTCTTATGCTGGAAATTTGTTTTTTTTTTTGTTATAATTAAATGTATACATAAGAAAATCTTCTAAAAGGAAACCAATTAACTAAGACTACCAATAATAAGTCATACTTACCTACCTACTTACATTTTCAGACATCACTGTCGGTGACAGTCCAAGTGATCAATACTGGGTGTCGAGTATCGGTGGCGTCTCGTTCCGCCCCACTGCGTCGCAGCCCACCTGGGCCCGCAACCGGCAACCTGCAACCAAGCTAATAATACCCAAAATTTTAACTTTCACTTTTTAGGACGAAGGACCACATTTGGAGTTTGAGCGAGGAGATTGATATTGGCATCAACTTCTTTAGGGTTAAAATTTGTCATGACGCATTTAAAACACCGATTAGACCAAAATTGGGCACTTAATCAATGATTGATTAAAGAAAAAATAAAGAAAAATGGATTCTACACAGACAAATCACACATAAAATAAAACAGTAGGTGAAAAAAATGAGGATTCAATGAATGGGTCGGATTACTTGGTTATCAGCGATTTGGGTGAAGCAAAATAATTCGGCATAATTAAACTTTTGACTGAGAGTTGGACACCCCATGAGTTTAATAAAATAGTAGTGCGAAATTAACAAAGAAACATATCGGAGTTGATCTCACAAGCCCACAAGATAATATAACTTAACGAAGTAAACAAGATAATATAACTTAACGAAGTAAACAAGATAATATAACTTAAAGAAGTAAACAAGATAATAGTGCTGACAATAATCAGGGCACGCTCTAACGGCGCCTGCGCAAGCCGCAGTACCTAATTGTGCGCAGAAATGTTAACGAGGACTGACCCGACGCGCCCCGAAGCGGCCCGACGAGGCCCGATTAACGGACGATTAGGGCAGGCTTATGTGTAAATTGTTAGGTTAAACATCTACATTGAAAAAGGCATAGTTAACTTATACGTGAAAGGTAAGTCATAAATATTATTGGAGTGCAGTTCCATTATATTAATGAAATGATAACTAGTGATTAGTGAACCCATTACCAAAACCAATAAATCGAAGATATACATGTGCCATCTTTCAACTAAGATTGGGCCCGCAGGTGTCTTAGCAGGGTGTACTGTAACACTAGCGGACTCACGCTAGTGCTACTTAATATTATTAAGAAAAATAAAACTCAGTATATTTGAGATAGTCTCTGCCTTCAACGAACGCTGGTACCGGAGTCCCATATAAAAACAAAACACATTTTCATATTCCTAATTCAAATTCTCTTTTACTTTTTGCCAGACGCTTCCAAAGATCCACCTTGACTGCCAGAAAGCTGGAGCCAAAGAGATCCTCCTGACAGTACTGTAAATACAGGCTAAAATTATTTAAATCACGCATGACACGTCTTTATATTTAGAACTTCGCGTAAAAAAAGCTCATCGTATTTTGAAGCCAATACATTATGTTTTCGCCTGTTGCATTAGAATAAATAATAAATATATGTAAGTAGCGCATATCCCGTTTTTTTCTGTTCCCGTAGGAATTCCGGGAAATCCTTTTAGTGCTCCCCTACACTCGCCAAGGAACCTACATGCAGCTTTCTACGACCAGTAGTTTCTGTCTGTCAGTCATGGAAGGATTTTATATAATATTAGGATAACAAATAAGTAGACCATGATGAACAATATACAACGCAAACCAAAGAGAACAAGCAGACAGTTAAAAATCTTCCGCCTCAATAAAACACAACAGCTTAACAACAGCGATTTTCTGACATCCAATACACACTAAATAATAGCTCGCTTAAACAGCCCAATGCTTTTATAATTACTCGTAACTGATACCCAGGGTATACGGTGGTCGGACATAAAGGCCTCAGCACACGAAAAATCAGCGACGCTCCAAGACACACCAGGTTATTGCAAAAAAGGATGAGCAAAAGTGCTAATGAGCCATAAAATTAGGGTCGGGATGTAAAGCCGCGGGAACTAGTATCGTGTTACTACTGGATAAGGCATAAACGGTAGCGATTCAATCTCTGGTCGATAAAAAAAAAGCGACCGAAATCTTGCGTAGCGCTTTGGCTATCGGCTTCGATAGCGTAGCAGACGTAGCGTAGCGGTGATGTTTGAACGTCGTAGCAGCTACGCAAACCCTACTTTGTGCATTTTTTGTCAAAATATTTAATCC
Source organism: Mamestra configurata (assembly GCA_002192655.3). Lineage (NCBI taxonomy): Eukaryota > Metazoa > Arthropoda > Insecta > Lepidoptera > Noctuidae > Mamestra > Mamestra configurata. The sequence goes on from NDFZ01005203.1 coordinate 219,479, forward strand.
TTTTCTAGACGAATAATACTCGGCTAAAATAAAAAGATTTAGATTTTTAGGAAATCAAAAGGAAAAAACGGCGTAACTATAACGACTCTTTTTCGCGTGGAGGTATCTAGTTGAAATTAATATGAAATACGTAGGTTTCTGGTCCCGTAGAGCTCTAAAATCAAGTCAACGTAATATAAAAAACTGGACAAGAGCGAGTCTGACTCGCGCACTGAGGGTTCCGTACAAACTCGTATGTAGATATAGTTCGTCTATAACGAAAATTCTCGATTTTTACCGAGTTTAAATTCCCTTCTGAAGTTTATAAAGTATGAAAACACTCTGGTGAAACGATAAAGTACAATTGAAGGACAAATTTAACTTTGTAGTTGATAAACGTTCATGCAATTTACTAAAATGTGTGTTACGGCCATAATGTGAACCCAGCGTTACCTACCCTCGCTTTCTTCGTCGCTAACCGCTCTTAACTTGTGCCCCCACCACATTATTAACACGTTTTACCGCGAAACGGCATGCTCATTGTGGTCGCCATCGCATACAGATTCGGAAACGCGACACCGCCCGCTCCCTCGCCGTTTTATAATCCGATCAATTGGATGAATGCCGATAGCCACCTCCAAAGTACTTGGAATTAACCTGAAACCGGATAGCGAATATCAAGAACTTTATTAGTGAATGGACGAAAAGTTTTGGAGTGAATTACCTGGGCATGGTCTTGTGCCACTCACCTGAAATGATTGAGGGATCATTATGATTCGTCGTAGAAAAAAAAACCTTGGGATGTTTTAGTTGATCAAATACAATACAAGTTGCACGATTCTATATAGTATTGCCTAACAATATTTAACATTGTGTGTACAGGATTTTAGGTACATGGAATTTGAGTACCTAAAGATTGAGTATTTGTCAAGCTCTACTTTGGCCTGAAATCCGGTTACTTTAGCATTAAAGTAGGGCTTGTTTGACAAGCCCAAATTACAATTCAGGAACCTGGCCTATTTATAGAAATTGCGACAGCGAAGTAGGTACTGGAGTAACACTTACTCTGAGCTGAGCTATAAACTCAAAACTAAACAAAAGAACATCGCAATTCGAATTTTGAAACCCTTCCTCAAATCTTTAATAAACAATTTTTAATAGACCAATCATTTGTCTACGTATTTTAACTGGATCATCCAGCGATACCGGCCAGCTACTGGTGTAAACTTGATCCCTCACGATATAGGTCTATAGGCCGTGTCGCAGAAGCAGGTAACTCGCCTAATGTAACACAATATTTTGCACTTACGCCTCGTAGCGTCAGGGGCGACCACCTGGTTCTGAAACTCTACCGTTTTGCCAACCTATATTTGCGCTATCTTTTACGGAGGTCGGTAGTGTTGGGTTACTTAATTGTAGCCGTTTAGTTAAATTTTTATTTTAGAATTATTTTCGTGGACAAAGCAAGTAGGGAATTTTTGGGATCATAGTTAGTACGGGGCGTTCTGTATCTTCCTTTACCTGTACGCGTGGTCTGACGGTAAAAATGGAAGAAACGATGAAATTACATATTCTGGAAAGTTAATGATAGTGATGATACTTTGTTTGTCTTCATTATTGAAATAGAACTAGGTGTAGAGGCGCATTACTATTACATCGGCGATATACATAATTGTCATAAAGTATGGGATGGGACTAATGTACGAGATTGAGTTCGTGACATTTCGGTAGCACTTGTTAATGCCATACTTTTTAGACTTTTTGACAATAGCTATATCTGATAGGGACCTACAATGCCACTATTGTCCAGAGACTAAAGCGTGTTCCACAGATTTAGGTCCGATTTTTCAATGAACAGATAACTTTTCCTTGAGGAACAAAAATGAAGTTTTGACAGCTATTGTACAGCCATGTTTATTATTCCGTTTAAATTATATCTGACTATTAAAAAAATCAGCCCTTTAAAATATTATCTTTTTATGGTATGCGTCATGCTTGGAGCAAATAAACTCTTTTTCTTTCTTATTTTATTTTCTAATAAACATTAACTTATGCAAATGCAATACCAACAATCGATTGTCATTAAATAAAATGAATATCCGTTTAATATAATTTGTACCGTTTCTTTGTTCCTTCTTAACCATTTAAAGAAAAAACAATAGAAAAGAATACGATTTTGAAATAATTACATTGTCCTTTTGAAAAGTTTTGTAGTAAAAATTCTGTAACGTTACGACGTATTTATATAGTGCAAGTTCGAATAACAACTTGCATCTCATTATATAAATGTCACATTACAATGTATAAGTAGGAAATGCAATATACAATAATGCAGACAATGTTTCTTTCATTCACCGCGTTTTTAGTTGCAAAACATTGGTTTTCTTTATTGGTTTATTTTTTTTTCCCTCGATGGATCAAAATCTAGATATCTAATGCGAATTTATTGACAACTTGAGGTTTTAGTCAAAGTGCCATCGATCATTCGATTGACAAGCGCTACCGGAATCTCACCTGGTCAGTCCAGTCAGCTAGTCTCTTTCATTTTGACTTTGACATTCGGTAGCGAATGCCCACCCAACCCATACCATACCGTGAATGTAACTTTGTCTAGAGGCTCAGTTCTGTTTGAATTACGAAGACAACGTGACATTTGTTTACCTACTCCATTTTTGAAATCAGTGTCATTACCTTTCAACAATTTGTAATTTTGTCCATCGTTTCTACTGTCATGCTACCGCAGAAACTACAGAATGCGCTAACTATGTTCATATACCATATCATCATTCTACTACCTATGATCCCAAAACTGTATGTTTGTTCCATTAAGTTATCCAAAATTATGATATTACACAACGACTCCTTTTGTATTATATAAAAAAAAGAATACCATAAAGTAAAGTGACATTTAAGCATTGGGTTCTAGATTCAAATACTTTTTCCTAACAACACGCCAAGCAAGTTTTGCGTGGCTCCCACATATAACGATACAATAGTATTTACGGCAAAAACCACGTCATTATGATATTTCATTCCGAACAGGTGGAAGAAGAGTGCAATTACTGTAATGCAGAAAATTAATAATTAACAATAAAGTGAAATTAAGCCGGGAATATAGGGTTAAGTAGATTAGAACGAACATTTTATGGCGAGTCTCAAAGTTTTTATTTTAAGTAGGTAGCATTTACTTATTTAACCTATGATTTTCTATGCATAGGTATAAACAATGTTGTATACTATCGGGACGGTGCGTCCCTTAAATAATTAATAGGCTTAATTGCGAACAGACAAGGTATGTATTCCTAATAAATTCATACTTCCTTCATTTAAAATACCCATGGGTTGTCAGCCGTCCAAGCTCTGTATGTCATAAGATTCGAATGAGTGTTAAGTTTCTGATGAAAGAGATCACCTACTTGTTTGTAGAGCCGTGCCGTGCCCTAAGAAGAGCCGAGGACAGAGTACTCTGTCCTCCTGCTATCACATGCCAATGCTATCATGATTCCGTTGCGAAAGAGGGCTAGTGCTACTCGTCCTGCATAGCTCCGTCTCCCTCTCACAACGAAATCTGTTCGTAAATTATAAGCTTTTTAGTACTAGTACGACTTTCAGCAATAAAGAATACAAACAAGAAATGTCAGTTTGCTAAAATAACATCGAAGGCATTGATTTAGTATAGCTTATAGCTAATATATATTGGAAGGATATTGTTTTTTTGCCATTGAACAGACTTATTACGAATAGACTTCAAAGCAGAAATAACCGTACAAAAACACAATTATACGTTACCAGATTAATAACTTGTACAATTAGTGCAAATTACCAAATACATCGTATCTATCTATACTCGACCTTAATTTTGAGATCAATCTGTCTAATACACAGACCGCCGACAGTTTTGTTATAAAGCGCAGGACACATGTTTGACAATTGACAAGCGACACGAAAACTACAGTGTAGACGCCGCATTAATTAAAAGTTACTTAGTAAATGAACTTCATAATTATAGGTCGTGTATTTTTGATATTGTTTTTAAGTTAATTGAATTTTAGTTTACAATATTCCTTTCTGCATGGTTACATTTTTTCATTAGGTAGTACTATAATACCTAGTACTTAAAGCAAGGAAGATTCTTGGCTACCAAGCAAATTATAATCAATATAAAATATATGATTACGTTATTAAAGAAAAAAATTAACGATAACACCTTTTTAACACGATAGAAGTTAGAATTTAACGATAACTGTGTCGTCAATTTTTAATTTTCTCATAAACTACGCAGGTGGGAAATACCAGCATTTCGCTAATTTATAAACGTTCATGTTTAATTTTATAGCTATTTATGTTTATAACTTATTTAACTGCAAGTTTGATTGAAAAGAATTAGCAATACAACGTGTAACGTACAAATTTTCGATGCCGGAGATCGCAGTTCATATTAAAGAGGTCCGAAGAGTATTGTGCAGTCTAGACGTGAACAAGGCCAGCGGGCCTGACGACAGTCCAGCGAGAGTGTTGAGGCAGTGTGCATCTGAACTGTCTCCTGTGTTGACACGCTTGTTCCGCTTCTCTCTTGAAAAATTAACGGTGCCAAAATCCTGGAGGCTTGCAAATGTACAACCTGTGCCCTGAAGGACGACCGTGACGACCCTGCTCATTGTCGTCTAATTGTCATTACCTCTATTCTGTGCAAAGTTGTGGAAAGGGTACTGATCAGTAAGTTGCTCTGACCTCATGGCTATTGATGCCGGAGTTCCTCAGGGGTCTGTTCTCTCTGCAACTTTTTTCCTGCTTCAAATCAATGACCTACTTTAGCCTGGTCTTGTTGAGTACGCAGATAACAGTACGGTTTCAGAGAGATACTTCTCCAACGCAACAACCAGCGGGGATGAAGTTCGTTTCTTGAGAGAGGTCATGGTAGAGCGGACGAATTTGACCTCAAGCCTTGTCTCCCAGTGGGATGATGACAATCTGGTCTCCTTTAACGCCACCAAAACACAGGCGTGTCTCTTTACCGCAAAAAAGGAGTCGACCAAACTCCTACTCTTCAGGGTACATCTGTTCCTGTAACTGAACAGCTAGAGCTCCTAGGCATGAAGTTGACACCCAGTCTCAACTTCGGCGCCGCCATTGAGTGGAAAGCTCAAACTGCGGCCAAAAAGCTGGGCATCCTAAATAGAGTGAAGCGATACTTCACGCCTTGACAGCTTTTAACCCGTTACAAAGCACAGGTCCGATCCTGCATGGAGTATTGCAGTCCCCTTTTGGATGACTCAGCTAAATACCAACTTGCCGCGCTTGACTCGGTGGAACGCAGAGCTAAGAGGCTCATTGGCGACGTAAAACTGGTGGATGCCAAGCTGAATAGATTGGCTCATCGCCGCATGGTTAAAAATACCTGGTGAAAGGTGGTTGGCATGTTGGTAGTTTGGACACCTCTGCCATACCCTTCAGGGAATACACGCGTGTTGATATGTTATATGTATGTCAGTAAATGAGGAAGTCCTGGCAACACCACGCTTGCCAAACAGCCAGAACTTCAAAAGACCTATCTTTACCCGAAGCCGAGAAACATCGGCGTAACGAAAACAAAACATCGGCGCATTGTGCACCACATCTTATGCAGTAACCCGATAGCATTGTTAAGAGACCTCTGTGAGCGCCGCTGAGATGAAGACATCTCTTAATTAATGAAGCGAGCGCCCGCCGCGAGGGCACAGAGTAGACGGGTACAGAAGGCCAGCTTCAAACAACGAATTAAAACACACGCGTATCTCTCTACTCGTATCCCATATACGAGTAGAGAGATACGTAACTACTTCTATTTCTTTATTTCAGATTCATGTTATTTCAACTTAAATAAATCACAACTGTTTGTAAGTGTAGGTACGTTAATTAAGTTGATTTTAGAATAACTAATACTTACTGTTAAAAACAGTGGGAATTAGTTTTCCAAAAAGCACATTTTTTTAAATTGTTTGGAATCTAAATCATCAAAGTAGCGAGAGCTCTCGCGACTATAACTATAGCGAGAGCTCTCGTAATTGGCATTATTTTGATTTGATAAGCCCACTTCACCTTGACAGCTTCATCAGCCATTTCATTAAAGCTTAGTCCTAAGTGACATCTTTGTTTTAATATCGTTTAATGACTTGCCCATGTCACTTACGTCGCTGATTAAGTGACGCAGTTAAAGGAAATGGCTGGGCTTTTAATAAAATGGCTGATTAAGCTCATTTGCTGCGACATATCTACAATTACGTACCTAGTTGTATGTGCGTTACGTGCGCCTGTTTCCGCTCTCAGTAAGCCGGCCTTCTGAATCAATCTATTCCGTGGCGAGACACCACCCGGTGCTGTGTGGCTTCTGAGAGAAAAGAGAATATAATTAAGTTTAATTATCTCTATGATTGTGGATTGTAAACAAATATTTGTAATTAGGTAGGTTGTGAGGTCGGTCGTGGAACTGAAAGAAGATTTAGGTGCCTGTCTAGGTTTTTCTTTCAAGTTAGAATTATTATAATTATTCTTGTATTGTACCGGGGTCTGTGTTTCCTGATAGCTACCTACCTACTACTTACTACATTTCTGGGCAAGCGAGCTCCATCGTCGACCACATCATCGTTGTCTATAGGGTTTTTTTGGGGCATTGTGATCAAACGTTCTATCAATAATAAAAAATAATATCTTAGATTATAACGTTTCCGTTTTTTTTAGCTGTTATGGATTCCCATCAGTGAGTTTACACAACAGTAGGTAGACGTTTTAATTTCCCCTAGAAGATTGGAAACTCATCATATTTGAACTTCGAAAGTCGGGTAAGATGTCAATGATCAAAACATCGAAAATTTAAATATCGATTGTTCCGAAATACCGAAAATTGTTATGCCTAAGCTTAGAATGTCTGAGATTGAAGTGATTGATTGAAATATCGAATGATTAAAAATGTCGATAATCATTATACCTAAGTTTAAAATGTCAATATGTGCACTTTATTTTACTATGAGTGCAAGAGCGAGCGAAGCGAGCTCGGGATTGGGGTATCCCGACTCGGACAGGTTAGGTTAGATCGTGGTTATTTTTTTAAAGACGTTAATTGAACCGAACGGCAAGTACTCAATAACAAATCAAAAAGTAAACGCTAACACTCAGAAGTTCCCACACATTAGACGGAGGATATAAAAACTATACTAATAAATGTTTAACAATTAATAATCTTAACTTGTAGCGTTACGTTCGGTGAGTAATTAACCCCAAGTTAACCTCCCAGTTACATCTGATGGTAGCTGTAGTACGTACCTACTTTGTAGTAATTGAGTGATCAGATGACAACAAAACAAATGAAGACTGTCTGTGACTGTCTTTTTGATTATTTTCTTTTGCGTAACATAGTAATATTTGCATACAACGCAATTTGACTGTGTTTCAAAATCATTTAAGTGCGGTACAAAAGATGGTATCTATACATAAATAAAATTGCTAGCGCATTGAAACATTTCGCCATAGATTGGCATGCAAATATTCAACGACAAAGTTAGCAACGACAGTTACTAGAACAACGTTATAACAACTACCCTAGAAGAATAACTGTTTCTAAAAACCCTAGATTTTGTCGATAAATCAAACGATATCACCAGCAGTCCAAGTGCGTAACATGCTGAATTTTACAATCTGAAGAATTTCGAACACGGATTAAACTGATAAAACGCTGGGCAATGTCATCGATCGTGGTACTGAAGAAAACCACGAAAATAATGAAAACTTCAATGAGACGCCAGAGTTCCGTGCATCGCGGCCGATCGCAGCCCGTACCTAAACCAGAAGCTAATATTTCTCTCCAGCGTTTTTCAGACTATTATAAAAAACTCGTACCTATTCTCTGACTTATGACCTCTAAACACACTCGTCATAATGTCAGATAATGCCAGGCATTTAGCTGACCACTAATCGCGAGGCCGTGAGACTCGGATCCGTCATCTCCTGCGCATTTAGAACTCATTACTGTGTGCGTCATGTTGTTCTTTGTAATTGTACGTTTTCGAGACTGAGGCATTATGTGTATGCGAATATTCCTGGATTCATAGACCCTGTATGAACCTATAGAATGAAGTTTGACACTCAAATATACCTTATTAGAACAATTACGAAGACAAAACAAATAGAGTGGTCTAAAAAACGTCATAAATGACAACAAAAATTGTTAAATACACCAAATATCAATCAGGTGGAAGGAATAGCCTACTCAAGAGTCAGTGATTATTAAAATTCGAAATCAGTCTAGGGCTAGCTTATAAAACAACTTAATGACGAATCTTCTTAGGGCGAGCGTTTTCTAAATCAATGGTTAAAATTGTGATAAGTTTCCTTAAAATGCGTTTTTCATTTATTTGTTAGTTATTAAGTTGTAGTTTTTAATGAATAAGTTATTTATTTCACCATTGATCGAGCTAAATATTGATCGAAAGACGCAAAATAACGAAATTTAGGTGCCTAAGTATAATTTTCAACCATTGCTTATCTACGGGGAAAAAAACTCGCCCTTACTAACTGTCGGATATCTATGATTATGGTCAGATGGCTCCATCTTTCGCCAAACCAGTTGTAAAAACTATCAAAATCCAGCTAGACACAGTGCCGCATAGCATATGTGGTGTTAGATCATTATAGCGAGTGTCGCCGCGCGCCGTAACGAATGACTCCTGCGCAATCTCCGACTTAAACGTTTTTCCCAAACTCGTCATTAGTGGGGCGGTGTGGTGCAAGTTTTAGACGGATGGCGATTTGTTGAATAGTAATTGATATGCTAAGCATTGTTATGGGTCGTAATGTAATATTCGCAGCGAGAATGTTGTGTTACACCGTGTTCTACAATCCGTGTAAAACAAAACATACGCATCATGCTCGTTTCCACGTACTGACTGCACGAATTCTCGCTTTGTAACATGTTACATTACGCCCCGAAACACCGGTCAGTATCTTAAAAAGAGTATGTTTTTTCAGACCCTATTCAATGCATTTAATGCGCTGGTAATCTTGCCTAGAAAGTCAGTTTCCTTTGCAGTTTGTCGCCATGGTACATTGTCATGTGGTCCACTTTTCCCTTTTCTCTAAAACAAGGATGTATCCCTCACATATTTTTTTTCACGGCTTAAATTAATTTATTTCCAAGATTCGGATAACGCCCCGTTAACCTATTTTCTAATATGTATCTACAAACATATAGAGGTACATCAAACTTCCAAGTCTGTTCAAAAGATCTCCACTAGACTCAGTCACCATGACAACAGAAAGGAAACCTCGATTAATTTTAATAAAAACAAGAACTGTCAATTTAATGATTCAAGGGTGATTCGGACTTGGAATGTAAGAATAATAAATAGTCTACCTACAGAAAAAAAAAGAATGGGAGCGTTTTAGTCCAATTGAGCAGCAGTCTAACATAATATTATTTAGTTCCTCAACTCCCAAGGGCAGAGTCTTGCACACCGGGTTCTTTCACATAAGTGTACAGACACCAGCAAATCAGGCTACCCGAAACTGTCAAATTTTCCCAATCAACCTTGAACCTAATACTCTAGCGATAAAGTTAAAAACGTATTCGAGAAATTTGACAGATTGTTGTTTGACAAGGTTGTACAAGGTCTAGCAGCTTGTACCAGTCTGTACAAGGCATGCCATCTTGAAGACTCAACCAAAGCAGCAAGACCAACCTTAGGTTGGTGTACCTGGATAAATCGCCTTTCCCTTGTCCCAATCTCCAAAAATCCGTCAAGTCTCACAGTTTTTACCTCAGCGTATAACGAGGGCGTGTAACAAATTCGACGCATGCGCTGGACATTCCTCCCATACCGCGGCGGGCGCAACTAAATGTACCACGGATAATTTTTATAGATGATATCGTGAGTTTTTTACCTACTGATTGATGTTGCCAATGGGAATGTTAAATTATTACTTTTCATTTCGGGGACTTGTATTTTTGGCTTTTTGTCATTGTGGTCAGCAAGAACTTGCATATCGAAATGCGGATTGCCGGGTTTGGTTTGTAAAAAGATGTTTGGGAATAGCCCTTGGGAGCTTTAGGAAAAAATTGGTCTGAAGCTCAGCATTATGTCTTTATTTCGCCTCAAAATGAAGTATCTACCTATTAAAAGAGCTGCAATTTTCTGAATATGGCGCAATCTGCAATATTCGGCATACTGCCTGCTGGCTTTTGGTTTCCGCTGACCAAGGAGGTACCGTACATGGCACATTGGCAGGTGGTGCGTTTAATTATAGCAGGGAGACATTCTCAGGATCCAGTCAGATTAATGAACGCGATGCGATGTTATCAGGGACACAACCTGGGTTCCTGCTGATAAGCTTTGTATTAAGAAATAATAATAAACTCCCATAAGCAAATTGAACTTGAACGGGTGCAAGAAGTTTTGCAGGGAAGTAGGATATGGAAAAAATAATTATGTAATTTTTAAAAAAACCAAATTAAAAAAACAAAATCCTTTTGAATTTATTTACAAATTTTCTGACGAAAGGTCTATTTACCATAACTCAATCAGCAACAATATCAACCCATTCTAACCTCAATCACTTTATTAAAATAACCCACAAATGAAACCATAAAAAAATAAAATTAAAAATCCAAAAATAAAACATAATATATTCCTCATATCCCATCACTTTGCTAACGTGTCAATTTTAACCCCTAATTACGGGCGGCCGGTCCGCAAGACCGCCGCGGTGCTAAGTGTTATTGATGTTTGAGGCGCATTAAGCGACCCGGGGCAAATTAAAGTAGCTATCGCGCAGGTGTCAAAAGCTTTGCCGAAGTGGGGCAAAAAAGGTCATCAGCTATAAAACGCGGAGACGGATTGCGGACAAAGACTTGGATGTAGATGAGACACTTTTGTATGCATGTGGGTATCATAATATGTATGAGCATTTCGTTAGACATAAAGGCAAATATTAGCAGCTAATCTTCTGGCTGTTGAATAAAATTCCATTCCACTTCATAAGTTAGCTTTCAGCCCTAGTTCTATGCTACTTTGGGTTAACGCAACACATTTCTTCTGCCATTCCGTCTCTCTCTTTCCATCCATTATAAGTTTGTTTCGGATATATTAAGGTTTTGAACAGGCATAGTTAAGAATCCAAATCAAAGCAGATACAGTTGAGATATTTCGATATTTTTTTCATTACCACTTACAGAAATGGTCAGAAATAATTCTCCCAAGATCTATGTTATGAACACTAAACGGAAAATTCTATGAATATATTTTTGATAAGTAATGTTAGATTTGCATATGTCTGTGATTCTACCTACTCCACCCAACATCGCATCTATCCGCCATCAGCTGACAAACTCCTCACTACGTTAACGCGCGTTTTTATTATTATGACAATATTAAATCAAGGGGTGCCGCCGCATGATTTATTGGCCGCTCGTTGGTAACTCGCACTGCGCTTAGAAAAAACGCTGCGTTTCGTTACGACGTAGTGGGTGCAGCGCGTGTGGCACACCGCAGCCGCGGTCGACACAGGGTTAAGTTTGCCGCCAATTTTTTGCAAATATATTTAGATTTTTAAAAAGGCTGCTTCATAAAAAAGTGAAGCTTACAAATGCGTGTCAGATTCGGTTCAGAGACCTAATACGTAAATGTCCTATTAAGGGACAAGAGAGACATTAGAGTTTAGTTTCTTTATTCATGTGCGTATGAGATTTATTTCCCAATACTAAAGAGGGATAAAGTATTTATAAAACTAACATCCTTTTTAAAAGCCGGTCAATTGTGAGTCGGACTCGCGCATGAAGGGTTCCGTACCATCGTACGAGATTTAATACTTTATGTTCTTTTTAAATACTTTTGAATAGGAGAGGAGTCTCCTTAACTATAATTTATTTTTATTATTGGTTGTTATAGCGGCAACAGAAATACACACTCCGTTAAAATTTCAACTGTCTCCTATTACGATTCATAAGATACAGCCCGCTGACAGACAGACGGACATCGTCATTGCGTTTGGGTACGGAACCCTAAAAAGGTTGTGTGTTGAAGAAAAAGCTTGTGGTAAGTAACAAAAAAAGAAACAAAACCAAAGATTACCTACTAATTTTTAATACAGAATTTATTTTACACTTTGTGGTGATTATTGAAAGTCAATCATTTTTGATACAGCTGCTCGTTTTGATAAACATGAAAATGGCGTGCCAGCAATTCTTTTTAAATATAGGCAAGAAAGATTGAATCGTAAGAAATAAAAACACACGTAATACTCTTTCAAAACAGATTCAAAAATACCAAACTAAAAAAAGGAATCTGCTACGAATTATAGTTAATCTTTAGTCACATGCAATGGTAATATCAAAGTTCCTCTTTATTTAAATTAAAGCCACCGCGACTGCGCGAAAGGGCGGCATCGTTTGATGTCGACACAGGCCTTAAGTGCGCATGAACATTGGCAAGCTAGTATGCCATAGAGTCTAGCACTACAGTATGGCAAAACTAAAGTACACTGGTGTTCAAAGAAACTGCATCAAAGTACGAGGTCAGCCCAATAACGTGTTAGTCTAAAATTATGGATAACTTTTCTTTTCAAGGCTTATATCGTGATAATGCATCAATATACTCAAAACGTGTGACTTTCTAAAAATATTTAAGTACCTACCACGTATTTTGATGCGGTTTCTTTGAACACAAGTGTATTATTGCGTGCCAGTTATGACAGTTCCTTTAATACCTATGGTGAAAGGAACTGTGACATAAAGTTTACAACTTTTGTTCTCACATTGAAATACCATCAAAGATGGCGTCCAATAGACCTCTATAATTGCCATTTATTTTGTCTCTGGTGTCACCGTTCGTTATTTGAAAATGGAATTAGACATGCATTTTCTGAGACATTTATCCTTTAATGATGCAATATTTTCAGTTTTAACAAAGTTATAATCTGTGTCTTGCGACACAGATTTTCTATACGACGGTATTTTACGATAAATATATGTCACTTTTGATTTAGCGCAAGTCCTTCGATAAAATTTATTGTAATTGTTTCAAACTGCCTGGCATTTCCCCAACTATGTTGGAGTCGGCTTCCAGTTGAACTGGGTGCCGCTGAGTACCAGTAATTTACTTGGAGCGGCTGCCAATCGGACCTCCAAAACCCAGTGACTGCGTAAAACGAACCTCCTTGGCAAGACTGTTGTCAGATTTTCTGGTTTCTGACTAATCCGTAACGACTATCAAACGACAGCCGGGGCCCACGGCTTAACGTGCTGTCTAAGACACGGAGGAGTCTTGATATGCAATGGATGGTTACCAATCCACGATTGGATCTCGGGAAGCATTGCTTAACCTCAAAGATCGACTACGAGCGGCAATTATTATTTTGCCTAGAGCTACTTTCCTTTATGTTTTAAGTTCTTAGATATCGCTGTCAGCGAAAAGACCGCCACTGTACCCATAGAATTAATTTTGCGTAAAAGAGTTATGTAACTACTTTTGGTGTACAATAAAATATTTTCTACCTATCTATCTATTATATTTAATTTATTTAATTAGAGACAAAACTCAAAGTATGTAAAGACCCTAATATTTAGTCTTGAGAACATTGTCATCTGATTTTGTTTTCCCACCGACCCTTACTCAGAAACAATCTACAATATTAATAGCGTTATCGCGTATTGAATGAAGTAAAGAAAAACATTTCTTTGATTCTTCTCTCTTTCTTTCCTTTTGATTTCTTGTCCAATTAACTAGAAAAACAGCGGGCGTTACACAGACGGACAATGATGTATTGTTAGTATTTGGGGTAGAGAGAGTGCGATAATATAAGTGATAAGGTTTGGTAGTGTCGGTAATTTGATATTGTTTTTATTCTGAACTGGTGTTTGGTCCTTTAAGAATAGGATTGAACAGTTATTAAAATTTGGAAAAAAGACTAGGTACACGCAGCAAATTATAAATGTTAAAAATTTCAAAAAGTGCCGGAAAGGTGAGCGTTTTAAATTCTGTGATATACAAAGACAAAACTAATTGCGTGTGACGTCACTCACAAGTTACGCCATAGTGAACGCCATTCAGTACAAACTACTATTTTATTTTGATTTATTTTTTCGCAAATCGTATTATTTTCTTTAAAATTAGTACTTATTCATGTAGATTTTTGATAGCAGTGAATACCATATTAATAAATAATTAATATGGTCCTTGGTGAATCTAGTTCTAATAAAATCTGCCCTGACTCTTAATTAACTGGTTCTTCATCCTTCCCTGGTCCATTTAAGGTACTATGGTCACATACCATGTTCTGGTGATTGGGCTTCCTTCCTCTATTTTGGACCAACGTATCAATAACGGGCCGGGATTTTAAGGGTGATACGTGCGCATTTATAATCGTCCTCGAATGTTTTCATCTCGCACTAGATCCAGCCGGACCACATGATTTTTTAACATAATATGGACCAAGGTCTTTAAAGTTTTTTTTTAAACTATCTAAGGAACTAAAGAGTGTTGAAAATATTATTTGTGATATGAAAAGCTCCACTCCGACCCACTTTTCTCACTGACACAACTTTGTTCTACATTCAAATCATATTTCCATCCTCCATACTTGTTCGACAAACAAATTTACAACACCCACTTCTGGCAAACCCTACCACCATTGCAAAACGAACCGTACCTTCTGCGGGATAAGCATCAAACTTCCTTGAAGAAGAAAATCCATAGAGTTTCCTAAGCAAACAGTGGGAGGCTTATTACTGTCGTGTGAACCACCTTCTGTATCGGACTGTCTTACAAACTGGAGTATTGTGCTTGACCGATGGAGGTGACAACGCGTGATGAATAGGACCTCATTAATTGGTTCGTTTTCGTGCGTCTAATATTAAGGTATTTTTCTATGACAGCTCTGAGGTATGAGGTGTATTGTCTGTGGTTTGTTCTTTATTTGAATCATGCGTGTGGATGTTTTTGCCCTAAGGATTATTATTTTTGGGTGTATCAGAAAATTCATCAAATGGATTAGGTTTGGGCTTGTGTCATCTTTTGTTTGGGACATCTCTAAGTGTTCTTCAAGAACAAGATAAATTAGAAGTTGGAACAATAATGAAAGGCTTTGGTAGATTATATGAATCAAAATAACTCACTTCGACATTGATTATCGCTGAGATATATCGAATTTGAAAACTTTTTACAAGCTTTGTATTAACTTGCTTTCGTATAATATGTGTCCGATTGGATTTTAGTCATCCATTTTTCAAGCACTTCCTGAAATCCTACGAAGCTTAAGCAAGCTGATGTAACTTTGGGCAGAATGCAATAATATGGTACTATGGAGCTGGAATAATGAATGAGTTGAAAGGAGACCAACGGAACTCCTCAACCAAATGAGATAAAACCGCCGTTCATTTCATTTTACAATTCATTAAAAGCTTGTTTAGAAAATATTTTTACTGATACTGAATTATAACAAAAATTGGCCCTCAGGTGTACCTAAATCGTTGCGGAATTTATTCGAAAGAACCAACGCGGCCCTGGAACGCAAAACGCTTTAGAAGGAACACGGATGGGTTTTAGTCAGTAATAGTCTGACACGCCATTCCGCTCCACCCAGAGCGGAAGAAGTCATTTGATGATTTCCCATACTTAAAAGTGTACCCGTTCCCCATTTCTTTACGCAGATTTATTAATCAAAGCATTTTTAAAACAAAACCCAACATTTAAAAGGATTGGCGAGCCTTAATGGCATCTCACATTACACCTTAAGTACGAATATCTGCCCACATTAGCTTGCATTATGCTGTGCCTTTTCAGGCTTTTGAAGCTGAGCATAAAGGAACAAACAGAATAATTAGTACGAGTGTTGAGGCGTTTAGCGTTACCTGCTATAAATTAATATTTGAATAGGGTTTATTTCTGGGGTGTGGTCGAAGTTGGTCGCGGGTTAATAAGTACTAGCTTTTTCTACAGGTTTTGCTCTCGTGGCCCACAGAAAAGTGTAGCTTAGGCTTAGGCAAGATAGACAGCAGTTTTGTTACTGGCGAAAGATCGGAAACTATGACCAATCCCTGCTCTCTTGGTGGATACAGTTGCAGCCCACCTAGCGACAGTCACAGGTATACTTTTTTTTAAAAAATAGACCTGACCCTCTCTATAAGATTTTGCTGCAATAACAAACTGATCTGCTCGTCAGTATTGTGTCTTTAGCACCTATATAGGTACATGGAAATTAAATAAAATATCGACCTGTCACAAAATAAACGCAAGTGAAGTGGCGATGCGATTGACAGTTGAAAACTCATTCAACCAATGACAGCTACGAAGCCCAGTTTGACATTAGTCAGAATCATTTTGTGAAACATTTCGTTCGAGATACTGGGCCTTTGTAAGTTACATCGACAAGCTATAACTCGCAAATGATAAACAAACCTTATTAGAAACCCATGACTCAACAAATTGCGCAAAACTATTTAAAACAGATCTTACTTCTAACGCTCCACGTATAACATATAGGCCATACACAGAGGAACAAATAATTGATATTTGAATGGGCCGTATTTATCGTTAACTGGTTCTAACCGCTATCAAATATCGCTCAGCAGGCAACGAGAATAAAACTATTCTCTCTGATTATACTGATATTTGGGAAGCTGTGAATGGGCCGTCAGATGTGATTTAATTTGTCTGTTTTGATCTGTTTGTAAACTGGGATTATTTTACGTCTAGTTAAGTACTGATGGTAATTGGGTATTAGTGTAGCTGTTTATTATAATCTACTTCAAATATAGAAACAGTGTTCACCAACAATAACAGCTTTTTGAATATTGTTTGTTGATTAGTTTTATGCTGGAGCCACTAAATATTTATTTTAATTCTTATTTTAATTAATAAAATATACAACGTGTAACAGAATAAACGCAATACCTCTTAAGGGATCATTGTACTCATCATTATGAACAACTTTTACTGTGGGACCAACACTGAAATCGCGAAAAAAAAATCAGCTGTTCAGTACATTTTGTCGAGTTACGGGCACAGAAATGTATGGGGCAGTCGATTTTTTTTTCGCGATTTCAGTGTTGATTTTATTATAATTATAAATATTTCAAATGCAACCAATCAAAAACTTGCCACCCACACAATTCTCAATCAAACCGCCAATAATTTACATATAATCATCTCAATATACTCCAATTTCACTCGCAATGACTTTTAAACACGATCCAATGACAGCTCGATCTGATTTTGACAAATGGAAGGCTAGTGCCATCCGAGAATGACTTCAGTGAATGCGATCTCGGCACAAAGGTAACAATCACTTGAACAAAGGCGGTCGGTGTTTGCAATTAGTTCGGAATGAGCTCACCTGTGTCTGTCTGTCTGTCTGTCGCTACGATTAATCAAACCAGCGATTCTTGCAGTGACAGTTAATATCGCTGGTGAGGTTGGAAGTTAGAAGAGAAAGCGGACTGGGGTGATGTCGATTTTTAGTCCCTCGATTTCCTTCATGAATAAGAAAATACGAGTATTGGGTATTAGGCCTATTGATGATCCATCACAGGAATCAACGACATGGGCTATAAATCGAGTTTGAAGTGGGATAAGACAGTCCATAAACATCTATGGCATGAAGCAAGACAATATGAGCTGGAGTCTTTCCGTATAATCTCTAGACCCAGACCCAGAGGTACCCAGAGGGCTTTCAAGCTCTCAATCTAGTTGGGGGAGCCAAAGGATGGGCGTCGTTATCGCAGGGGGTAGCATTGGGAACGCTTTTTGAATGTATTAAGGCATCGAGAGATTGGTCGGAGAAGCCCACAAACATATAGAGAAGAGTATGTTATAGAACCTTGTCTCAGCAGTCGGGGTAATGAAATAGGAGTATTTTCTGAGTTTTACATTCCTATCAGTGGGTAACGTATTTTTACCGGTCAATCGCTTGAGCTGCTGTCTTATGACACGTTCAAGATGAATGCTCATTGCAGCGACAGTCAACGTCTGGTTCTGTGCTCTGAAGTTATACCGACGCAGAAGCAACTTACTGCTTATTCCATATAGCTACTAAAAAAAATGTGCGGTAAACTTCAAGGACCCCTTCACTCTGCCAGTTGACGCATGGTACAAAATAGAAATTGTTGTTTCCAACTGCCCAATTTACCTATCCTATCCCATATATATATCCGTGAAAAACGGAACAAATATTTTGTTTTAATATCTCCGAAACTACTGGACTGATTCTGTTAGGTTCATAATAACTTCAGTAACCCAAACACGAACGCACTATAAATAAATTTTGACTAGGTATGGGGGACAGTTTTGGGGGGAAAATGGAAAATTATTATCATCATTATGAGGGTTTCAAATATTTTTTTATAATTCTACAATAAATAGTAGGTTTTTGAGTTACTCAAATTAGATGGATAATGCAATCATGAGATTCGTTCGGAACCCTTAGCACGCGAGTCCGACTGGCATTTGGCCGGTTTTTATCTTTCTGTTATTCTACAGTTAATCGTCATTCTTTTGCCCAATTTATTTGGGTTTGGCGCAACGTTTCTATTAGTCATCACCTCCGTATATTTAACAATTAGTTTGTAATGAACTTTTTGAATTCATATCTTTGGCTCTAGCAGTTCAGGAAAATGTCCATTAATCTAGTATCGGACTCTCATCACCAATTTTCAAACGGACTCTGTTTTTTTTTAAATCTCTTTCCATTCAACGTTTAAACACGCTTTCTTCGAGTACCTACACAACAGGGGAGACACCCTCTGTTTGGACAACAGGAAGTACCTTCACGGATTAAGGAATCGATGAACCATTTCTCCTCTAGCAGTCTTTAGCATAACTTTATTTCTTAAATAACAGAATATAATTATATGGATGGTCTAGTTTGTCTCGTTTGATTTAAACGAAATCTTTTCTATTGATTTTGCAAGAGATTTTTACGCTAAAGTTAACAATAAGCTTTAACTTGATCAGACAGTCGTGGCGGCGTTATCTGAGAACAACCCTCTCATTCTATTAACTAAGTATTCATCATCATCTCAGCCAAAAGACGTCCACTACTGGACATAGGCCTACACACAGTGTCGCCACATCGACCGGTCCTGTGCGTCTTGCACCTTGCGGATTCCAGCGGAACTACTAGATCATCGGTCAACATTGTTGGAGACCTTCCAACACTTGGGCTCAACTAGGTATTCAAATCAAATGTTTAAAACTCTTGACTACCAAAGGAGGTTTCATATAATTCCTCAACCTACTTCAAATCAACTGCTATCATTTTGAGCGGCATTCTAAATCTAAAACCAACTGGCAGTTAAAACCTCTCCACCCATCCTCCAATCAACACTTTATATTTTGAAAACGTTCCATCCAGTCCATTGAGCGCTACAGGGGTGGCGCCCTCTGTCCCGTCAGGAACTACACAAGATTAGGGATTAGCGCGGGCGTACAATTTGAACGGCTGATTGAATCCGTGTTTGTTGACTCTTAAACTATATAGGTGTTAGGTGTGAGGTCGTGGGACTTTTTGGTGTTAAAGTTTGTCGAGTTGGTGGGGTTTTAAATGATGTTAGTCAGGTGATACTTGAAAGGAGACATTATTAATGAGCGCTATCTATTAAATAGAACTGCATTTTAAATATCGGGCCTGGTCCTATGTTCTTGGTCCATACCAAGAACATAGGACCAGGCCCGATATTTACAATAAAGAACCTGATAAAGACCGCCAAACAAATGATATCTGAATGATGTGCTAGGTAGGCATTCTCTTGCTGCGGAATCTGTTCGAAAAAGTCACCGCGGCCCTGGAACGCAAAGGGCTTTAGGAGGAACACGGATGGGTTTTAGTCAGTAAGAGTCTGACACTCCCTTCTGCTCCGCCCAGAGCGGAAGGAGTCATTGGATGATTTTCCATCCATAAAAAAGGTAGGCAATCTCTTAAAGCCAGTGAATTCTGGGGAGACAAAACAGACAACATATTGTTTCCTCTATTTTCATTGTTGATAAGTCCGGGTTTAACCACAACCTTACCATCGCACCCGATGATATCCTCGACGATAGAGCATGCTTGTCGAGAAGTAGGTAACCTAAGCACTCTTGACTGAAACACCCCCAAGCATAAGTCATAGTTATTTTCTATCCTTCATCTCTGGTTAACATTTTCTCTTAACTTTAAAGTCCTCTCAATTAATTTATAGCAATATTTACCACCATACCACTCATCAGCACTAAACCGTGGAATCCCCACAGGCTGTGAAGTGCACATCGGTGCATTAAAAAGCACGCACTCCATTTAGCCAAGTGTTCGTGTAAGACAATGGCACCCCTGTCGACGTGCCCCTGTTTGTGCAATGTTAGGAAGCGGTTCTTTTTACGCGAGCACGAGTGTTCTTATGTTAGTGTTAGTTGATTTTGAATGGTGTCGGAAGTAAAAGAATAGCACCATCCCATCACTTCCCGTGGGTGTCGTAGGAGGCGAATAGGGAAGTCACCAAAGAATGGGCATTCTCTGTGGTTCTGTGCATTGCAACAGCTACACTGCGATCGCAAACCCGCTTGCCAAGTGTGGCGATTATGGCAAGGACCCCCCTTAGGGGATGCCTATATCCAGCAGTGGATGTCTTTCAGCTGGTATGATAATGATGATGAGCGTCACACGTCTTAAAACATGTAGAATAATAGTTCAGGACCAATTTGTCTGTTTTCAAAATATTTTATTTTATTTAGGCCTACATGGGCACTTATAAAATGTCAGAAGCTAGCGCTTAATTTGACTTTTATCTTAAGGAATTTATGTGATTTCAAATAGGTACCTATGTAATATTTTCTAAAATTATATTTGGAAAAATGATATTGGTTTGTAGTTACTTTAAATTGATAGAGGGATCTCTACTACTCGACTGATTGATTGATGACTGACTATTCTTCTGACATTTTAAACATCATTGCCCTTTGATTTGGTGTGTTTGCATGTGTTTCAGTGGAACCGATAGAGACATAAAAACCAAGAACCAAAACAATACCGCTGTCAATAAAAAAAAATACCCATATACCGCTGTCATTTTCAAGTTCATTGTCGTAACACACTTTGAAATTACACCATCACTAAACGTCTTTGCAACGCTCGCGTAAATCAAGCCCGACCCTCACGCACCCTCGCAGCGTGTTGACATCTGTAACTGTCTTGTCTATTCCTAGTGTTTGGTGACGTCACAGACTGTTTGTTCAACAAGAGCGCATTAGTACGCCACACAACGACAGCTTGTTGTAACTAGTTAGGGGTGAAACGACCCGTGAGTTTATAAGTTTAATTGTAGGAGCGGTTTTTGTTGTGTAACGATTATTATAGATGGTATTAATTGGAGTGAATAAGCATTAGTATTGAATTAACACTTATAAGTATGTAGTTTTAGTTTTTTCATTTACTACAAGTACGTTCTACCCAATAGGTGTAGCAATAAATCCTTACTATCTAAATAATATTCGAAATGCAGAAGTGAGCTTGTTTGTTTGTTATGCTTTTACGCCTAAATCTCTGAACCGATTTTGATGAATCTTGGTACAGATTTAGACCCTGGAGACGGTTGTCGGTTACTTTTTTTTGCCAATACAAAATTTGAACACGAGCGAAGCCGCTGGCAAATAAATGCCTAGTAAGGGGTATTTTCTAAAATATCGTTTGTTAAATTGTCTTACCTGCCGTGAAAGTCGAGAATTGGCCCAAGTTAACGTCTTGTCTTGTTCTCGTCATCTTGATAAAATGTATCCTGACCAGGCCATGGTCTACCTAGTGGTCCAAATTCTATTTAAATCCGTTCAGCCGTGGAGGCGGGATTAGGTTATACACAGTCATGTAAATTTTCACATTTATAATATTAGTAGAACTATATAGATCACATTCTAATTTAAACGACACTAACTTCACCAAGATTGACGTAGGTACCTACATTAGAACAGCTTCTAACCTGTGTAAGAACTTAGGACATTCTAGTATCACAGGAAAATACAAACATAATTCCACCTGTATGACAGTACCGTGTTCCAAAGATTATTTAAAATTCATAGACAATGCTCTTAATTTAAAAAAAGAACTGGAACGCGAGTATCTATCTTCAATTTTTCGTAGCGCATGCTGTCATGCTGATAAATTACCTCTCTCATCAGCGCATAAACACAATACTACATTACCTAAGTTTCTATAACTTGCACACCATGGATAAGCCATGATAGTACAGTCAATCTTATCTAATTCCCACGTCACTAAATCTTGTAGTTGTGTATTTTCGCACAATTCGCCTTTTAAATCCATCTCAAGGATTTAATTACCTCTTCTTGAAAATTTCATTGCAATTAGCGTTCTCACAGTACATCAGTTATTTAAGAGAGCTCAAATCCCGCAATATCAACGAATTAACAGCTCACTAGAGCTGTCCACTCAACTGCCCCTCTGAATCCCGGGATAAAACCGGGATTTCTTTGACGTTTCATCCTCTTTCCTTCCCTGTCACACTTAGGTAAAGTAACGTAAGTTTGACAAAGAGGTGGCGATGCATAAGGAGCCTTCCCATGAAAATTGTATGTGTGTCAGTTTGGTGTACACGGGGTCTTTGTAAACAAAATTGAATATTCAGCGAGGTGTTGCGAAAATCACTGTTATACCCTTCTCTGATGGACTCACGGTAACCCGGACATTATTACGTGTCTACATTGAAAAAAATCTGAAGGAAATTAAGGCGTTTTTCTTTTGTTTGTTTTATTTTTATCAATAGCAGTTGTTGGTGTTGGTGTTGTTGTTGTTGTTGTTGTTGTTGTTGTTGTTGTTGTTGTTGTTGTTGTTGATGATGTGTGTGTGTGGTGTTGTACAGTATAGTCTTTTTAACCCAAAGGTTGACTGATAGAGAATGCCTTGATGCATTAAGTCCGCCCATGTACCACTATTGTACAGACGCCAGCATTTCAAACTACCCGAAACTGTCAAATTTTCCCAATCAACCTTGAACCTAATGCTTCAGCGATAAAGTTGAAAATATATTAAATAAATTTGACAGATGGTTGTAGCTTGGTGTGCTGGCGTCTGTACGTAAAGTTTAAATAAGTAAATAAACTGTTAAATTAAAAAAAAATGCTCGGATTTTGTCTATGGATTTTTTTTTGTAAACCCAAATATTTGATCAGGACACCGTCTGTTGGTGTAGTTTATAGTTATTAAAACTTAGAAAGGCCAGCCATATACTAATCAAACTAATATACAATACAGATAACCTAACACCATAAACAAGACGATCTATCGTAATGAATCGTAATTGCTCGCCATCACTGTAACAAAAGAAACAAACATGTTCCAGATATAATAGCACATTGTACTGTGAACATAATTAATTAGTAGATACGATTCCACTGCACTTCTTTTGTAGGTGATTAACGGGAATTTGTTGCAGTTTAACCATTACTTAGGTCTATGACAGTGCTAATAATTTTGCAGTATTAAAAAATGTGTTTTGTAAGGCATAGGAATCCTGCCAGGGTTGTAGAATTTGTTCGAAAGAGTCACCGCAGCCCTGGAACGCAAAGGGCTTTGGAAGGAGCACGGATGGGTTTTAGTCAGTAAAAGTCTAACACGCCCTTCCGCTCCACCCAGAGCGGAAGAAGTCATTTGATGATTCATAGGATTCATAGGAATCTACAGTTTCATAAAATTTTATACAATCATTAATATCAGTTGATATCATATGGTTTTATTATTTTTAGTGAGAAGACTAAAAAGAACAGAACCGTTCGAGTTAGTGTTTAGTGTTTATGAAAGTGAATAGTGTAGCACAAGTTTTACCAAATAAACACAAGAACGAAGTGTATTCGCCTTAATAGAGACAATAAGAAAAGTGCCATTGGACACATTCTTAGTAAAGACAATAATAACAGTTTAGGTTTTAATTAAATTACTTATTAATCTATAGACAAGGCTAGATTGATTGATTGATTGATGAACACTAGGATAAGTGAAAAAAAAAAACAAAAAGTTGACATCATGCATGCTATTTTTTTTCAAAACAAAGAAGTTGATAACTCTTCCTAATACAATGCAATTTTTTTCTTTATGGGGACAAGCCCGCCACACATTCCCAACCATTGCAACTCCTGAAAGCCAAAATCAACAGTGGCGACCAGAAAAAACGCCGAATCAATGAAGCTCGACGCGTCCCGGAGCTGTCTTGGTACCCGCAACGAAATTAATCAGAAAAGAAAGCGAAGGAGTAGGGAGAAATATAATTTCCACACACCACAGGTTCTGGATCTATTGTTAGCTAGCATTTATTAACTTACTTAGTCCATTTTGCACAAAACTGCATTTAAACTGAAATTAGTTTCCCATAATTAACTAATAATTAATAGTTAACCTATTGGTAATTAATAATCGAACGGTTTATGGGCTAAAGCAACCACAATGTGGGTCCCAGAAAATGCCCGACGACATCGCGGGAGACCCAGGCGAAGATGGCGGGACGAACTTGACGCCTATCGGCCAGATTGGTCCAGACTTGCCCAAAGCCGGGAGGAATGGAAGGAAGAAAGGGAGGCCTTTGCCCTGCAGTGGGACACAATTGGCTAAAAATAATAATAATAAATAATAATAATATTGGTAATTATAGTTTTGAGCCGTTTGGGGTTGAAACGCTTGAGTCATGGGGTCCGAGTTGTCTTGCCGACTGATCGAATTTTTGCGTGGGTGGCTCGTTTTCTCGTCGCCCAAAGAATTCGCATTGGTAGTTAACGTCGTAAAACACTTTCGATATATAACATAATCAATCACTTATATTTTGGCATTTCAACAATCGCAAGGTGCTCTCTCATTTGGACCATTCGATTGTAATGTAACATTTCAGGTTCGATTTTGAGCATTACATTACAATACTGCCTCCCTGACTGACGAGCATTCGCCTGTAATGTACATTAGATTAATTCATTTATGTTACAAGTTGTATCAAAATATTACATTATATAATCAAGTTGCGGACTGTAACGCTTGGTTCTGTAACGTTACATTACAGGCGAATGCTCCAGGTGAGGGTGCACCTTTCGCTAATAGAATGACACTTTATGTAGCGACTCCGATAGCAACACGAACACGTAATACAGCCCCTACCGGACTTAAGCCCGGCGATCCCTCCCGAGTTGTCGTAAATTAAATTTCATTCCAGCGCCACACTGACAGACATTCACTTTTCATATCCTCTGACCTCTCTTATGGTGTGGCTTTTATACGAAACTGCCTTTGTTTGGGTTTTTAAAAATGCTAATTGCCTTGGATTGCTACATAGTACATAGTAGCAGTTAAGGTCCTCTGTATAAGTGAAAACTAGCAGAAAACTATATTAAAAATAGCGGTCCTGACAGACGTTGTCCTGTCCGAACGTTTGCTTTGTGTATGACCCAATATTCTAGAAATCGATTGCAGCGCCACCTACCGGGTCCAATTGTGAATTTAAACCATTCTCAAATCCCCTTGAACACACACAAAAAAAATCATCAGCATCGGTCCAGCCGTTTAGGAGGAGTTCAGTGACATACACACGTACACAAGAAATATAAATATATACATATTAAGATATTCACACAACAACTGTACATTTTTCAATAGCCTGATAACTTTTTCCCGAAGATTAAATATTTTCTACACAAAAGCTTTCAAACCGCCATCCATCGCCTTATCGAAAGAAACGTCAGCCCAAAACGAATAAAGAAAACTTATTCTCTTCTTAGGGTAATGGAAGCGTAGCCTATAAGGATGTTTCATGGACAAAAAAAATATCATTCTATCATGATCGCCCAGTTGGATTATCAAAAATTATTGAATACGTATTTTTTTGTTACCCTATTTATTCCATACCTTTACAAAGTCGTAATTGTCTATTAAATTGAATTGATTTAACTACGAAAGCAGAATGTTAGGAATAAATTGATCACTTTGACAGGAAATTATCAAATGTTATGTTGCAAGTCCTCATGATCATCTACCGTTTTATACCTCATTATAAAGGGAGGCTTAAAGAAAGTAAAATATTAGATACTTAAGCTAACAACACCAAAGTAAAAACAATATTTTATTTGAAAATTTTATACAAGAAGCCATTTTGTTAGAATGAATTCAAAAACAGAACGCTTCGGAGGGAAACGTTAACTAAGGTAAGGGATCAATCTATCTTTAACTGGAGTAAGCGTGGCCAGATTTTTGTTATATTGAAACGGCTGTAGATTGATGTGACAGTTAAACTCTGGTAGACCGGGTTAATCTTTTGGTAGATTATTGAGACCGGTCTTAAGTGCACATATACATACTTACTCAGTTACAGTAACTGCCAGACGTTAAATTTTATGCAACCCAATTAGGTAATTACAAAATAAAACAAACTACATTCGCTCTTTCTTTTCAACAAATAATTATCCACTTTTAAGGTAATTTTCTTTCTTCCATCATCAATTAACAATTACCTTATTATCATGTAATTCCTTTTACGACAGAACAAATGCTAGAGATTGATTGTGACTCGATACGCCAACATTCCCAGATCAGCATAGAAAATTGAGCAGTAAATCAAACAACGCGTAAAAACGCTATTGTCGTCTCCATGTCACAGATATCTATCTACTCTTTTAACGGGATCAGATGTCACACTAGCTTTTTGTCCAGGTTTTGCTTGGATATTTACTTTATGCTCTAAATATTGGTATCCGTGATTTGGTACAGCTAGGTGCAAAAGCTCATCTATTCAGAAAAAATATTGTCTTTTTGGCAAGGGATTCGTAGTAGTCGATTTTAGAAGTCAGTCGGTCGATTCTGTAAGAATATCGAAGTGAAGACTTGGGTGAAGTGATCACGAGGTGAGCTGTCAATCCATGTAATCAAGATGTCACGAAATCACGAAGTGAGCTGTCATTCCATCTTGATTATATGGATTGACAGCTCACCTCGTGATCGCTTCACCCAAGCCTTCACTTCGACATGTTTACAGAATCGACCGGCAGTGACTTTAGTGATAAAATCTGTACTATACCAATGTAAAGAACAACATGCGTACGTAGTACAAACAGAATCACATTCTATCTTAACCCACAGTACAATTAACATTAGTAAACGCGTACAGCCAGCAGCCTAGAGCGCCAATCTTGACAATTAGTACACAAGAACTGCTCCCACGGTACGGTCGGCAACAATGGCGAATTGGAAGCATTGATATAACTGTTGAAGGCAATTATCGCCATTTTATAAGAAAGCATACCTACGTACTTGTGACGGAAAATTGTTTCAGAGATTATTTGAAAATCAGCTGTTTCCTTCATTTGGTCGAGTTATGCGAGCATAAATAATAAATAAAAAGAAAAAAAAATCTTACTTCTTATTTTTTTTTTAATTCTTTAAATAATGTAAAACCGCCATTGAACAGCGTTCACTAGATATTTTGTTTTAAGTTTTAGTTATCTGATTGAAATTGAAAATAAATAATAATAATTTGTTGTACACCTATCACAGGGTAGTTCTTTTTAACCCAAAGGTTGACTAGTAAAAAAGGACTGCATTAGGTCCGCCCATGTCATTGTACGTAAATTCTAAATAAATAAATAGGTATTTCACTATAATTGAATTTCTTCACATCACAGTCACAGTCCTTTGTATGGTTCATTGTTCCTATTTTTATTTCTCTAGGGTTTTTCCAAAACTCTTCGTCTGTCGATAAACTGTGGGCCCAAATAACCACGTAAAGCCCTGAAGTCACCAGAAGGAGGTGGTAGAAGATAGACGGACGCCATGTCCCAAAGAGATTAAAATAATAATGTTTTAGATTTTTGAATGTCTTGATTTTTGTATTTTTTAAGAAATATTTAAAAATATAAAAATCGAATAAACGGAATAATAATGATAATTTGCCAAAAACAGTGTTTTACATTTCCTTATACACACACACACAAACATTAATAGCTAGGATAGCTAGTAGGAAGCATTTTGCTTATGAACTCCACACTAGGTCGAGCCTGTCTCGTGGAAAAGCTGGGGCCATACTTTGACTAACTCGTCAATGGTACTTCTGTTGTTAGTTAAAAGTGCTTAGAAAATCTACGCAAAATCTCTTGTAGAACTACATGAGAGAATATTGGTGGACATTTTATTTATAGCAATTTTACCACTATTACAACAACAAAAGGGACAGCCAATCACCCTCGGTCAAAACGTCAAAAAACAGAAAAATTCAAATATTTTCCTAACCCTGATTTCACCCCACCTTTGGAAGCAAATCTACCGGCCACCCTATAAACGTCTCAATCAATTTTCACCCCTAACTTTAGAGCGATTTAATTTTTTTGCAAATGCCCTTCACGGTCAATCCGATATACGTCAGGCACACGGCTTAGGGAGGAACTGACCGGACCGGATCGGACCGACCGTCGTCGGAGATAAATGTAGGGACCACGGGGTGCCATATTTAAGGTTATTTGAACAATGGTTAGGTTGCTGAATGTACGTATTTGCCTCGTATTAAGAATTTAATGACGTTTTATATTTTGAATCAAATTCAAAGTCAAAGTCTTTCAAAGACAAAAAGTCAAGACACAAAGGCACTTTTGAACGTCAAATTTACAGTTTGAAATTAAAATATTAGTGACTCTAGTTGTCACTGATTGGAATATGAATTCAGATATCCTGATCTTGTGGTTGTGGCTAAACAACTTTCGATCTTTGAGGTTAAAGAACGCTTGCTGAAAGAACACTTGCCAAGGTCGGTCCATGGATGGGTGGTAATCTTCCAATACCTACCGAGACTCTTCCGTGCCACGGAAAGCACGTTAAGCTATTGGTCCGGTCCCGGTGCCATTTGAACATTTTTAACATGCGTTACGGGTCAGGAATTCCCTAGCTTTTGACAGGCAATAGGAAGGAGACTAAGTTGGACAAAACGAGCTATTCAAAAAAATACTTCCAGATAGTGACTACCTACTTTAAAATATTATCTTTTATGTAGTTACTCAGAAAGTGTTCTAATTTATAATGTTTTTTTTTAATATTTCAACATCGCTTTTAGACAAAGTTCAAAACAATCAATAAAACTATACTAACAATACATTACACGACAAATTCACCGCTACAAGTCACGTAAATCATGTCGCACACCAAAAGCGATGCGTACACGCAATGCTCCTTGCAAGGCGGGGCGTACCTAATTAAGAGGTAGTCCATATTAGCTGTCCGCATCTCCGTCGGCATCGCTAAGCTCGAAATGTTAATTGTTAGCCGCGTACGTGACTAGGCGATAGCCTTAGTGGGTGGGACACACTGCTGGGCAGTTTGTCCACTGCCTGGGTTGCGGAATTGTTCGAAAGAGTTACCGTGGCCCTAGGCATTAGAAGGAATACTGGTGGTTAGAGTCTGACACTCTCCCATTCCCCCCAGAGCAGGAGGAGTCATTCGATGATTTCCCATCCATAAAAACCGGCTAAGTGCGAGTCGGACTCTCATATGAAGGGTTCAATACCATACACCGAAAAAAACACGTTTCTTGTTCCCTTTTATTTTTAATTTTATTTTATTTTAGTATCTATTTGTTGTCATAATAAATACAAACATACACTCTGTGAAAATTTCAACTGTCTGCCTGTTACGGGTCTTGAGATACAGCCCGCTGATAGACAGATGGACGGACGGACGGATGGACAGACGGACGATAGACGGACAGACAGAGGAGGCAATATAGGGGTTCGTTGGTTACCCTTCGGGTACGCAACCACAAAAAGGAGGTTTGTTCACACAAATTCTAACTAAGTCATCACTAAGCACATGACGAGGGTTAACCTCAATCTAGCATATTATGGTGTCCCACAGCTGGGCAAAGTCCTCCCTTTCCACGCAACTCTGTCCTTTATTAGTATGAGCCACTCTTTTTGCTTCTCTTCTATCTTCGCCTTGATCTGCTGCAATCATCAATAATGCAACAGCCAAAAAATAATGAGTGATAAAAAGTTGGTATACATACTACTATTATCGATGAGAACCCTAGACAATCATAACACAACACTTGGTTCATGCGCAAGTTTAATTATTCATCATCAACATTTCAGCCGAAAGACGTCCACAGCTGAACATAGGCCACCCCAGGCCACCCCCAAGTGCCGCCACATGGACCGGCCCTGAGCGTCCCGCATCAAGCGAGCTCCCAAGTCCCTCACCAGGTCATCAGTTTGTAGCGGCATCAATTCCGCCACATGAAAAACTTAGAAGCGTTATTTGTACGGCAACAAAAATAACCCCAACGCCATCTATTCTGCCAGCGATGAACTACCAACGAAATCCTGCATTGCACAAGCAAAGTTCTCCGTGCGATTTGAACATATACAACAGTCCGAATATCAACTATCGGGCAGTTGCCCACCAGACACAACAACCGTCTGGTCGGAGGATCCTCCTTTTTCAGTGGAAGTATGCGGGACTCTACTCTCTGTACCGCATACCTCTATAAGTTTAGCTGATGGAAGCTTAGGAAGTATTAGCACTAAACCTTTATGAGATTTTCTTTTTTCTTTTTTTTTTTTGAGATGGGTTTGCTCTTCACTCAAGTCTAGGTTAGAGATGACAGAGACTAAGTCGGCGATGGAACGATCTTACCAAAGGAAGCCTGAAGCCTTTTTTACTAACTACTCTCACCACACAATCCATAAGAAAGCACAAAAAAAACTATAATCAAAAGCCCAAATACTAGTAGCACGAAACGACATGGCCATTCATGAAACGATTGTTGTTCAATCTTTTGACAGTGGTAACGAAAATGGCCTATTCTCAAGACCTTAGTAAAAAACACTCGACACTTTGTATCCCCGTCTACATAACCGTATGTCCGTCCTAGGTCCATAAACCGTTTAGTTTACGAGGAAGTGTGTCGCATCTGATATTTTTGCTTTGTAGCACCTTCCAGCAGTGCCAACAGTGCGCACAGACTAATAGAACAGATGGCGCACTGCGCATGTTGATTACCTGTGAAGTATTTATATTATCTGTGCCTGAGATGTAGGATCAGTGTTGAAGTATGGACTAGTGGAGACCTGTTAGTATTGCTTGGAACATAAGAAGGAATCATTGAAGTCTGTAATTGAGTTTGTGGCATAGTTTTCTGAAGACATTTTCCAGATGAATGCGATTTTCAAAATACCAAAATATAAGGGGCACGTGTTATTTCGACAGTGTTTTTCATACCATAAATTTTTGACATTTTGACAATTGCCTTCACCACGCTACCGCTATGGACAATCTTGGACTAAATCAAATAAATAGAACTACGAAACTAAGTTATTAGCTAAAGATGATTTCTGGTTTCGCCTTATAAAAATCTTCTGCAATGGTGGTATTATAAATCTTTAAGACTTAATACTGCATCCGCGACCTAAATGGCTGGCTCCGCGCACGAGCAAAGTAAGTAGCGTTTACCGCAAGACATTCCACGCCTCAATTCCATTCCCAAACAAATTAATTACAAAATAATGTAATCATACAGAAACTATACTCATTCGCATTAGTATTCAGCAGTAGATCCGCGTTTCGTTGGAGCGTAATGACGCATGTTTTTACGCATTTCGTAATGAATCGCTACGTACCGCCTCCAGGCTCCGCTTGCAGCGCTTTTTGTCACTTAATTACAGGCCGAAGACTCAATCGCTGTCGATCGATGGAAGCGACAAAAAGTCCGTAGTATCGACAATTTGTTCGGTAACGGGCACGGAATATTAAGTGAATATGCATGCATAGTTGGTATCGAGATGTTGATCGAATTTTATTGATAAAGGTGTCTTTTATTTGAGTGGTCGTGTTTTTTTCTACTTTTTATTATATATTAGCTGTATTGCGTGTCTTTTAACTGTCATTGGTACTGTTATTTTCTTTTAGATTTACTATTGATTTCGTTCAGTTATGTTTAAGTACAACACAAATCGTAAGACTTTCATTTTATTTTATCAGTCCATTCTCTCTTTCATTTTCATTTCCATTTTAAAGCAGGATTTTATCCAAATGTAAAACTATGTTTGATCACGCTACACTACTCAACCACTATCTAAAATCTAATCAACACTGTACCTCCAATAAAACCCTGTAAAGTTTATAACTTTTTTAACTGGCAACATTTCCTAACATTGTAATTACTATTGCCAACATAATTGACTAACAAGAGAGCGCAAAAAGCAAGAGAACAGTGTTAGCGGTGTTACTTTCATGTCATCTGCATATAATGTGGGTGATGCAAAAACTGGGAACGATATACCGAAGACTTGCTGTATACGCTCGGAGAAAAGGGACGAGGTGCCACTGACAGCGGAAGGCGTAATGCTCGTAGGAACTGTGTTATAGACTCCTAGCTTCTGCCAACGCCATCGCCAGCGTGAAGTCTAAAATTATCGCAAGGGAACTTACTCCCGGGATGAAAAGTTTCATATGTCTTATTATATATAGTATATTATATCATAGTTAACGCATGTACCATTCAATTCCGTACAGTCGTTAAGACGTGAAGAGATAAGAAACAGCAGTGCGATTCTGTAAACCTCTCATCGTGTGACTGTGGTGAAGGGATCTTGAAGTGAGCTGTCAATCCATACAAACAAAACGGAATAACAGTTCACTTCATGTTCACCTACACCTAAGTTTACACAGTTACATGATGACGGACAGAACGGCAGAAAGATAGACAGAATTACTTTCACGTTTATAATATTAAGTATGTAGAAATGACCATATATGTCATGCTCCAAGATGAAACATGAATAGAATAGACTAGAAATACTCTTTTTTGTACAACGTTACAAATTACAATAGGAGCTAGGAGCAAGTAGACCTATTGACATCACAGAATACCTGTTAATAATCATCAAAGATTATTATTGGATATAAAGATATTGCATTCTTGTGGCTCTGTGTCTCATCAAGGAGTCTACACAATGCATGGTCTTGAAATAATTGCTTTGACATTCCATTTCAATATTTCCGCAGTCAAGTTATGAATTTGATTATCATAACTTCACACCCACGCTTGAAACTGATTCAATTAATCTAGGAAACTCATACAATTGGATTTAACCTTATTCTCATTTGTACTCTAACGAGTATAAAGATGAATGAAAACAACTTTTTGCGATATTCATCGCAAAAATGATTCTTACAATTAATGCCGTGGTGTTACTGATACTTTACGTTGTTTTAATTCAAGCGAAAATGAAACATTGGGTTTATTTCAAAATCTACACATGCAAGTGATCATAAAAACGTACATGATAAATGGGAGAACAAAACATTGTTCATAAAAAGTTTCCGCCATTGACTGTGTGTCGATAGCAGTCGATAGATACGGAGTGTAGACCCCACGACATGCTTCTGTGAACAGAATGTATGTGGTGCAAGTGGCAGCGGAATATTATTAAAATCTACTTTTAATTCTAGACTTAATTATGTACTTAATGATTTTGAGGAACTAGGCGAATAACGTAACTATCGTAGTAGGTATCGACAGTGCAATCCATACAGAGGGCAGCATTTCTGAGATAACACTCAAACGACTGGGACCGGGTGCTTTAATTCCGCATATGTACCATTACTGACCATAAGGTTTCAATTATTGAAGGTTATTAATTATTTAAACCTTATTATTACTTTATATTATGACCCCAATCAGGTAGAGTTTTGAACCACAGGCCAGACCTCAGTTACAATAAATCTATACAAAGTATAGTTCTTTCCCGCTATCAGCTCGCTCTATATCCCCTAGTCAATATAACAGCAGACTGGAGAAAATATTCAATACATAACTTAATTAATTTTAACTTTTTATACCGTCTCTCGTATTTTTTGCAACGCAACTCCGTAGCCACTCATGAGAACTCGCACCTAATCAGTAGTAAAACGTTGGTGTTCCTCAAGGGTGTATACTTCGACCTATGTTGCCACACTCAATGAAACTTACAATGATCAACATTAATTGAATCATTCAAGTTTTTTAAGGCAGTAGTACTTCCATTGTTTTTGATTCACATTTCGACCTAAAGGTCAAGCATTTCATGTTTTGTGGTACAACTGTTTTCAAGTTCAAAGGCAATAATTTCTTCAACTTTCTCTAGGTAAGTAAGTAAACTTAATAATTGTCCGTTGGAATTAATTGTAGGAAATAGCCTGCTCGTAAACGATGAATTATTAAACCGTACTTACTCTCTATTATGCATGGTAAACCTAACATTATCTATTGACGCGTATTAATGCCAGCATAAAGTGATCGCTGATCATTCTGCTAAGTGGCGATTATAGGCATTAAGTGCTAACCTTTCTTGTAAACTGTCTTTGAGATAGGCCCACGTCTTGAAGAAATGTTTCAAAGAATTCATCAGCATCATTAAATGTCCCATGTCAATTTGTCACGCAGTTGTCCATTACTGGAATGTACTTACTTAACTTATGTACTATTTTTTTTACCCGAAATGATAATAGTGACTCATCCAAGAGCAGCTGCGGTAGGTGAGTTCAAAAAAGAAGATTATGGCTTAAAACCAGATTTAGAAACGGAAATTGATTGAACAAAACATGAGTTCAAAGCTGAAATTAACATACAAACATAACTCCTCCTTGCGTAGTTTCCCTGATACTGGAGATCGTGATCATATCATGGTCTAAGAAACATTCGTATGGGAAGTTAAATAGAAGCATGCAAAAAGAAAAAAAATAACTGTACCTATTGCTGAACAGCGGCCAAGTCTTTATCATCGGCAACTAAGACTTAATTCTCTTTAAGTATTTCTTATGCATCTTCTACAACGTCTTTGACTAAATTATTCTCATTAAAATACATGTAATCTTGAACATCCATATTCGAAACTAAAACAAAAAGCACACAGCTGAGCGTATCGGGGATCTGTTTCAGCTTGGCGATAGTCCGCATCCAATATGATCGGAGCTGTTTATTGATTCTCGGAAATAAAACAAACACGGCTAAATGGAAGCCGCGGTGCGCAGATTAAGTTGTATTCTCATTTGTGCCGCGGCATAAGAGAGGAACTGAAAGCGAGTTTGATTCTAGATGCCTTCGGTCAAGATTAAAGACAAACGATGTCCAGATGTTTACTAAGTTTTAAATCTGTTGAAGCATCACAGTAAGAAGAAGCATATGGGATGAAAAATTGCTAAAATCTGGACTCTGATGTAAATAAATAAAGTCTTCCTGACCGATTTCGGCCATGGCGGCCAATCTCAACCGAGACTGGCCATCGTCGCGGGACATAATTATTATAGTGCACCAGTAGTGTGTGCGCGAACACAGGTGCATTCCCTCTTCCATAACTCTCATATTCCCGGAGAGAGATCTGGCGCAGGACCAACGGCTTAACGTGCTTTTCGAGGCAAGCAAACCACTCTGATGCAACTAAGTGTGGAAATGCTTCTACATACCCCAAGCTTGCTATTTTATGCGTTTGGAACGAGACGTTGACGGATCAGCTTTGTTTTGCTACACCCACTTCTGACAAAGCTTTAGAAATCAGTTTCTTCTTCTTCTTCGTCATCACACTCTTGGCAGAGTGATCGTAGTCGTCACATCAGGGGTGGTGGCACGCTTCACAATCGTCGACATTCCTCCCGTACTGTAAGCTCTTCTTGTACATTCATGGAGTGGACCATTGAGTGCAGTTAGGTTAGGTTAGAGGTAGATATTAACAGATGCAATAAACTAACCTTCAGTGGCTAAGACAAAGGTCTTCACTTCCTGTAGGAATCTAACATTCAATAAGAGTTTAAAACGCTTGATAAAAAATCCATACAAGGAAATCCTCATCCCAGTTTCACTTTAAACCACACAGCGGTCCAGCCGGTATCGCATAGGTGTGTCGGGCGATACATCACAAGGCGCGTAACGGCGGCGCCTGCGCACCCTCCGATTTATTGCGCCGTTACCTTTAATTCGTACATAATTTAATTTGAACACGACCCGTAAGACTTAATTATGATATCTCCGGATGTGCTGTGTACGATTTTAATGTCGGATCATATAGGCTGTATGGCGTGATGCCTTTGCCTCGGATGGGAAATAAAAAAGTTTTTCAGTTTCTTGTTGGCGGTTGCTAGGTAATGAATCCTGGGTTTCTGATCATCATCCGTGTTAATGTCTATATCTTTTATATAAATGATTTTTTTTTAACTTCTAATTTCAATTCCATACTATAAGATATCATAAATTGTTCATCATATATTTTTATCAATCACAATAAATGTAGTAATGGAAATGTATATTATAAATATAATAGTGCATGTGGTGTTAGCCTATAAGTAATTGTTGCACTTATAAATGTATATCGTGTACTTTTAAAAGCTATGTAATGTGTAAACAATTGTTGGCTAACCTAAATAAATAAATAAANTTTTTAATGTAAACCAAATATTAATCTTAGTTTAGTTCAATGTATGTATGTATCTGTTATGTTATTACATTACCAATCAGTACCTATAATAATTTTTAACTTAATACACTAATTTTGATTTTGATTGATTTGTTAATTCACTGGTTTTATGCTTTGTTTTAAATTATTTTTATCAATCACAATAAATGTAGTAATGGAAATGTATATTATAAATATAATAGTGCATGTGGTGTTAGCCTATAAGTAATTGTTGCACTTATAAATGTATATCGTGTACTTTTAAAAGCTATGTAATGTGTAAACAATTGTTGGATAACCTAAATAAATAAATCATAGCAATGTTCAGCATACCAAACTTGTGTCTTTACACATGCCAGATTAGTCCAGAAGTTCCAAACTGCCAATTAAATTAAATTCGTTGAATTCATCTCACAGAGTTTTAATCACTATGATTTCACATCAATAAATTATTTTCACACTAAACGACACATTCAAATTGTATTCATTGCATTCACTTAAAAGAATATCCATTAATCTTTTACTATCTCTGATAAACAGTCAATTATAAAATGTATCGTAAATATTTATAAAACTAAATGTTTTTTAAAATACTTACAACTTTTCCTTTCATTGCTCGATAGCTACTGTACATTGATAGCTTCCGTTATTGATAAAACGCAATGGATTGCGATATTTATTTTAGTGTGTACTGTGTATATTTCTATTGATCTTACTCTGGATAGGGTTGTCAGGGTGTATTTTCATATTTTTGGCTGCTTTCTGTGAAACTCCAGCTCCAGTTTCCCATATTACTGACTTTGTCTTAAACCTATGTGCTTTCCTGCTCGCCTCCTAATTAACTTGATTTGACAGCAGTACAGCAGTAGCAGTAGTAGCTTTTTCTTCCATATCCCTCCCTACCTCTGTCAGCTGCAGTGTTAACTTCACTACTACATGTACAATGCATTCACCCATTTGATTGTTTGGATTGACTCTTTTCTAACATCCACCATCATCACGTCCTAACACTTATCCTGCCACAAACTCTTCAATCCCCATCACAAGTCCATCTTCAGTCTCTTCCCAACCCTACCAAAAACCACAGGATCAGATAGCATTAAAACAAATTAGCGCACAGAGCGAAACAAACACGGAGCGACTGACTTATGTTCTGTAATTAAGGGTCCGAGTCTGCCGAGGTACACTTGGACCCGTTCGGCGTGTAATGACTCCATTCCACCTCACTTGGACCTGATCGGCTGGATATCGATAAATAATTATAAACGCTCGCAGTGATAGGGTTTGGTTGAATGTTATTATTTCATGTTCGTCTCAACTTATATCTACATAACTCTTAGAAACATCTTTGCTTCTTGGTCTACACGAGTATTTTTATCATCTGACGTACCAAAATGTTTTAATCTAATCATTATCGCGTTATGCATAGATATATAGGATATCCAAAGAGGTCTGAAACTCTCCACCACGACGATTCAAGGGAGTTTTTGGCGGGATTTTGTTGAGTGAAGTTTAGCGGCACTTTTTGTGAATTAAGAATTCGTCTTTCCTAATTCTAATTGAACTGTCTTTACTAATTCTCAACCGAAGTGTGAGAGATACGACAGCAAAAAACAAAAATGAATTTCTTCGAGAATATTACTATGCGCCGTACGCGTACTAAATCGGATTCCAACACCGTCACCGATACAATAAATAATAGTACATTCGAAGATACTGTTTCCAGCCTACCCGACTTATCCAATGATGACATTAATGATGCAAAACAACAACAAATTACGAAGCTAAAGGAACAAATTGACAAGCTTGTGTTAGATTTAAATAGCGCACATCAGGAAATCGAGTCTCTTTCTTTAGAAAATAGCAACCTTAAGCAAATAAACGTAGACATGCAAAGGAAAAATGATCTCTTCACAAAACTTAGCAGCCCAGTTATAAAACACAAAAAGTCTACCCCCAAAAAGAAATCCTTAAATAAGAACAGAGAGACACAAACAGAATCTTTACTATTAGCAGGCCAGCCAATACAAAGTATACCCAAAAACTCAGATTCTTCTATATTACTAAATAGAACAGACCTAATGGATCATAATATACGATCAGAAAATAAACGAAATGTAAAGGAAATTAAGCGGAAGAATAAACTTTGTATTATAAGTGGTAACAAGAATAATAACATCCTAACAACAGCTATGGATGTATTCCTGAATGATTACGAAACATGTCATTATTTAAAGCCTACTTGCGGAGTTAAACTGTTGTTAACAGGTCTAAAGTCTAAATTGCAACAGTACACTATGAATGACTACTGCATCATATTGATTGGCCCCGAGGATTTTGAAAGGACGAAAGATTACTTTGAATTGATATCTTTTATAAGAACCGCCCTCAAAGATATAAATAACACAAATATCATTTTATGTCTACCCACGTATAAATTTAATTACTACACAAATATGTTTAATGGAAGAATTGAAATTTTTAATAACTTACTTTGCCTAGACGTAATGTCGCATGAGTATGCATATGTACTTGACTCTAACTCAAATCTGAGCTGTGATTATACCTCGTTTAATAAGTGGTCAGGGGCAATTAATAACAACGGTATTAACACAATATTAAATGATGCTCTGGAGCTCATAACTGAGATAAGCATGTTTAATATTGTTACTCTGTCACAGT
>NDFZ01005203.1:258633-277326 GCA_002192655.3 Mamestra configurata
AGAAAAATAACAAGGAAGACATGGCATGTTACAGACCAATAGCACTTATCCCTATTTTTTCAAAAATATTTGAAAAAATTATATATAATGCAATTAATACTCACTTTGAGAAGTTCAACCTATTTGCTAAGGAACAAAAAGGTTTTAGGAAAAATAAGTCGATTAATTTAGCAATTTATGACCTTTTAAAAACAGTGTATACTAATATTGATAAACATGTTTCTGTCTCTGCAATGTTTATGGATATGACAAAGGCGTTCGATTGTGTGCACCATGGAACACTTTTAAACAAACTGTACAGTTATGGAATAAGGGGCAACGTCCATAAACTTCTAGAATCTTATCTAAATGACAGATATCAAGTAGTAGAAATAAATAATATTAATCTTTTAAATAATACCGAACAAAAAAATGAGTCCATGCCCAAAAAAGTACTATATGGAGTGCCTCAAGGTAGCGTGTTAGGTCCACCGCTATTCTTGATCTACATTAATGATCTGCCCAAAGTTTCACAGCATCCCATGATCCTTTTTGCTGATGACAGCACAGCCATCTTTACAGGTCAAAATATTGAAAATGACATAAATTCCACTCTTCGCAATATAATTAAGTGGCTGACGGTTAATAACTTAACTATCAATCTAGGAAAAACTAACTTAGTCAATTTCGGGCGAAACAATAAAAATAATAAAATCAATATTCATTATAATGGGACGAAAATTGAACAAGTCAGCTGCGTTAAATTTCTAGGGCTTTGGATAGATAGTGATCTGACTTGGCAAACACACATTGACACAATATGCAATAAACTTAATCAGTACTCATATGCTTTATATAAATTATCCAAAATTGTTGACCAATCAGTTCTTTTGACCGCATACCATGCTTATGTTTCGTCGACACTGAGGTATGCAGTCATATACTGGGGCAATGCCACTAATAGAGATTTAGTGTTTAAAGCGCAAAAAAGGTGTATACGTGCGATTGCTGGTATCCGTGTTCCTGACTCATGTGAACCACATTTCAGAGAACTAAAAATATTGACCTTTCCTGCAATCTATATATATGAAGTAGCCGTATTTATAAAGACAAATGAAAATCTATTTGGTAAACTCAAATCGAAAAGACACATGTTTAAAATTTCTAATCTACCACATAAGACGGCTCTGTTTAACAAAAGCTTCTTTGGCATGGCATCAAAAATATTCAACAAAATACCTATTGACATTCTGAGCACTAGGGAACTTCCAGTATTTAAAAATAAACTTCGTAACTTTTTAATTGATAAAGCATACTACACGATCCAAGATTTCTTGAATTATTGATTGTATTTTTGACCATGTATTAATTTGACTGTATATGATATTTTGACATTTATAATAACAAAATTTGACATGTAAAACAATTTCAAATGTAATTCCACTAGGTACATAATTATTGTATGCCTATTAGGCAGGACATATTGGAACTCAAATTTATTCTTAAGACCTGTAATTACTAACATATGCCCACAATAAAATATTTTGAATTTGAATTTGAAAATTTGAATTTAAATTATTATTTGTAAATTGATTCCAAGTGGATATTGTGTTGTAAATTGTTGTAGTTTTGTGTTTCAAGTGTCCACGCACCTGGAAAATATGTGGAATAATTTAAACAGGAGCGATCTCAGTTAAGTGAAGATGAGAAATTTAATGTAGTATTACTACTTCACTCGAAACTTGCTGAGAAGGCCGAATTGATATATTTGTTACCAGATACTCCAAAAAACAAAACACAATAACACAATAAATTAAGGAAGTAAGACTAGGCAAAATGGTCAAAAGACATAGCCTTCCCTTCGGGGCAAATATAAAAAATAGGATCCAAGTAAAGAGAGTGTGAATTATAACAAGGTAGACATGATAGAACACTATTTAGTTGCCAGACTAGCGTGCCTGATATAAATACATAGATCAAATTATTAATTTCAATTAGGATATTGGTAACTTTCCACAAGTTTCCCATTAAAAAAGGGTACTTTCATATGAAGAAGAATAAGTTCTTGCTTGTGTTATTCTATGACAGTTGAAAAAGTTCTTCATACCGTCCACTGACCCGCACTTTTACTATAACTCTCTGCCTGCGTCTGTGTTTCCGAACGCATACGACCCTAATCTCTTCAAAATTAGAGTGAACAGGCTTCTTCTGGGAAAGCTCACTCCATCGTCGACTTTGTCTCTGTCATCTATGACCTAGACTAGGGTCAAGAGCAAACCCATATTTAATAAAAAATTAAAAAAATACACTATGACCTCTGCTTACCCCTGGAAACAAACCAACCATTCCATTAGGAAACGACTCAATTTACTACTACTTCTAGGAATTATAAAAACAATCTCCATTAATCAATAGTTGATTTATTACTTCGCAGTACTTGACATGCGCGTTGCATCACACATCTGCATACCCACTTTCTAATTTGCATTCGTTCTTGAAACTATTATAATCGTGTTGTTTATTGATAATAATTGTATTGTGTTGAGCTGAGATATTGCATGGATCCAGTTCAAAAATCGACATTACGTTATTTCAAGTCACGTATTTTTTTGACGTCACCGTTGGATGACTTATCTGGATGATAATATGGTGTTGTCTTCCAATTCTTGTTTGGAAATGGTCTGGAATAAGAATATTTTATTTATATGGTACATTTAAGGTCTTATTAACTATAGGATCGTTCTTTTAAAATCGTTCTTTTTAACAAATGTTAAAAGTATAACTAATTAAATCTAACATAAATTAAATTATTATAATTAATTCAATTCTTATTAGAACAACTTTACATTGTATTAAAATCGAACTAGAATCAACTAAATTTTTATAACTAAATATTTGGTAATTACTTTTCTCAGGTACATATGGATATAGTACATACATATTTGATATTATTACAATATATGATATTAGTATATCATTAAGAAGGAAGATAGGAACATTACAGTAATCAGTAGCCATAGGTACTTGTCTATTATTTTTTACACAGCATAAAAACTTTGAAACGGCTATAAAACGTATTAGCTTCTGGGATATCTATCTATCTAAGAAATCTTAGCAAGGGACACTCTTGCTTATATTTAGAACACATTTAAACTTACACTTAGAAACATTTTTAGAAGACATGCTATCAAGAAATGCAATGTTATTTCGAGTTAGACAGCATGCATATAGTTACCGGTTATAACCAGACACAATTTTTCAACTTTTTTCTTAAAATTCCATTAACTAACCGTGCATGCTGTTGAAGTTAACACTTAATCTAACCAGCTACCAAGGCGTTAAAATCTCCGTATTCTAATAATAACTTAATGTAGCGCAAAACATTAATTAATTAACGAGAACATTATCACATTTCTCGTTATCTCGTTTCGTTCTTGCCGGTCATTGTTATCATTGGACATCGCAAAAAGTCGCATGGTGCCGACAAAAGCCGATATACTAACATTGCTGGCGAGGAATCCGAAGGTACCAGCGCTCATTAACGCTTCTCCTGCGCATCGCTCTATCACGTAGCGCAATCAGCCTATATCTATCACTCCCTCACATTCAAATCTCAACCCTATCCTCCCACCCTCAAAATTCATAATCCGATATCTGCAGATTTCGAGATTTGAATTAGGAAAACGATGTAACTCTCTTTGGTGTGCACGAAGTTGAGAATTAAACTTTGTGCGCCAATCTTAAAGATCAAATCGAAACGATTGAAGAAAATTCATATAAGGCTTTACGACCGCGATTTACATGTCTAGGTGTACTTTAGCAACGGCGTAAGTGCAGAAAAAATCATTTGAAGTTAGAATCTATTGTAGAAGATGCAAGGTTGAGTTTGGATTGTGTTCGTGATGTTGTAAATCGTTTTTAAGGGTGCGTCCGTACGTGTACGATGCGCGATTAGCGTTTTTGCGTCGGTGGCGTAATTAGGGCCTATCGGCGGTGTGTATGAAGACATAAATAAAATGGGTACACTTGAATTAGCGGCCGCTACTATAGCACGGGTTGACTTAAATTTCAATCGATGGATGTTGAGATTTCTTTTGTAAAACGAGATTTATAAAGCGTGGTTAATGCGCTGGAGTGATATGGTTGCACCTGTCTGGTTGCTGCTGATCTAAATAAGGATACGATGTAATGATATGCAGACAGGATAGGATTCGCTTAAGATCACCTGATAACGGAAGAGACTAGTACTTTCTAAACAGATCGAGTGATGTACGAGGTAAAGTCACGCGAGGATGACTACTGTCTACGGTCCCACTGATGAAATGGTTACTTACTAGAATGACGACTCGATGGTTTCAAATCCTACGGATCCATAGGCCCAGATATACAGCTTCAGCGGTCAATTGATTAAAAATCCATTTCAGGGTTCTTGTCTGATCATATCACATTAGGCCTAAAGTTCTATTGGGTTAAGGGACATTGTAACCATAAATAAAGTAAAGTTCGTTAGTTCAAGATAAGAGTTTAGGTCAACAAGGATCAATAACATAATTCCAACACAACTTCACCTAACGATAGCCCAATTAGCCCGCTAACTAACCACCCAGCAACTAACGAGTTTCAAACAGTTTCCTAATATCTACTGATTATCACAATAGTATGCAAATGTCTATTAACACCTGACATTCCGGCGAGTGTTGCCACACTATCAATAATTAACTTTATAATGTTGCGTATGCCAGTACGATGCCGACGGTGAGGCAGGGTGACCACACGGAGACAGAATTACCATTTTCTATCCAGCCGACGGAAAAAAATAAAAGTTGTTCAGTGAATAGCCAAATTTAAGTGGCAGTGTGCAAGGCACATTGCTCGCAGAATAGTAAGTCGATGGGTTGACAGGTTTGCTGAACTGCCAGGGTTGTGGAATTTGTTTTAAAAAGTCATCGCGGTCCAGGAACACAAAGGGCATTTAGAGGAACACGGATGAGTTTTAGTCAGTAAGAGTCTGACTCTCGCTGCCGCTCTGGCCAGAGTGGAAGGAGTCATTTGACAAATACAAATACTGACCAGTTACAGGCACTTTTGAACTGTCAAGGTCTGTCAGTCTAATAGATGAAGCTAATTCTGAACAAGAGCAGCAAGTTGTTCTTGTCGCTAGTTAGCAAGTTGTGCTAATTGGTTTGATGATTTCACAGTCTAAAATAATTAATAAATATTCGACGGGTTCTAGAGTGCCGACC
Organism: Mamestra configurata; assembly: GCA_002192655.3. Taxonomy (NCBI): domain Eukaryota; kingdom Metazoa; phylum Arthropoda; class Insecta; order Lepidoptera; family Noctuidae; genus Mamestra; species Mamestra configurata. Next base: position 263,856 of record NDFZ01005203.1, read on the forward strand.
GACACGTAACTGAAGTGTACCGATGATCTGGTGGAGGCCGCGGGAATCCGCTGAATGGCAGACGCACAGAACCGATCGATGTGGCGAGACTTGGGGGAGGCCCATGTCCAACAGCGGAAGTCTGTCGGCTCAGATTTCATAAAATTAGTCAATCTTAAACATTACGAGTAAATGAGAGGAAATAATGTAATTGCAACGATTGCCAACGATCATGATAAATGGGAGGAAAAGAAAATAATGTATATTTTAAAGATGAAACCAAATTCTAGGCACAGATTGAAGGAGTCAATAAGATTATAATAGAGTATGAACATCGGCCAAATCTGTGCATGTAACCTAACTACATAAACCAAAAGTCTATGCATTCTTGATAACATATTCAAATAGTGGTTATAATCCTCTTTATAAAAACCGTGGTCGCATGAACAACCATCCGTGCAAATGGTCGCGACGCGGCGGCCGTAACGCCTAGGCCAGCTACTTTATGGCCTACACTATCTGTACTAGAGTTATAACTAGCAGTGACTGAAGTACTGGCATTATATATGTAGGAATTATTGCTAGAAGGATAGAAGGTTTTTTGTTTTGTGATAATGTTGGAATTTTTGCTGGGAGTAGTATCTTTAGGAAGGTCAGTAATTGTGATGTTTTAAAGTGTAACGCGTTGCCAACACGTGTTTACCGTGAATGATTTTTTGGCTTTCGATTTTGCCTTTGCAATCGAATGTGAAACCAACTTCTATCATGCTTGAGTATTATCAGGAAAATAACATGCTTTGCTTCAAATTAATTCACAAAGGTCTAATATCCTCACTTGTACCTAAATCTAATGGTCGTTTTCTATTGAAATGAACCAGAAAGAAACTCCACGGTAACTCTTTAAGGAAAATTATTTATTTTTACAATGTTTCCATGTGGACACGGACAGTGTAGACGAAGTACATAACAAAAGCCTGGATCGAAATGGAAAGGAATCTAAGAGTCTACGGAGTGGTTGCAAAATTAGTTTGAAAGAGTCACCGCGGCCCTGGAACGCAAAGGGCTTTAGAAGGAACACGGATGGGTTTTAGTCAGTAAGAGTCTGATACACCCTTCCGCTCCACTCAGAGCGGAAGAAGTCATTTGATGGTTCCCATCCTAAAAAAGAAAAACGTCTACGGAGTCTACAGTGCTTCAGTGTTGTTGCTTATTTTTTACATTACATTACATGAGCATCTTCCTCTGCAATGGATTAATTAGAATTAAGAGAAAATGTATCGAAAAGCCGTACCAATTCAATTCATAGGCAATGTTTATCAGATTGTAGTATTGATTGCATTCAAACTTAATCGATACAAAACTTAAGGATATAAACCAAACTAAGTGCTGTCACAAACGTTTTACCAAAACAACAGAAAAAATCCGTCTACAGTACACGCAAAATACTGGTGCATTTACACAGTACAAAAACGTGGTCGCATGAATTAGCGCATATAGGCACACCGACATGCAAATGGCTACCGATAGATTTATTATACATGTTCACATACTGCATTTTTTACTCTATAACCGCGGTAATTTCCCTCTTATACCGATGAAGTTATTATTTCGGTACAACTTTGTTGCTGGCCATACATTATTTTGATTAAGAACTGTTGCAGTCAAAATTTGTGTTATGTATGGTAATTTATTCTAGTCTAGGCTGTTTTATGTGTCTTTACAAATAGGTTCTCGTTAATTTATGTGTTCTGTTGGTCTTTGATTAAGTTATTTCTGTTGGTCTACTGTTGGTCAATAGGCTGTTGCAGTGACGGCCATTTTTTAGCGACTGATTTGCTAAAGAATTTGAGACGGGATGTATAAACACCAAGGCAAAGTAAGATTTAATCAGCAACAGCGATATTCAAAAATTCCAAAATAACTTGCGTTGCCGCAATTTTTATGTCGTACATTTTGACATTAAGGCTCCGCGCAAACGGACCGTCGACCACAGCCAGCGGTGGTTGGCGACAAGCTGCTTACATGATTTTTAACACGTTTTGTATGGAACTCAGTGTCCGCGACACGCCACCGGTGGCAGCCACTCTGACTCAGTGCCTGCGATATGTCACCTGTGGTTTTTTTTTGTAAGTGGCGTCTCGTAGTTCAACTTATGAGGTTGTCGACTGCTTAACCGTTACAAACTAAGCGACTACACGCTAAGGGCACCCACTGTGGGGTACGGGCCTCGGCTTAAGGCGTCGCTGGGGGGAGGACAGCTAGGGACGGGCTGGATCGAACTAGATGTCACCGGTGGCGGCCAAACGCTTCTTATAAACGCTCGTGGCAGCCAGCGACCACCTTCGTTTGCGCGGTACCAAAGGACGTGTCGCGCGACAGCCACCGGTGGCTGCGGTCGGTGGCCCGTTTGCGCAGAGCCTTAGACGATCGTTTTCATTTTGTCTAGAGCTAGCTAAATGGTTGTCCTAACCAAGTTACATACAGCTGCACATCGAGCTACCATCAATACTGTGTTAATTTCAAAGTCTATGTGTTGGTTCAACACGAGGGCCTAGACTTTATGTTTATTTCAGCGTCAAATATGTTCAAAAATTCTAAAATGTGCTACCGGAATGTCTCATGGTCAACCCCACACATGTTAGACTTTTGACAGTTATTTTCGCTACTATAATGAAATTTTGACTAACACCCGAGCATGTATTGAGAGTTCTTAACTCTTGGGTGGTAGGTGTATTGAAGTGTGATCTTAATTATATCCTACGTGGAAGTCATCAAAGACATGATGCAGTAATTAATAAACTGTAGTTAGTTATAACCATATTATTATACTACTCACTAGTCCAAATTAAAAAGAAAATATAAAAACCACAAACTGTCACTTGACTCATCAAAAACGTGCAGTCACACTTAAACAGTAAATTATATAAAACAGCACTGTATTTATTGTTAGTAAATTAGACTAAACACGTTTGGCGTGCAATTAGTTCATCGAGCTAATTGCAATCAGGCATTAAAGTAATAAGTAGATAATTGTTATTTGTAATTATGTACTAGCTAGTGTGATCACGTTCTGGAAATGGTATGGGGGAGTTGTGTAGCTAAACGGGTTTCGTTATCAGTAGCAGGAACGGAAGGTAACTTTGTTTTTATTAGGATTCCGTACCGCAGTCGGCACAAACAGAACCCTTATAGGATCACTTTGTTGTCCGTCTGTCTGTCTGTCAAGACCTTTTTCTCAGGAACGCGTATAGGAATCTGGCTGAAATTAACTCCAAGTATTCAGAAAAGCTAGTTAAGAGCAGTGAAAAAACCATACTTCTAAGTCAACGCAATCTAAAGATAAGGCCGTTTAAGCTCCGTTTATGAAGCATTATTTGACGCTCGCAAGGGAATCAAAACCTATAGGCTACTTCCCGTTGACCCACACTCCTGAAATTTTCCAAGAAGATAGATCTTACAGTATAAGTACAGGAAGAAGTTCGAAAATAAGGAATTTGGTCTTTTATAATATACAAAAAAAATATAATATATTTTTGGTTGAAAAAATTACCATGACGTACATTGATGTATCCGTAGGTAATGTCGGATCGGAACCCTTGTTGCGCGAGTCTAACTCGCACTTGTCCGGTTTTGTTTTCCTTTGTGGCAACTGAGCTGGGTCCGACTATTCTGCCAGTGTCACGTCGTGACGGCAGCACAGAGAGGTAGGCCGTCGAACTTTGTACTTCGTGGGTTAGTAAAAATACATAATCTAATTTACAAGCTAATACAGATATAGTATATATACCTATACTTGTAAATTAGATTGGATGGATGGACAGGGACAGGGCGGCCAAAGAAAAGATGGATGGATTGTGTTAGAAGTGATATAAAAGGAAAGGGAGTTAATTTGGAAATTTTGCGGTACAGCGTGACGGCTGACAGGACATGGAAAAAAATGTGAAGATGATGATGATACAGATATAATATATACAACATAAACGACTATATACAGGCTAATTGCGTAAGCTATGCACCAATTAAAATTACAAATTGTTTTCTTTAAAAAAAATTGCCAAAATTTATATTAATTTAGGAGAGAATTGGGAGAGAAGGGAATGGATGTTGGTTGGGAGAGGAATGTTGCATTTGGAATTTTTTCGGTACAGGTCAAAGGATTGATTGTTTAACCTTTTGAACGCCACTGTCACGTATAGGTGACAAGCAAGCGCGTGCCCTGTACGCCAAACGTCACAAATACGTGACAAAAAGTACGGTAAATGTGTGGATTGGCGTCGGGGGCACGCCGATGCGTTTATGTTCTGGCGTTCAAAAGGTTAAGGAGCAGGAGAAGAAAATATGGTCCAAAGTACCCTCCACAAGACCTCACTCGCACAGGGAACTATCCCGGACACGAATCTTGTGCAGGGACACTGGGCTACAACAATGGCCAAATCTAAGTTGACTGCCCTATTCTATCATTTATCAATTCTAAAGCAACAAATAAGGGTGCTAATAATAACCGCGGAACCGCGGAATAGGTCAGCAATTTGAATGATTACAATTGAATTTAAATTTAACTAACCATTGGATGATAAGTTTTTACTAACCATTGGACCAATGTAGTCTTTAATTGTATAAATTATTAGTATTTTAAGTCTACAGAGTGACAAAACAGTCCTCTTCGACAATTTCGGACATTTAAAAAAACAAGGCTTACGTTGAATTTTGGGCTGTATAGCGGCATAGTAAAAGCGGAAGGTAAGATATTCAACTGTTTAGTCTTTTGTCTATGGATGGTTGGGTCCCTTGTCAAGAAGAAGTTCCTGTGGCATCTTGTTTAATCAGAAGTAATTGAAAATCAAAGCAACAATATAATTAATAGCTTCTAGGAATACTTTGACGCCTGAGTGTACTTTGTTTTTGTATATGTACATACTTAGGTTTAGTAGATGTAAATAGTTTTAAGATAGTATATAGTTATATTATGTTTGTCTGATTGTAATAAATAGCTTCTACCACTGGCTTCATCTGCGGAAACCATCGAAAGGGAACATACTCCCGGTGTGAAAAGCATCATATCCCAGTACATGGTCTACCTGTTTCATCCGTGGAGTCGTTAAAACATAGAGAGTTACCAAACATACAGACAGACTGAATGCCTTTCCGAACTTTCATTTCATTGGCTGCAAATAATATCGCGAATCTAGTAAGGTTGAAGTGAATAACTACGTAAAAGAAAAGAGAATTGAGACAAAATCTAACGCCATTCCAGCTTCATTTTGACTCAAAAGCAAAGAAAAATTGTTTATCCCTAACTTATCAAGCCACCACATTTGAACTTAACTGCACCTGACAAGACACTTTAAAAAAGATTTACCCAACACAGCAGACTTTAATTAAAACCTAATTAGAAAGCGAACGCATCTAATCCAAGCATCTAGCTGTCCTGACATTAGGTATTCGACGCGGAAACATCATTAATTTAGCGCACAACAATTTTAGAATTCATTAGCTCGAGCACAAAATAAAAACAAGTAGCTGTCTATCCCCAGTATCCCCTGCCGGCTACTTGTACAAATGATATGGAAAAAGCGTCATCTAGTTTCCATACTAAAGAGCTAGTCTGGAGTCTAGGGCTGGCGCGAAAATAATCAATTAACTTTCACGTCTTACATATAACATTCGTTAATAAAACATAACTTAACTCAATTTGACTGATTGAACTTTGAAGAAAGTTTGACAACACGATATAACAAAAACAAAAATACCAGAAGAAATTTACAATAAAAAAAAGTTTGTGTCTCAGGACGCCCGACAGAAGTGATAACTTAAATTAAGTTGAACTATTTAATATGGGAAGCGTCTGTCCGAAATACGACTAGCGCTGTGAGTTAGAGTGAGAAAGGAAGAGCCTGCCTACCGCTGCCGTATGCGTGAGAGAAAGGGAAGCCAGACAGACTGGCGCCGTAACGCGTTACGCGTTACGAAGCGGTTTACCCATAAGAAGTTATCACTTCAAAATTGCATGAAGAAGAAAATTTCCTCAGTCGAATTAGCAGCAAATTTATCATATTAGATAAGTACATATCAAATTTTGTTGTAGAGGAAGAGTGCAAAAACCAGAAGGTTAGCATAAGGATTCAGTAAAAAGAAATATTAAATTCTTAGCTAAGTAGCTACCAAGGTACACAAGTCAGAGCACATTAATGGTGGCATTGAAACCTTTATTAAAGGGACGACAACCGACAAGGGACGACCTAAACATTATCGAATAGGGAATATGCATGCAATTTTTTGATTTGCAAAAATAATACTTATTGGCTCTAGTAAACAATTATGAAATCATTTTTAAAATACCTTCAACAGCGAGAAAGGTATACAGCTTCAAAGATGCCAATTAGAAAGAGAAGTCCGATACGAACTCTGACGTCAAATACCATGTCGCCTATACCGCTGCCATAGAAAACAGCGTCTCCGCGAGAGCGACAGATATATTTGTTTAAAACAGTTATATCTCGTTTGTTTTTCGATCAATTTTGATTCTATTTCACTGTTAGTATTATATTTTAGATAAAAAATGTAAGAAAATGTATTTTCTTCCTACATATTCCCTATTGTCAGTTAATAAAAGATTGGTACCATTTGATAGGAACAACTCAGTGACAAACAAACTTTTTTTTGTAACAATAAAAGTTTAAAGATCACAAGCTTAACACATTTTGAAACACCAAATTCTTGCAGTAGCAGCCCTGCACAATGCGGAATCCTGTAAGAATGCTCATGTGTGCATAGAGCGAGCTGCCGGATAGGTAATTATCTTGGAAAGGACATGCGACTACCTTTCTACCTGACCTAAGTAAGATGTTCATACGAATACGCTATTAATAGAAACTCCGAGTATTACAGAAATACGCTCGCTAGAAACCAACACCCACGCTTTCTTTGGGAGTAAGCAGAAGATAGGAAAGGTGGCGAATAGTTATTGTTTGTTCTATAAATGGATTAAGAGGGAAAGTATAAAAATAATATTAAATTAATATTTTTATTGTATGTATCTAAATCAATTAATTATTACTAACACTAGTTTGTAAGCTCGCAATTCTACTAACACATATAATAATAATAATATATATAATAATATATGTTGGGACAACTCACACACGGTCATCCGATCCCAAACTAGGCAGAGCCTGTGCTATGGCAACCAGACAACTGATAAACATACTTATATATTTCTAAATACATACATATTATGGACAAATTACACCCAGACACGGAACAAATGATCATGCTCATCACACAAAGATTTGTTCTGGGTGGGAATCGAACCCACGACCTCCGGTTTAGCAGTCAGGGTCACTAACCACTCGACCAACAGGCCAGCCATATGGATGTAATCTTAGGATGAATCTGAAATAAATGATTTATTATTATTATAAGATCATAGAAAATAAGGAACTTGATCTGGAATATGGAATTTATTTATTTATTAAAACTTTACGCACACGAATGTACAGAGGAGGACTTAATGCCATAGGCATTCTCTACCAGTCAACCTTTGGGTGATGCAGAGAATGGTGGTAGGTGCAATATGGTGAATAAAAAGCGAATTGTCTTTTGTAGGGCGTTAATCAAATAATTAAGTGAACTGCTTCAAGAACTGATTTGACATTAATATCTCCAAGCTGTTTGAAACACATAGGTACATCAGCTAATAGCTGGTAGTGTTACCATATAATCAAATCAGTGCCAAAGAAGGAAATAGCCATGAAATTAACCATTTATTATTTGAGACTTACTTTTAGGTGTGAGTACAGTGGTCATGGAAACTTTGTTTAAGTCATTTGACATTTCAAATGGGTAAAAAATATATTAACTTTGGAATCAGACAGTTACGAAGACAACGGCGACGAAGCCAAATTAAATTCAGAACCTTCCGGAATAAAAACTTCTCCAGATATCAGGCTACCCAGCTCTGCAAAATCAAATTCCCAAGCAGCCAAACTCGCTTTTAAATATTAGTCCGTTTTTACAGTTACAAAGATACGAATCTGGCCCAAATCGATCTCCCGTATGTCTCGATACCTTAATGTTTCGCTTGAATCGCTACGGCGCGGCTGGAAGCGCTGCGACCGCTACATTTCGCGTGCGATAGCAATCGTAATAACGTGCGCGATCGATTGCATGTTGTTTTGTATCACTCGATCACATGTCACTCGGTATTATAGTGCTTGTACTGTTTTACTTTTAATTTCAAGTATAGTAGCATGATCCTTCTCGATATTCACTATTTCTGCATCAATATGCTTACAAAAACCGTAAACGTAGGTAATCCATTCGTTGTTGCGGAATTTGTTCGAAAGAGACACCGCGGCCCTGGAACGCAAAGGGCTTAAAAAGGAACATGGATGGGTTTTAGTCAGTAAGAGTCTGACACGCCCACCCAGAGCGGATTAAGTCATTTGATGATATCCCATCCTTAAAAAAAGGTATTCCATTCACTAAGAAGTGAACTCTGGTCTGTCTCAATTGTCCATAACATAAGTCAAGTAAATTTTTCGACACAAAAATTCCCAAAACGAAAACAAATACCTAATAATAAACTGGGACTACACAACTGCTACTGTTCTCTCTTTGATAACACGGAGAAATGTAGGTAACAGCTGATTTTTCTTTTTTTTCGGGAGTTGATTTTAGTTTTGCCTGGAAAAATTATATCGTCCTGTAATAACTTTGCTACGGAATGACTAGAGAAAGTGACACTCCAACCGATGTCAGTTTGACATGCACTACCGATATGTCACATCGTTAATCCGAAGCATTATAGTTATAGTTCCTAATAATAATGTTAGTGTTGTGTATTACTTTTCATCATCATCATCTTCCTGCCCTTATCTCGTGTTACTTGGGGTCGGCGCAACACGTTTTTTTCTTCCATTCTGTCCTGTCAACCATCACGCTATCACTAACTCCCTTTTCTTTCATATCACTCCTAAAACAATGCATCCATCTTTTCTTTGGCCTCCCTCTCCCTGTCCATCCATCCACATTTATATTCATAACTCTTTTAGTTACATGCATTTCATCTCTCCTCTTCACATGACCATACCAAGATAAGCGGTTTCCTTTCAACTTTTCCGTTACTAGAGCCACTTTTAAGCTACCTCTAATGAACTCATTCCTCACTTTATCCATTCTCAATACTCCACACATCCATCTCAACATTCTCATCTCCGCATGTGTATTACTTTTATTGTTATTATTTAAAGATTATTATTTTGTTAAAGAATATTTTTATCATTAGCCATAAGTTGCTTGCTGCGCCCTAACAGGGTAATGTACTCACTAAGTTTAACAGTCTGTAACTGTGTGTACAATGTACATCATAAATAAATGCTTAAATAAAAAATAAATTATGCCAATCAGTGTTTTCGATCATTTTCGTAGCGCATGTCAACATTTAGATTTTTTTAGCACTTTGTCCTTTCTCCTGGCTCCTCTGTCAACAAAACAATGGTTTACAAGAAAACAATTAATGTTCTACGAGTAAACTTTCCAATAGAAAGAACACTAAATTTCCCCAATACCAAGTAAACAACGAAAGTAGGAAAGAAAGAAAGAGGACTCGTAAACAAGATATGGAAATAAGTATTCATGCGAAGCGGCTAGTTCTTTCCAAGCATTATTCCTGCTATGTTTTCCGACAACGCGGCAACGTTTACTTTCTTACTACATTTCCGACAAATAAGTCTGCATTTCCAAATTCCTTGTGTGCGTCATTAGCGACTGTTTTTTTCTAATTAATAATAATAATATCTTGGGACAACTCACACACGGTCATCCGATCCCAAACTAGGCAGAGCCTGTGCTATGGCAACCAGACAACTGATAAACATACTTATATATTTCTAAAAACATACATATTATAGACAAATTACACCCAGACACAGAACAAATGATCATGCTCATCACACAAAGATTTGTCCTAGGTGGGAATCGAACCCACGACCTCCGGTTTAGCAGTCAGGGTCACTAACCACTCGGCCAGTCAAACTGATCATTGTCTACAATCGGTGGAACTCTCAAAGCCAAATCAATGTTTTGTGACTTCCTCAACAAAGTATCTCATGTATTATATTTTTGCTTGGTTATGTGAAGATTTCTTAATAAAACTACGGAATAGCACTTGCCAGGGTTGCGGAATTTGTTCGAAAGAGTCACCGTGACCCTGGAACGCAAAGGGCTTTAGAAGGAACACGGATGGGTTAAAACCAATCCGTTTTCCTTCTAAAGCCCTTCAGTTCAGCGTGTCAGACTCTTACTGACTAAAGTCAGTCAGCGGAAGGGCGTGTCAGACTCTTACTGACTTTAGTCAGTAAGAGTCTGACACGCCCTTCCGCTCCACCCAGAGCGGACGAAGTCATTTGATGATTTCCCATCCTTAAAAAAAAAAACGGAATAGCACTTGATTATCTATTCACCAGAGCAGTTGGAAACTATTATCTTGAGTGAATAAAACACAGAATAATTGCCAAAGACCAGGCGACTAAGTATGTATGTAGGCTTCAATCCTGCATCAAATAGACGATTACTGGGTACTTCTGACTCCTTCGGGGCAGTCAGCCCCACTTTCAACATTTTAATACAGCGTGAGCTACTTTCCTGCAATACAAGTGAACAAGAAAACCGATATACACAATAGAGGCTCTAGTAGCCCAGGCCGTCTCTCTGTCTGGCTGACCCAGCCAAACAGAAAGACAGCCTGTCTCTTATCGACGACTTAGCCCTTTCACAACTATATTGGGGTCGGCTGCCTGTCAAATCGGATTTAGCCCAATACGAGTATTTAATGTGGATCGCCTGCCTACGTGGCCGCCATAATTCAGAAACGGGGTAACACGGTGCTTCTGACAATCCGTAACGACTGCCAAAGATCTACAAATGACAGCTGGGACCAACAGCTTAACGTGCTTTCCGAGGCACGGAGGAGTCTCGGTACGTTAAGCGAACTCTTCATTTGATATCTTTCATACAGGTAAAAGATAAGATTGCCTTATCGTTTTTATTTACTACTACCCGTTCCAGTAGGAATTTCCCGTTACCGTATAGCCTATCATAGGCTATACGGTAATATATATATTTCCTATAGCATTTCTCATGAATGTGGCTATCATATACAAAAAGAATTTTTAAAATCAGTTCAGTAGATCCAGAGATAACCTCACAAACTTACAAACTTTACCTCTTTATGATATTATAGTATAGAAAACACTGACTGGTAGCAAGGAAACTGCCTCATAATGGAGGATCCTATGGCCCAGGCGGTCTCTCCGTCTGGCTGACTCTTACTCTTATCTATAACAATTCTAAAACAACGACAACCACAAACCCATAACGATGACCCACATGACGGGGGGATCATTGACGCGCGACCAGCTCGGTGTAATCGCAAATTAACAATCATAACTCATCAATACGGCAATTAATACGCGGCCGGCGAGCGAGCGCTTATTTAATTAATTGCAACTGATTTTCATAAAAATCGCTATAATGTAACAGTTTTGTTGGCGAGGTTATGGGTATAGAGATGTTATATACCCCTAAACAGCCGGACAATCCGTAAAAAAATAGGTGCAGGTGAAAAGTTAGCTGTCGTTCCAATGTATGCTAAGGATTGACAGCTCACTTCAAGCTCACTTCACCGAAGTTATCCGGTCGATTCTGCAAACATGACGAAGTGAAGGCTTGGGTGAGCTGTCAATCCAAATGATGTCACGTGATCATGAAGTGAGCTGTCATTCCATTTTAATAAATATATAATAAATGTTTATTTCAATAACTTAAGAATACGTTAACATTAGGTCATTAGGGAATTTCCATTTAAGTAAGTAAATTTTGATTATATGGATTGACAGCTCACCTCGTGGTCACTTCACCCAAGCCTTCACTTCGACAAATCAAGATGTCATGTGATCACGAAGTGAGCTGTCATTTCATCTTAATTATATGTATTGACAGCTCACCTCGTGGTCACTGCACCCAAGCCTTCACTTCGATATTTAACAGATAGCACTACAGTATCCTTTTTTTTTTAAGTGGAAGGGCGTGTCAGCCTCTTACTAACTAAAACCCATCCGTGTTCCTTCTAAAGCCCTTTGCGTTCCAAGGCCGCGGTAACTCTTTCGACAAAATTCCGCAACCCTGGCAGGAGCACTACAGTATCCCAAGCATGATTGCGAGTCGCCGAGACTGTGTTTTTGAGGGTCGCTTTTATGTTATATTTTGTATTTTGTCAGTGCTTACAGAGTCGTAAGTTTAACTAACTATTTTGAGTCTTGGATACGTGAATACTATTCTATTCTACTACATACCAACTTCTTCCTAGCCTTTTTCCAACTATATTTCTGTCTGTCTCCAGTCTAATCGGATACAGCTGAATACCACCATTTATATGAACGACAAAGCAAAGTGAACTCTTTACAATTTCATTTAAGATTCAAAAACTTTTAATATTCATTTCGGTCTTGAGCAAGTTAATATATATATAATATAATATCTCTTGGGACTTCTCACACACGGTCATCCGATCCCAAACTAGGCATAGCCTGTGCTATGGCAACCAGACAACTGATAAACATACTATATATTTCTAAATACATACATATTATAGACAAATTACACCCAGACACAGAACAAATGATCATGCTCATCACACAAAGATTTGTCCTGGGTGGGATGTTATATATATCATTTCATATCCCAGCTAGTTTGCCAGTGTCGACGTTCCTTGGCTCTTTGCCTTTCAATGGCTTCGGTTTTCCTTCGCCAGCACAAATAAACTAAAATATGGCTTTAATAGGGTTAGTAAGGGGATGATTAATTTACATCCTAAGCAGCCACCTGTACCGAGATCATAATTCATATCATCCCTTATTTTCTCACTAACATTGTGTGTGATAGAGTAGTGTTAGTATGTACTTTTAACATACATAAATACATACATACGCATACCTGTTAGCTTGGAGCTACTCCGTATCACCTACGGACTTACGATTAGTTCCGAACCCGAACTAAGAATGAATGACAACACGATTTGACAGTAACTGTCAAATCGTGTTGTCATTAATTCTTAGTGGTTAGGTGATACGGACTAGAATACGCTCGCAACTAAGGGGGCATTCAAGTATTACGTAACGCAATTTGGGGTGAGGGGGGGTCTTGTAAAACGTTACGATGCGTTACAGGGGCGGGAGGGGTGTTTGAACAACGCGTTACGTAACATTGTTTTTTTTATTTTACGCTAGCTCACTAAACATTTCGAGTTACAGTCACTAAACAGTCGTCATTTTGCCAAACAAAAATAAACATCAATATTTTTCTTGAAATTACATTTATTAATTAAAAAAATTGATAACATGAGAGTAGTAGGTAGACATAATTGTGACTTTTAGGTAAAAATTGTCACGTGGATGATACGTAACGTTTCGGGAGGGGGAGGGGGGTACAGATA
>NDFZ01005203.1:277514-327813 GCA_002192655.3 Mamestra configurata
AGGGGGGTACTGATAAACGTTACGGCGCGGTACATGGGGGGGAGGGAGGGTCAAGAATCTTCAAAAATTGCGTTACGTAATACTTCAACGCTCCCTAAGCCCGAAACTACGGACTTCGGGCTTAGAGAGTATCCCCCCAGGTGCCAAAGCCATTAAACAATATTTTTAAGTCTAGGTGCTGATTTTTATGTATTTTTACAGAATATCGTTAAATAATTAGTAAATAAATAATATTTTAGCGACTGATTAGTCATTGTAATAGTCTAAGAGCTAGTCGCCACCACTGAAATGTGTCTATAGTTTATTTAGTAGATGCAAATAACGAACGCTTAAGTTTGTCAGGATGTGGGAGGGTGCAAAGCAACCTCCTTGACTACTGAAATACCTTTGATGATCTCAGTTTGTGTGTTGAATTGATATCAGTCTAAACACCCGACGCGCCGTTTAACTTGACTTACGAGCTCATAACATATAAAAATACTTTTCAAATTAACGCCCCGTTACAAAGAGATCAATGGATAAAAAAACTGAGTTCAATTTAATCTCTAATTGAATCTAAGGCGATGCAAATTCGCATTAACAGCTCTATATGTGTTGCGGGGCGATGCGCCTGCGCAGGCCGTTACAACAGGTCCGGTCAGTTTTTGTCGCAGTCGGTTCGCGGCGGCCGAGCGGAGCGGACGTCGAACGCGTACGCTTGTGGTTTGGGAGCGTTGTATGGCATGACAAACAGCTGATTACTAATTATGTAAAGCATTGATCGGTTGGATGGAACCCTACTTTTGCAGCAATAGCCAGTATAACCAATAACAAATTTATTACTTTATACTGGTGAAAATGGGTCTTATATCTGTTTGAATATGTGAATTCATCACACCCCCAGCTATCTGATTTATTTTATTATGTAGAGGTATTGGAATGTCATCAACTTCTCATCAGTGTTTTAAAAGGTCTCATTATTTTTAGATTACATATAACCTTTTCTCTTAAAAATGTTCAAATTAGAAGCCATACTGTGTTGACCTATCAAAAACAGTTGCATTCGTCAAGAATAACCTAAGCATCCCACAAACCAAAAAAAGAGGATCAAAATTAAGTCTCCTAATTTTTGCTCCCACATTGTGTGTATCTAATAAACATGTTTTCTTTCTTTCTTTCTTAGAAACAAGTTTTCCTTACCAACGGCCACAACCCGCTAATCGCTACCTCCTGACACCCACCACAACCTTAGCGCTGCAGTTTTTGTTTATTAACATTTAATTAGAAGATAAAGTTGTACTACTTACCGTTTAAGTATACGGTGTCCCATTCATTATGAGGGTAATTGTCGCTACCGGTGGGTACTTGACCTCGTTAAGGTCACAGGGGTCGTGTGGATGGAATGTTTTTAGTGCATAGTTGTCGTAGGGTCTTGTAATCTTGTGCATGGGATTTAGGATTTACTAGAAACTCGTCTTGGTGTCGCACGGATAGCTGGCCATATAATTTTAAGTGTGAGCTTCCAGTTGCAATGATTTTCTTGCGAAATTTTCAACGATTATCGTCATATTTACACAAGAGCTTAACGAATTATAAACCGAAACCTTCCTCATAAATCCATCCATTAGCGGTAGTTTTTGAGTTTATCGCGTATAGACAGAGAGACAGACAAACGCACGCGGTGGAGAGACTTTGTATATACCTAACTTTAATACTAACTTTTGCCTGCTTTCGTTCGCGCGTATCCCGTTTTTCTCGTTCCAGTAGGAATTTCGGTAAATCATCTCTTAGTACTCCCACACACTCCCCAAGGAAGGTTCCTTCAAAATTTATACGACCAGTAGTTTCAGCTGTGCGCTATCTGTCAGTCAGTCAGTCATTCAATCACTCAGACACCAGTAGCGGAAGAATTTAGGTACTTATCTATATTAAGTTTCAAGTTATGTTAATTGTTACTTAGTACATAGGAACAATATACAACGTGTAACAGAATAAACGCAATATCTCTTAAGGGGTCATTGTACTCATCATTATGAACAGCTTTCACTATTGGACCAAAACTGAAATTGCGAAAAAATCGACTGCCCCATACATTTTTGTGCGCAAAACTATACAAAATGTAGGTACTGAACACCTGATTTTCTTTTTACAATTCCGGGGTTGGTCCCATAGTAAAAGTTGTTCATAATCATGAGTACAATGACCACTTAAGAGGTATTGCGTTTATTCTGTTACAGCCGTTGGTCCTGACTGTCATTTGTAGACCTTTGGCAGTCAGAAGCCAGAAAATCCGACACCAGTCTTGCCAAGGAGTATCATGTTAAACAGCTATTGTATAGGCGGTATATCCGTGTAAAACACTAGTATTCAGCTGCATCCGGTTTGACTGGAAACCGACATCAAAAGAGTGGGAAACGGCTAGGCAAAATTATTTTTAAATAGTTAGTAAGTAGAACAATAGTCAATCTGACTCTTTTTAAATTAATAATAATAATTTTTACTTTTTTTCATTTTTTTCTCACCACAATATTACAAATTGATAGTTCTTATTTCAAATGAAATATAAATTCATGTTTATGTGAAAACATTTTAATCGAAATCAATTAAACAAACGTCTATAATTTATTTATGATGATCATAAATAACTCAATGTTGTTCAATCGTTTAGAATAAACATTACTTTTTCAATTTATATTCTACTTTCAATACCAATGGCTATTAATCAGTTTCAAATGGACATAAAGATTATAATATATAACTTATAAGCAAATATTTATTCTAAACTAGTATTATAAAGGGGTAAAATTGTTTGTTTGTTTTTTATTTTTGTTAAATACGTATTTGGAAGTATGGATTCAATGACGCAAACTATTATTAATTTATTATTTAACTTATGGAACGCCACACTTTTCCTGATAGTCATATTTATACAACTTGTAACAGAATTAACGCAATACCTGAAAGGGGTCATTGTACTCATCTTGTGAACAACTTTTACTATGAGACACCACCAACACCAGAAAATGAGTACAATGACCCATTTTCAGGGATTGCGTTCATTCTGTTACAAGTTGTATTGACTTTATGCACAATGCACGTAACGGTCATAATGCCTTAGGCATTATCTACCAGTAAACCAAGGTTGGTGAAGAGATAACATGGCAGGTGCATTGCACAGTTAGACAAACAAAGACAAATAACAAAAAAAAACATTATTTTAAAATCTAGTTACCAAAATAGGTTATAATGTTCCTTTCCATTTGTATTACTCCTGACGGAAGCGAAAACGCGGTAAAAAGGTAGTTTATAAATAATTAACCGGTGCAAGCGTTAACCCTAAAATGCTGACTGCGCAATGCAAAACACCTATGTAGGAAATAGTTAAAATTAGGCACGTATAGTAAGTAGGAAAACGTGTGAGATTAGATGGCAAGATAAGTGCCACATAGTTACCTACTATCGTTGTCTCCCGCCTGATTTATTGGCTTTCCAGTGTGTTGAAAGAATCTTAATGGTGCATTCACGTAAGGAAGGATGCGTCTGGCTTTTTAGTTGACTGCAGAAGATAGGATAATTACAGTGCGGGTTCGGTTTTAAAGACATTATCATAGTTTTTGTGTGTTTATGTTCTAAGTTGCAATTTCTGTCAAATTAATAGGCACAAATTTACAAATAATTAAATAATTTAGTGCTAAGAAGATAAAATATGTATGCTAAATTATTTCCAGCACATAAAAGTGTCTGCATATAAATTGAATAAAACAAAAATTAACGTAAACACCGAGAAAAAAAACCCAACTTCCAATAAAATCGTAATCTTCATTTAACTTTAACTATCACAAAAATTAAGTGCCTGCCAATTATAAGTAAATAAAATAAAACCAATTAAAGAAACAGAAACTACTAATAATCATTATAGTTAAAACTGCTATTAAAGCACAATATTTTACTTCATTCCATCTGAATAAAGCGAGGCATGCGATGGCAACCCTGCACATTTGATAAAACGCGCCATTTTTGGGCATAATAGGGCAAAGTGGCAAACTAGTTGCCTATTAAAATAGCGCGTAAAAACGCACTAATATTCACAGTTATAGTTATAAAGAATTTCAATTGATTCTCTTCGAGTGTGAAATTTATCTTTTATGCGCTTTATGGCTCACAAAAAGGTATCGTTGTATATGGGTTAATAGAGTGGCTATAGACTATTTTAGTATTATTGAAGTTATTATTGCCTGTCGCAGGCGGAGGGTTGATTAATAATGTCTCTGTTGACTAATATTGGACTGTGGAATTTTCCGAGCTTATAATGGACATGTAGTAAAGGATAATAGTTAATTAATAAAATATTTAATTATTTTTATTTCATCTCATGGCTAAGTTGAAGCACCGGTCGATCTTCAAGCATAAGCAACGCATGGTGCGATCGGTCCTTGGATGGGACTCCTTCGTGCTCCGGAAAGCGCATTTAGCCGTCAGGCTGTCATTTGAAGTTCTTTGAGTTACGTTAATCAGAAGCTCTAAAGTCGGACCCCAGTCTTTACAGGGGTATCGTGTTTCCCAGTTACTAGGTTGTAGAAGTCAGATAGGAAGTCACTCCATGTAGAATACTGTTACTCAGATGCATGCAGACTGACGACCCCAATATGATTGGGAAATAAATTGACTTAATTGATGGCAAGTTAATAAAAAGGTTGTTCAAGTCACTAAGCTGTCAAAAAAACTTAGATATTCTGAGCAGCTTTTAACACACTCTCAGAAAAACTTAAAGAAAGGTTATATGCAAAAAGGTGTAACATTGAACACTATTCATAATTTATAGACTACAACTATTAATTTCAATAAATAACGCTTCCTATTCAACGCTTTTTAATTTAATAAATAATTATCGATTGCTTTTTTGCAAATAAGAACAAGCTAAGTAGTGCAAGTTTAGCCGATAATCTAACCATTTGCTTAAGTGAGTTCAAAGTCGCCGACGGCAGAATAAACCGCCCTAGTCAACATTTGCATAAATATTCGATACTATCTTAAATGGATGCAGGAAATAATACTTTTCAAGCAATTTCTAATTTAAATTATACGACAGTTACAGTTTAACGAGATCGCCCATGTAAACAGTAATCAGCTATTTTTACTGTTTTTGCAAGCAACCCAGCAAAAAGGCTTTTTAAAAATACTCAAGGAAGTATTGTAAAATGTTATTGCCTGATACTTTAAAACCGATTAAACGATGTTTAAATAATTAACAACAATATCAACTAATACGTTTGTGCAATAAAACGTCAATGAAATACATCCTAAACATTTTTATTTGCTGATAAAAGTTACGCGCGCGCAGAACTGGTTTACTTTAAATTAATGTCCTGGACTTCTTATATGTTTATTTGTTCTTTTATTTTAAACTAGCTTTTCGCACGCAGGTTTGCCTGCTTAGCTTATTAAATAGGTATTTTTAAAAAGCACGTCCTCCAATTTCTTAGTTGCATTCACTGTATCCGCGTACACCCTTTAACTGTCAAGCCAGATTATTTAAAAAGTAAGAAGGATCATGCAAAACAGGAATTTACGACAGACAAAATCCCGAAATCATAAATGGAATCATGACAATTAAAACCCGGGATAATAAAAATATGAACTGGACTTTAAAAAACATAATAAGATTCTTCAATATAATAATTTTGTTCAAATGTATTCAAAGCGCAATAAGTAATTTACAATTTCTTAAATCCCGGGATACAATCGTCATGTTTATGATTCCGGGATTTTAGAGGCGGTATGTTACTTACTTCCATGAACATTAAGTAAATATAGTCTACCTATTCCGATCTCTAATTACTGATAGAGATGACGATGTAAAAGTAAAAAAATTAAAATTCATTATTTCAGCTGCTCCTCATCCCACACAAGTTGAATAAAACCGTAAAATTTTGTGGTGAGCTCCTCCTTAACAATCATAATGCATTTGGTTGTTAGCAATAGGGATGTTGCCTGGCTTAAAACATATGATTTTATTTAGTTCGTTGAAACCCTCGGGCCGTGGGGCCCTTGTACTCACAGCCTTTTCAAAGAAATTTCGAAACGGCTGGTTGACACTGCCCGTGACCCAAGAGCTGGCTTTTACTTTGGCCAGAGGCTAAGTATTGCCATTCAACGTGGCAATGCCGCCAGTCTCTTGGGCACATTACCAGCTGACAGCATTGAGGACTATAAAAATTTAATAAAATAATAAATAAAACAATAAAAAATTACGAAGATAAAACGCATCAAAGACAAGGAGTGGGGGCTTGTAACGTCACTTTCCAGCAAAAAGCGTACTGGTAAGTGACGTCACACGAGTTTTCAACGCACTGGAAGTATCGTCTTCATTTTTTGTTTACGTGACAAAAGAAAAAATACGTGTCCAATATTTTTTGGAAATCTATGTGACGGTCTAATTCGATTTTTTGAATTGCACTGGCGTGTTATAAGTACCCATGTAGACCTATGGAAAATATTTTTTTTTTCCATTTGTATGTTTATTTACTATTTAAAGGCACGCGTTTGACCACTATCTCACCTGATGGTAAGCGATGATGTGGTCGAAGATGGAGCACGCTTGCCTAGAAGTAACCTATTCACTCTTGAAGTAGAGACTCACAGGTTGTAGCTATCAGGAAACAATAGACTCTGGCAGGGAGTTCCACTCCCTAGCTGTACGCACAGTGATTGTGTACCCAAAACGTTTTGTGCGTTCGGGTGGGATGTCCACCATGATTTCGGTGCCATATTGACACTGTTTAAGGTATAAGGTCATCATTTCAACGCATATCTACCAACCCCTAAATTCTTTAAAATTATAGTGAACAGGCTTCTTCTGGGTAAGCTCGCTCCATCGTCGACTTAGTCTGTGTCAGCTATGACCTAGACTAGAGTCAAGAGCAAACTCAACTGAAATAGAAAAAAAACAACATCAACATCTTCCACTTTGGGTCGAAGGGTCACTTTTTCTTTTTCAACTCTCTCCAACGGTTTTAGGAATACAAAAACCAGTACATTAATACATGAATCCCTATAGGATTATGAGTAATAGTGAGTACTACTCCATCATATAAAAAACAACTTTGATAATTTAATTTTGAGAATCAAAATTTCTTCACTAAGCAAAAAGATTAAAACCCCAAATATTCGTTAATTAAAACCAATTTCAACCAAAATAATCATCTACCCAAACCGATCTCGATAACGATTGATAAAATTTCTGTCGATTGATAAATCTATATCGGTCGGCGGGACTCGGGCAGTCGCAAAGAGAGCATTCGGCCGATGCGCGACTACCGAACTGGGTCTTTTTTGGTCTCGCCGTTAAAGGTATGTTCACACCGATACGCGACGTGACTATGCTTCGAGGAGACAAAGGCATAGCGAAAATCATAGCAAATACGCCACTCCGCACTGTCGAAGCATCGCCACTCCGCACTGTCGAAGCATCGCCACTCCGCACTGTCGAAGCATCGCCACTCCGCACTGTCGAAGCATCGCCACGTCGCGCTATATTTTCTTTTGTGTTAATTCTCTCATTTATGAACAGTTTCAGGTTCTTAATGGCATTATGACAAATAGCGTTAACGGATAGATAAACGACCGATAAAGTACTTCAAAAACCGGGCATTAATGTGTACCGTTTTGTGTGTTTTTAAATAAAGTTCCAGTTGAAAAAATAAATTATAGATCGCTGACGACGACGTGTCAAGCCAAAAATCAGTCTTTCCAGGAGGTATCGTGAAACCCGACTCCTCCATAGGAATAGGAAACGGCTAAGCTGATTGATTCTCTCCTAGGCCGAGATGAATAAAAATGTTACTTGGCGTTGTGTTTACGTTTGCTTATGCTTTTATCTTGCACCTTTGTTTGACAGTGACAGTTTGATTTGCGACAGTGACAGTACTAATGATTCGCGTCACGGCTTGGTGTGTGCTAGCCCTAATTATACGGTATCATTACGAGCTGGTAATACTGCGACGATGTAGCCATTAACTGACCCATTTATTTTGTAGGCTCTAATTTAGCGACTTTGGCGAAGCAGCTAAGCAATGACTAACGATGGGGAGTCACGAGGCTTTTGCCTACGGACACGCAAATGCCTATGTTTATTTAGGACATAAACAGGGTAGGGAAGGTTTACAGGAGTTATACTATATATGTTCGTGGTCACAAATTAGTATTAGATACAAATATTAAAAGCTTTTACTATAACTTTATGACTTGTGCTTAACTATAGCTCTATGCTTTTGTCCTGAAGAGGGACAGTTTAAAGGGTGATAATTATTGAATAAAAACAAACATAATTTATTGAAATAAGGCTGTAAATCATCAACTTATAAGTCAATAATATCTACCAGAGACTAGAGAAAAGTAGTGTTTTCCTAACTAGTAAGAAACGATCCAATTTCTAAGGGAGTTTCAATTTCTTTCTTTATCTCTTCAATGCTCAATCTCCTCAAAAGCAATGACCTCTTCAGCTCGTATCCTCTATCGATCCACAAAATCGCTCTCACTAAAAACCGCTCACGAAAAAGAAAATTCCCGTCAATCGTTACGAAGCGCGGGCGCACGAGCATTTCGGCAATGCGATCGGGAGCCGACAACGCCCGAACGCGCTTCGGTTTTTACCGCCATATTTAATTGCACTATATCATCGCATACTATAATGCCCTTTAATTTTTTACTACCCTGTAATGACATAATCGCGGGCTACAAGGATGCTAAGCCGTCTTTTTACGCTCGCATCTGCTAAGTTTCGTTTAAACGCGACACCGTTGTTGCTGTAGCCACCCAACTACCCATTTATTGCCGTAAAGGAATGTTTGTTAATGTGTAATTCGTGTTTTATGACTTTTCAACCCTTTTTGTTGTCATAAATCGATTAATTTTATGGTGGATGCGTAATGAATGAAAGTTGAGATAGGTTGATGTTTTAATTACCGTTATTGATTTTATAGGTACTTAACTAAGTTTTCAATTGGAAACTAGGTAGTTAACATTTAACTGACCAGGCAATTGTTCTATTGCTGTAAAAGTGTTAAAATCTTCAACACACTGGATTTCGGAACAGTGACTGTTTAAATCAAAAATCAAAAAATAAACAACCATGTTTTTTTTTTGTTTTTCTAGTGCCGATAATTAGGAACAAAACAGCTGCTTTACGAACCTAACTGACAAGTGCGTTATTATTTTACACGCAAGTACTCCAGTTGATCGCGAAATAAGACCAATATAACAAGATTCCACAGAACCTCAATGCCGAGCACTTTTCCAATCCCCATAAAATACATCTTACAACACCATTAAAAGTAAGTACGTGCAAATGAATGATCTATTACACGCCGCCGCACCGTAGAAACTAATTACAATTAAAACATAAAATCACTACAAAAACCGGTGAATGAAGTCGGCCATCTTGTTCCGCCATCTTATGAGTAATTACTGCAAATGGCGGCGGCGGCGATTGGTTCGCGGGTAAAAAGCCTACAAAGTGTTAATAACACCAGATTCGTTCCTAACCAAGTGTGATTGAACATAATTGCAGCTTTATATGTAGTGAAAATAATTATAAAGTGCAAGAGCGTGGGATTGCGCTCAAGTTTGAGGTGGTGAGCTATTGTTACTGTATCGATTTCAATCTTAGATTTGCACTTGTTTTTGCGGCAAGTGGAACGGAGCGGTGAAAGCCAGCTCAGAGGCAATGCAGTTGACTCTGTTGAGTTAACAAGCGCAAAAATATACCTGCGGTCGAGACTTGAGAATTCGGAACACTTAAAGGATACTCAGTTCTCAACTTAGTTCAGTTCAGGAGATCAGTCCTTATATTGCTCAGTCCTTCCGACGACGAAATCATCTTTATCTGCTTTGTTTAGCTCTACAGACAACGTTTGTCAAAATAAAAGCTGCCTCAAGCAAATACACCATTATCAATATCAGCAATAAGGCATGATAGGAGATGACAACATAAATTTAATCTTAGATAAAAAATAGTACGAAAAATCGTTTTATATTAACTACCTAGAGCTCCCAGTAAAAAAAATAACTTTAAACTCCCCGACTCAGAAACAGAAATTGACAAAAAAAACACACAAAATCTACTAACAAACAAGAAAAAGCTCGAGCGCAGTTATAACTTAAAAGGAATGTAATGTCTCACTCGCGATGCGTCGGAATACGTCATAAATTGCATCCACTTGCGTCTGCAGCCACTGAGCCAACTTCGCCGACGCAAAAACGACGCACCGAAACGGTTTGACGCAAAAACTGAGGCACGCCGCCTCTGGTTCGATTTCATCTACTTACATGGGCCGATAAAGTTGGATTGGAACTAATTATGAGGAGCAGTGACGAAATAAAATGACGGGAGATTTAAAACAATAAACGAGCCTGAGAAAGGGGCATAACTGCAAGGTATAAAGGTAGCTTTCTTATAGAACAAGAGCCCAGAGCCCCCAGTCATTACTTACTTGTGCAGTAACAAAATGTGTGGAATAAAGTAGTGTCAGTAAGGACTTTGAAGGTTCGCATACTTGCAAGCTTGGGTTGACGGCTAATTTAAATGCTAAAAATTATAAAAAAAACACTACAAATTCACTTTTTTTGAAGTCTGAATTTATAATTAGTAATATAATATGACTACTCATTATAATAGTCTTATTTTTAAGCATGGGAAATCATCAAATGACTCCTTCCGCTCTGGGTGGAGCGGAAGGGCGTGTCAGACTCTTACTGACTAAAACCCATCCGTGTTCCTTCTAAAGCCCTTTGCTTTCCAGGGCCGCGGTGACTTATTATAATAGTCTTAGAGCTGGTCGTCACCTCGAGTGAGGTCCTATTCACAAAGCTGAGAATATTATTTTCTAGGTGTAACTAACGAAAACTAAATTCTGCCAGGATTTGCGAGAGTGCAAAACCCGTACCTCTTCATGGTATGAAATATGTTCTAGACTTACCCAAAATGAAAAAGAATACCATTGACCCAAGCTAGCAGGTGTATATATACGATCAAAATACACACTTTATCACTGAAAATATAATTAACATGTGGGAGCTGTGGGACCTTAGACTATTAGCTTCCGATAGCCCAGCGGACGTCGACTCTTTGATTTTCCAAACTAGAAATTCGTTCGAATAGTTTTTGTACCCACCTCCCAAGAAGGGTTATGTTGTGTTTCCATCTAAAATCGCGCTCACACATAGCACACGGATATTTTATAACTTTATCCCGTCGAACGTTTGCATAGAAAGCATACTTAGGTCCTTTTTAGCAAGCAGTCTCCGGGAATGTCATATGCAAATTGTGAGAAGTATGCAACGCTTCTTGAGCAATGAATGTTGCACACACTGTACTGGATCTCTCTTAAATTATGTTAATTGCAGCATACGTGGTAAGGTAACAAGTTTTTTTTTGTCTATAAGTCCAGTGAAATACAGAAATGGATAGATAAATAAATAGATTGAATATGTCACCGGAAAATGACAAACGCCGTAAGATTGTAAAATATCGTTTGAAATTGTTAACCACCTTTTCTAAATAAGACATGGATATATTAGAAACTATGGAATTTGGATGGGACTTATTGTACACAAAACGATTTTCTCATTATATGTCGAGAAATTATAATCTAATCAAGATTTATTACAATCTTACGGATTCTGCAATTTTCCGGGGACAAATATACTTTTTTTACAAAAATAGTTACACTATTCTTTTACACAAACTTAATTCTATGTGTACAGTGGCGGTCTTATGACTGGCGTAGTATCCACCAAACAACCTTTGGATGGACTGAAATAATTAAACACAACGGAACAAAACGCAAATTCCACCAAAACTGAACTGACTAAACACCACAATCAGAACACCTGTACGTTATTAAGGTGTTTCAGATTATATCTTGGCGTTTTAAATCGCTAAAGGGGTGTGTTCATATCGATTTCGTAACAAAAGAGGTTACAAAAGTGCCGTGTACGGCCGGGGCGGAAGAGAGCGCCGCGGGCGGGGGCGGCCGACATTATTTATTGACAATGAGATAGTGTACTGCCCCAAATATCTTCATTAGCGAATCGCTGCGGTTCGTACGATTCGTGTGGATGGGACTTTATGCTGGAAATTGTATTTGAGTGAAAGAAAATGTGCAGAGCTGTGTGTTTACGAATTAACCTTACCAGATTTGAAGCTGGTCTCTATCCTTGAAGACTTTAAATGCACTTTCTAATCCATAAAATTAGAGACACCTCAATACATATTTATTTGTTTAACAGATAGCCAAGCCATAGTTTTATTTTCAAAAGTTGAAATAATTAAATATTTAAATAAGAGAGCAAGATTTCAATTCGCGTCATGTCCACCATATTTTGCTTTTCAGAACCAATAAATATTGTCCAAGAATGATAAATTACTTTAGTACATGCATACTTCCAAAGAAAGACTTGTGCGTATAACTTTTTAATATTTTGGGAAAAACTGACCGTTCCAACGTCTCAAAGATAAATGCTTATACAGAAATGGTCTAGTTAATATTATCCGTGCCTCGGAAAGCACGTTAAGCCTTTGGTCCCGGCTGTCATTTGTAGATCTTTGGCAGTCGTTACGGATTGTCAGAAGCCAGTAAACCTGACACCAGTTTTGCCAAGAAGTACCGTGTTATCCATTTAATGGGTTGTGGCATGCGCGTGCAGTAGGCTACACTAAGGGTAGGCCAACCCATACATAATGCCCAAAAAAAATTCGTTTACTTTCAAAGTGGACAAAAATTCGCATCGTCAGTATCTATCGTGATTTCAACCCTGAATAATGTGGTGAGTTTTTTAGGCATTTTGTATAGGTTGGCCTTCTTTTTTTTTTTGGTGTCGGGGGGAAATCCTCATGGAAATCCTCCACCCTGGGGCGGGTGGAGGGGTCTGTCAGACTCTTACTGACTGAAACCACCCCGGTGTTCCATCTCACACCTACGCCGGGGATCGCGGGAACAGATGCGACTTCCGTAATCCCCGGCTGGTCCGCTGGCCCGCCTCTCCGGGCCACCTCGCATGGGTTGGCCTACCCTTACTGAAGCCTACTGCACGTCCATGGGTTGTGGAGGTCTGGTAGGCAGCCGCTCCACGTAAAATACTGGTATTCAGCGGAATCCGGTTTGACTGGAAGCCGGCCCCAATATAGTTGGGAGAAGGCTAGGCAGATGATGGTCTAGTTAATATTAGGCCCTAAAGAAACGAATGAAAGGTCATCTTCATCACGTTTTTTAAGGTTTAGAAGCTTATTCATAAGGTTATTTAAACTTGGAGCAGTTTGTCTTTAATTTCCAAACCTCAAAAAATCAAACCAAAAAATCAAAAATCATTTATTTCTTCAGCAAAGTAACATGAACAGAATTAGTGATTGGAGCCTCCCTTTAAGCAAAGTAATGCCTGTGTTGGGAAACTCCGCTCTTCCATAATAATATCAACTATCAATATTTTTATTATATTTACAAACAATATTTGTGTGAGTGTGTGACTTGTGAGTATATGTTTGTGTAATTGTGTATATGTGTGAATGTGTGAGCAGGTTTGTGTGTGTGTAAAATAAGTGTGCCTAACATATAAACCTACTTATGTAACATCTGAATGAGCTTTATTTTTATTTTTTATTTTATTTGTAAGGGACAAAAAACAGTTACATGCCAAGCTAACTAGAGATTCTAAAATTAGTACAATACTTAGAGATACATGAAACACAATCTAATACATATTTATGTTACTACACATGTAACCCACAATATATGTACTATTTCAGTGTAGAATTATATTTTGTAATTCTACACTGAAATAGATAGTAGCCATACCATTTGTCGTACAAGATAAGATCCATCTAAGTTTTGGAATGTGTAAAGATTAGACGTCGTAACAGACCAATTCCTTAAATATGTCAACGGAAAATAGCAAACTCCGTAAGGCTCACTCAAGTTATTTTATAATCTTACACAGTTAACACCGGAAAATTGTAGACTCCGTAAGATTATAATAAATCTTTATTAGATTATAATTTCTCGATATATCATGAAAAAATCGTTTTGTATACAATCAATCCCATCCAAATTCAATAGTTTCCAATATGTCCGTGTGTTATTAGGAAAAATAGTTTAAAATTTCACGCGATATTTTACAATCTTACGGCGTTTGCAATTTTCCTGTGATATATATAAAAGTACCTGTAAGTGTATTTTTATAGACTATGGTTTAGTTGAAATAATGGCGTCGAGTTTTTTAACTGAACTACCACCCATCTTTTCTTTAAGTCTGCCTTTCTCTAAGTCATCGTCCTTAAACCTTTCTTGTCCCATATTCCACAATGACAGCCTACACTCTGAGGTCATCATGCCTAATCTCTCCCTTATACCCGTGACCTCATAACCCGAGACACACGCTACGTCACAGCCGCAGGGGGTAGGTCGGTAGGGTAGTGAAGTGGGGGGGTAATTAATGGGCTTCTAATTGGTGCCCAGAGATGTCGCTGCTGTGCCCCGTGGGAGATTGATTTAATTACCCTTTGCTTGCTCTGGACAACGGGGGAGGCACAAAGGTGTGGTAAGTCTTTGTTTCTTCAAATAAGTAGTAAAATAAAGAAAATCGAACTATTTTCTTTCTTTCAAAGGTATTTGGAAGCTGATGCAATGTAACTTTGCCATTTTCATGTGGTGCACGCCTCAGTATCATACTACGGGGATTTTGGTGGTTTTGTCCTTATTCGACATAAATTGCGGAAACGTATACCTACCTACTGTGTAAAAATAACACAAAAACGACTATTTGATTAGCTAGTAGGACCGTAGGATCCGATAATCCTAAAACACATCATGTATGCCATAGACTAGAGTCAAGAGCAAACTCATGTCAAATAAAAAACACAAAACCCAGTTCACAATTCAAGATTGATTGAATTTTGGACACACATCATCATCATCATCAGCCGAAAGACGTCCACTGCTGGACAAAGGGACTGCCATAATCGCCACGCTTGGCAGGCGGGTTGGCGATCGCAGTGTAGCTGTTGCAATGCACAGCGAATGCTGCTGCCC
This sequence comes from Mamestra configurata, assembly GCA_002192655.3. Taxonomy (NCBI): domain Eukaryota; kingdom Metazoa; phylum Arthropoda; class Insecta; order Lepidoptera; family Noctuidae; genus Mamestra; species Mamestra configurata. Next base: position 292,577 of record NDFZ01005203.1, read on the forward strand.
ATTCTCTGGTGAGTCCCTTAGTCGCCTCTTACGAAACCCACGGGAAGTGATCGGATGGTGCCATTCTTTTACGTCCGACTCCATACAGAACTCACATACGGAATTAAAACTGAGGGACAATGGAAAAAATATCTAAAAAAAGTCAAAGTCAAGTCATAGTCAAAACGTTTATTTCAATTAGGCCATTAAACGGCACTTTTGAACGTCATCATTTACAGTTCAGTAAAATAATAGTATTACATTAATAAAGTGACTCTACTGTCCATTCGGAAAGGTAGATTCTTATGGAGAAGAACGGACAAGAAACTCCATAGTTACTCTTTTCAAAAAATAGCTTTACAAAATTTGGTATACAAAAATTAATTTTATGTTATGTGAGGACGATGAGTATTAGCAGCAGAGGTAAACTTATTCATTTTCTAAATAAATTTAGGTAAATGGTACTCACACATTTACAAATATTTACCAAAAAACTATGATCAGTCAGTATGCTAAGCTAAACTAACTCCTGCGACATTTCTAAATTATGAATAAGTACCTAAAGCACAAAGAACTTACATATTCCTTTTTTTAAAATCACCTCGTCTAGCCCAAATATTGATTCAAACAATCACTGGGACCAGACGATTGATTCAGTATTCAGCCCGCGGATTGCTAAAACTTTTTTCATTCAGATTGACACAAGGGTTGAGTTGTGATAAAAATTCTGGCGTCGTCTCGGGACGCTGAGGTGAGGTGACGTTAATGTAGCCCGAGTAATGTATTTGACTTTAGCCGACTTTGCCGCGGTATGGGGAATATTTATGATATATGATGCATTGCAAATTGATGGGTCATTGTTCTTAAATATCTTCAGTTTTAGAGATAATTGATTTTGTATACTTATGGTGATTGCAGACATTGACTTAAGTAATCATTTAACATTTTAATTTTCAACCAACATTCGCATTATGTATTTTTTTTTGACAGAATGCGACTAAGATACGAATGCGAACGTTGTTTTAAAATGAATAGAATTGGCCCTCTGGTAACATAGTATAAGCTGGAATATGATGATTCCATAATAGGTAACTAATCAAAGATAAATTTATTTCTACTTTATATTGATTACTAGCGTTTGCCCGCGTTTTTCCCTGTTCCCGTAAGAATTTCGGGAAATTCTATCTTAGTGCTCCCCTAAACTTCCCAACATACCAAATTTCAGCTTTCTCCGATAAGTAGTTTCGGCTGTGCGTTGTCTGTCAGTCACTCAGTAACGGAAGACTTTTATATAAATTGATGATTTGTCCTATAACTACCAGTCTTTTTATACCATATTTTTCTTATACCAAAGTTCCATCAACTTACCACTACTTAACATACACTTAATAGAACTAGACAAAATAAATAAGTTGCTGTCAATAATTTTGCATCCGTAACATTTGATTTTTGTAGTTGATGGCTTAGCGTTATAGCAATCCTCCATTTACTTAGGTACTATTTATTATATTAAATGTACTTGAAAGGACAAAAGCAAAATCATTGTGTAAGTGAACATTCATCTTAACTACTATAATCTGTGTCAGATTTATGCCAGATCACGTTCATGTAGATATCATAAACATAACTAAATATTAGCCTCAGGATGTAGGCCGTTTGAGAGAGATACGATTTCGTAAGGTCTAGTTGGATCTTATTATTATGAAAGTACTGTTTGCTAATAAAAAGATCGTCAAAAGCTCCCTGCATGAAATTAAATTAGATAATATGACAGTGGTCAAACTAAAAACCTATTTTTTTTAATGATGGGAAATCATCAAATGACTCCTTCCGCACTGGTCTTAGCCGAAGGAAGTGTCAGACTCTTACTGACTAAAACCCATCCGTGTTCCTCCTAATGCCCTTCGCGTTTCTGGGGGGCTACTCTTTAAACCCGAAGTCCGTAGTTTCGGGCTTAGTTGCGAGCGTATTCTCGTCCGTATCACCTACGGGCTTACTATTAGTTCCGAACCCGAACTAAGAATTAATGAAAACACGGTTTGACCGTAACTTCGTGTTGTCATTAATTCTTAGTGGTTAGGTGATACGGACTAGAATACGCCCGCAACTAAGCCCGAAATTACGGACTTCGGGCTAAGAGCCCCCCAGGGCCGCGGTGACTCTTTCGAACAAATTCCGCAATCCTGACAGGATTTTGCAGCAGGAGTCGGCGCAAGATTTCTTCTTCTTCTATACTTCTGAATTAGTCATCATCTGAGTAGTGTTGCGACAGGGGTGTGTCAGGTATTTATAGTAAAACCCTATGAACTGATAAATAAATAATTATATCCGCATTCTTCATTCCACAGTGACGACTCGAACGACTGGAGCTGGCTCGGGACAAAAATATCTGGAAGGACTTGGGGGAGACCTTTGCCCATCAGTGGGACAGTATAAGCTGAATAAAAAAAACAACCGATACCACTGCAAGCTAACAGAAATCTGGACAACAAAACATTTTTTTTTTCATATGAACTTCAAAACCTATTCGCATTTAAAGCAAATAGACGCATTTCCCGCCAGAATTTATAAACATTTGTATTACTAGTCCTCTTCCTTTAAGATCCAGTCACCCATCTGAGATACCCAACACCTTACTCCCGATATGATCAGCGAATGAAGATATAAATAACATAATTACAATAAACGAACGCGCCCGGGGGCAGCTAACACCTAACGCCAGTAATTACAGGCACACCAACATTAACATGTTAATTGTCGTCGGGTGGCCACGATGTAGCCTGGATTTTTGGGTGCAAATCTTTTTGGGATTGTGGAGTAATTTGAGGTTAAGTTCTACTAATAAATTCGGCTGTGTGGTGTTGTATTGCAATCTGTAAGCGGTCTGCAGTGCTTTGAAAAACTCTGATTGTTTTCAATGCATTTAAGTGGAGCGACCTAGCTGCCATTTTACCTCCACGACCTCATCGCTAGCATAGCCGTAAGACAAAACTGCTGGAAATGGGACTCTCTTAAGAATCTGAATAACCTAAACAAAATTCTGCTTTTACAAAATTTCGGATTTCGTAGCACCCATAAAGTACCCCCTAATTTATATTTTGAGCCCTTTTGAACAAATTTTCCTCCACTTCACTTATTCAGCCTTAGCTTTACTTAGCCAACCCTCGATTAATGTCAATAATTAACAAACAATACGTTACTGTCAATTCGATGAGTCGAAGCTGAGTGGAGTGAAGAAAAAGACTCGGGATATAGACGTTTACCTCCGAACTACTCCCCATATCATATCCACCTCGCAGAGACCATCAGAATGATTCGATCAGTACCCTATCATCTTCTGGTGTATCTGTATAGTTACCAATGATATATCATCACGCCGCGGCGCTGGGGGCGGGCAGGATCGTTCGCGAGGTGTCCTATAAATCTTGGCAGTCCGATTGAAATCAAAATATACATGTTTTTATATTCTTGTTGCGGCACTTTGATATTGATATGTCGAGAGATTGTGGTGTTCGTGTTTTTTTGGATGATGTTTTAAATATTTTTGTGAGATACACAGATTTGAGTGAACGTGTCCACTGTTTGGACAGGTCCACTCAAATCTGTGTGTCTCTTTCTCCAAAAGACTACCTCAGACATTAACCTTCATGATTCTCTTGCGGCTTTTGTTGGTGAGCTTAAACCAGCTCCTTGGATTCTGAAGACAAATATTAGGTTTCTGGACCATCAGATGGCTTCATCAGTTGATCTATCTAGGGTACAATACGAAGCACAAATTGATTCTACAAATATACCTAAACATTGAAAAAAGTGCCACTGTCCCGTCAATTACTGACGCAGTCGCACTCAAATCATTGATCATACTAAACTGTCAATTTGATGGCCAACACATTAAACACCAACAAACAAGGCAACATACAAGCGACCATTATTCAAAACGCACACTTAACGATTTTACAGCATACATCATAAACGAATTGTCAACAACCATTAGAGACCTCGCCAGGAGACATTTCTTTAATCATATCATCCTATTTAGGGAATCCCACATCCTATTCAATAAGAAAATTACTTAACTAAGAAAAAATGCTTGAATATGACTTATAACCAGCCTGCCTAATTACGTACGTAAAAGGCGATGGCGATAGCATAACAATAACTCTTCGATATTAGCATAATGGCCGTTACACTTGCATTGTTCTACTAATGTGGACTTCGTATTAGGATGCAGGCAGATGGTGGGCATCTGTTTGTTAAGTGAGGTGCACACTTGTGGGAGAATATTGGAGTGTGGTATCGATCAGTTTTTGCAGTTTGGTAGTGTGAAAAATCAATCGGGGATCGTAACTCTGAAGTGTTTGGTTTTCAAATTTATGTTTAGCGTAAAATAGACCTACATCAATTTAGCTTTTTCAATTTTGCCCGTTGCTCCCATCAGTTTCATCGATCAGTTTGCCGGATTTTGCATTTTTTCCGGTTCCAGTATTTCGGATGCGCTCAAATAGCCGCCACGAGTTCATCATTCCATTGTGAGCAAGGGATAGTTCTATTCGTCTTGTATTCTTTCGTAGCTCCATTTCCAATCACCACCGAAGTCGTGTTTGTTTTAAAACATCATAGTACCTACCCAGGGCACACTGGACAGTCAGACAGGCTACCTTGCAGATGCGTACAAACTATGAGAAAAATCCAAGAATCTTAACATGCCCAGTAGACAAGCTTTCTGCTTATGATATCTATTTATAAAATATTCAGGCTCGTGTTTATCCTCCAGCAAACGTCTAACATCAAACATGTTAATTCAAACATTGTAATAAACTTCATCAAGACATGACAAGTCACGCAATAATATAATAATGAAAATTAATAAAAAGACTGCCTTTGCATGTTTGAACGATGTTCTTCTAAGGTACATGGTTATGACTCTAAAGTTTTACTGTGTTAGTGTGCCGGGCGGGGACCCAGCTGCTTTTTTGTTGCGTGCTCGGTCTGTGCTTGTTAAAGTTCCAAGCTATTGTTTAAGTCTGTTGTTGCATCCTGACATAACACTGCCTTAGGCATGTCATGCAAAATTTAGGGTTTCCTGGTATGACGTGCACCAGGTGGTAGCACTGCGGCGTCAGATCCAGGCATGTCAACACGCTTATGTTTATCATGAAATCCGGCATTCATTAAATTGACGTCGACTCATAAGTAACGTTTTCAAAATAGAGGACCTCTCGCCTAAGTGGCTTAACTTGGTGGCGTGAATTTTCCTAGACCCCTGCATTTAAGTACTTACGTACCTTTTGCTAGATTTAGTTGAAACCTTAAATGTCACATAATATTAAATTATTTTTTGCTTACCAAATATTGTAAAACAATTATTTGAATAGAGTAACTATAGCTATACCTTTCCGAATAGACAGTAGAGTCTCTTTATTAATTTTATACTATTATATTAACTGTAAATGATGACGTTCAAAAGTGCCGTTAAGTGGCATAATTGAAATAAACGCTTTGACTTTGACCATCAAATTTCAATTATTTTGCATGAAAACCAGTTCGAATATATTCAATCAAAGTCTAGATCTACCATTGCGCGACATCCTGAGGCTAAATTCCCCATAAAAATACACATTAATGCAAGCATTCACACAGCCAAGTACCCATAAAGTTCTTAAAGCATGGCACGTTATGCGATCCGCCTGACACAGAAACCAACCTGTATGGTCTCAGCAAGTCGCATGTGCACAGCGCTTAAAATACTAATTGATCGGTATCCGGCCTAAGATTGCGATCAATTGTCGCAAAACGACACGACGCGTCAATTTGTCGCGCGTTTTTTTTTTGGGTTAACAATTATTATGACCTTTATTCGAGTGATAATGTCTTAGTCATGGATGTTTCTTTAATTAATATGTGTTTGTTTTAATATTATAATTATTGTTTTTTTTATTGATACGATTGAGCTGTCGATTATGGTCAAGTTGTTTTTTTTATTATTAAAGTAACGCATGTAATTAGTAAGTACTATAAGTTAAAGTCATGTGACTTTTTCTGTTCCTAATTTGAATGAGGCTGGCAAGTGAAAGCTGATAGTAGATGGCGCCTTCATAGGTCTGTCCGTTGTCCGTTGTAGTTGTTGAGGTTATGTTTTGATTTGATGCTGGCATTTTTTTTTGTATTACTAAGTTTCTGGTTGCTCTATTGAAGTTATTACTTTTGTATTTGATAAATAACATTGTCTAATATGTATTCGACGTGGTCAGTTAAAAATCTAAAGGAAGAATTAAAGAAACGAGGTGCATTATTACGAGGAAGGAAAACAGACCTCATCGAAAGGTAATAAGTATTCTGCTACATTAAAAGTTTATTGAGATGCTGTTTTTTAAGGCAATACCATAGTTTGATAGGTTTTTAATACTAATATAACATAAATATGCTTTATTGTGTATGATATCCATTATAAATCAAGTTGTTTTACAGATTGGAATCATATGATAAAAATTTGAACTTTGGAAAGATTGAAGCTGTAGAAAACGATGAACCTGCTATGAAATGAATGAATTCTGTTATAAAATTAAGACTAATAGATTACTAATCAGATCATAGGGTAGGGTACCCTGAGTGCTAATTTTGTTAAGTTATAACAAACTTTTTAGTGGGAGTAATATTATACTTGTGAAAGGAATTAATCCCATGCAGTAGAATCTTATTCTATCTAGTAAGTATAATGTTTTTTTATTAAAAATGTCATTTACCTGTGTATTTACTAATCAATTCATAGTCGCTTTCCTTGAAATGATTCCGACATAACCTCGAACTAGCTTTAGGTATGAAATTTACTCGACGAATTGCTTTAAGCCACAGTTTTTTAATTTTATTGTCCTTCGGAAACTGGTGAGTAGCATTTTCTGAGCAATTAGGTACACAAGAACGCGTCATTTTATCATAAAAATCAGTTTTTACTTCCAACTTCAATACAAAATGCCTTTGTTTTGAGACAGATCGACGAGAGCGCCACTTTGACAGTTGCCAGCCCCATTCGTGTAGGTCTAGCACGGACTAATGATACGAATGAGTGTTTACATATGAAACAGTGCATAAATGTTAATATTTTATTATTCTAATATACAAGAAAGGTAAACATGTATCACCTGCGTGTCCTAATTAACTTTTAAACAGTAAGAAGTTCTGCGAACTGAGGAAAAAATATGTTTTTTTTTTGTAATATTCGTGACATAAAACAGGTTTTTCTAACGTGAGTTTTTGCTTATTTTGTGGATATTACTGGATATCATAGACATCAGTTACAGGTGGCTTTTAATTCAGGTTTAGGGACATTTGTAGTTTATTGCTTCCTATCGCGACCTTTTAAAAACTTAAACTTACTACTTAATACTTGTTAGTACCAACACGAAACCTAGGACCACTTAAAACTACAATAGATTTAAGCAGAAACTGCTAACATTGCCTATACAAATGTACTAGCTTTTGCCCGCGACTTCGTACGCGCATATCCCGTGTTTCCCGTTCCCGTGGGAATTTCTCGTTCCCGTAAACCCTAAACTCATGAATGTGGCTATCATATACATAAATTATTTTCCAAATCCGATTGCGAGTTCCAGAGATTACCGCTTTCAACAAACTCTTCAGCTTTGAGCTTTATTATATTAGTTCAGAGATTAGTAGGTATGTTATTCAATCACAGACTGCCTCAATGGGACTGTCTGAATGGGAAAAGCAGTTTTCCCTTGGTCCATCTGTCCGTCTGCCCGTCTGTCCGTCTACCTGTCTGTCCGTCTGTCCACTGTTGACCTAGAGTCATGAAATTTGGCAAGAAGATAGATCTTACAGTACTAGTACAAGAAAAAAGTCAGAAAATTGGAAAATTTGTAGTTTATCATATTAAATTTTGCGATTAATAACTTCTATTCTCGGTTGAAGAATTGACCATGACGTACATTGATGTATGGGAGAACATTTTTTAAATAACAAAGTTCGTCCTACCTGCTTATCCTGCATTGCTTATCTTACCTGCTATATTTTGTTAGAGCAATGAGAGTGTTTTCATAGTTTATAAACTTCCGTACGTTATATATGTATACTCGAAAAAAATTAAGACTCAATAGGAACCCTCGGTGCGCGAGTAAGACTCGCACTTGTATTTTTTTTTAACTTTGACGACTGTCCGAACTCTATGGAAAACCATAGAGTTCGGACAGTCACCAAAGTAAAAAAATAGATTTTGACTAAAAGTTAAAATCTTTTTTTTTTATAAGCTATTCAAATCGCTAATCCAAACTAACATACATATTCGCAAATACTCATTTAAAAGAAAATGTAGGTAGCTAATTTACCAGCGACCTTAACATTAATTTTATTCCTACACAAACCAAACACATTAAGCTTCTGAATTCAATACAAAAGGGCACGTGTTTGTCATCTACATGCACGTGTATCTTGTATATTTATCCAATTCAAAGGAGTAAACTAATGAGTTTGAGACTGGCTAATAAATTCGTTATTAATTCGCAATTTAAAAAACCCATTTTATAGAAGCAAAGCAGATGTTTCTGAATAATCTGTCAGGCGCGATACGTCATCAACCATAATGGTTCCGTACGCCGCAATGAGTACAATAATTGTGTTATAATTGATATTACCTTAACCAGCTACGATAATTAAATTAACTACCTGTTGATCGATTTATATAATTTGTCGAGGAGATTTAAAGGTCAAATGTGTACCTGTTACAAAATTTAATCATAGGTTGATGGTGTTACGATGTTTGATTTATAATTCGCGTTGTGTTTTCAAGGGTTTTACCCTAAATAGCGATAATGGCTTTGCATATGGACACAGAATATTCATGGATAGTCGGACAGAACGTAGCTATTTTTGTCTCATGCGCGAATCCATAGAGCGCTTCAGGTTGAAGCAAACAAATGACATATACATCACTATGTCAAAGTCCGGGGAGAAAATCCCCAGGTGCTCCACTGAGCACCTGGGGATTTTCTCCCCGGACTTTTGTTACAATACATGAAATTTAAAAAAAAACAAAATGGAATGGTTACCTAATAAAATGTGTAAAAAAATTTACCTGTTAAAAAAATTGTGCTATTGATTTAAAAACAAATAAACGAAAGTTGCAATCATTGAAATAGTTAACACTTATTAGACTGTCGAATATCGTATATCAAAATTACGGTAGCGTATTATTTATATGGATATAAGAAAATACTATCCAGAACAACTATGCGCTTTTAAAACAGAAACACACAGTCATTAAATCACAACAGTTAGAGAGCCTAGCTTTTGATCGCAGCTTCACTCACCTGAATATATTTTTTGGGCAGGAAAAGTAGCCTATACCATCTCCAGGTTTACATCTATCTCTGTAACAAAAAATATCAAAATTGGTTTAGCAATTTAGGCGTAAAACTAAACAAACTCACTTTCGCATTTATTATTTTGAAGTATCATAGCGACATGTACCACATTACGCTATGATACTTCATCCGCTAATGGAACAACCCTCACTCCCACACTCACACTCACTACTCAACACACATTCACCCCCACACATAACACACACAACCCAGCGCGTTTTCTTTTTTTTTTTTTTCATTCCATTTTATTATATTTAATTTTCTTTTTATTTTTATTTTTGCTTTCATTTGTGTTTTCATGTAGTTTAATTCTTATAATTGTATAAATTTACATTAATCCTGAACGAGCTTGAGACAACCTTGTAGTCATTATTATAATAAAACTAAGAGAATGGCAGAGCTTCCTAACACAAGCAAACTATTTGCTTAAAAGGATGCTCCATATTGTAAATAGAAATAAGAATTTTAGTTGATGCAATAAACACTTTTATTATTTATTATTTTATTATTTATTATTATATAAGTTAGGTAGGATAGAGTTCCAATAGATGAGCAGTTTAAGCAAAAACATTGCTGATCCCTAAAAAACTATAGAGTAGTCAACATAGCTTAAACATTAGCATAGCATCGCCAAGGAGTTCCCGGCGATATATCGCGCGTGATAATAGTCGCATCGCGTCGTATCGTCATCGACATATGGACCAGCCGGTGCGATATAAACAAAATATCAAACAGATCTTGCGTTTAACAAGAATTGCTATTGTTTTGGGAACGTAGTAGTGAAACGATCGGTAAAAGATTCTAGTATTGGTGAGGGTTGCGGAATTTGTTCGAAAGAGTCACCGCGGCCCCTGGAACGCAAAGGGCATTTGGAGGAACTCGGATTGGTTTTAGTCAGTAAGAGTCTGACACTCCCTTCCGCTCCGCCCAGAGCGAAAAGAGTCTTTTGATGATTTCCCATCGTTTATAATTGGTCATGATATGCAGTATGTTGTAGCAGTGTATTGTGGACGTTAAAAAACCGGGCAAGTGCGAGTCGGACTCGCATGCAAAAGGTTCCGAACGAATCTCATCAAACTATAGACTTTTCATCTAAATTCTTGAATAACTTTAAAACCATTAATTTAAAAATTATGAAAAATGTATACCTCACAATACGCCTTTTTATTAGATATGTGGCACGGTACAGTCGGGAAAACTAATTTGCCCCCCAAAAAGTGACCCCATATTCGAAATTTATTTATTTTCGGTTCACGTCCGTGTTTGGGTCGCAGAAGATTCTATATGTACCAAATTTCATCTGAATCGGTCTTGTAGATTCGGAGAAAATTGGCTGTGATAGACGGACAGGCAGACAAACAACCGAGTGATCCTATAAAGGTTACGATTTTCCATTTAGAGTTACCCTAACAATACCATTATTAAAATAAATTGAGTGGGTCACATTTACAGGATGCACAAGGGTAGATGGACCAGGATCGTCACGCGGTGGGTTCCTGAAGACTCTCATGAAGTCAGTTCACATTCGGACCGCGTCATAGCAACTCCTCATTTATCGTTAGTTAAGTTCTGGGCTCAATACACGCATCAAGTGAAATACATAGAACAAGAACAGCTAGCCTCAAGAAACAGTAAGTATGACAAAGCTAGTCTGACTACCAAGACAGCGCCGGAAGCATTCAAGTATCGCCACCCAAAAACAACTCCACAAAATAACAATTTCCTACCGTCTTCATTACCTCAAAATGAACTCGAAAATGATCTTTATTCCTCATTTTCATTAACAAACTTATTACTTCAACCTTTAACAGTAGACCCGAAGCAATTTCTAAAACAATTTGCGGGTACCCGCAGTGGTAGCCATCTCAGAATGATATTAGATGTCAGGAAGGAAGCGAAGAGATGCGAGCCAGGGTTACTTTGTCGCAACTAATTGGAGCCCTGAGGCTGTGACGTCATTCCTAAAGTGTAATATAAACGTTTCTTGCTCATAAAGGGCTCGTGAACGTCGTTTACATGAGACGAGAGGTAATTTCGGCAGAAGATAATGTTGTTAATTCTGAACGGATTAGATTTGAAACGTATTGTTTTGGGATGGAGTGCTTTGATATTTCGGAGTGAATGATAGTGTGACGGTTGACGAGGCTTTTGGAAAAAGAAAACGAGTTGCGCTGACTCCAAGTGGCATAGGTCCAAGTGACCTAATTTCACCTATGGACGGAAGATGATGATGATGATTGTGTAGGTAATCACTTCCTAAAAAGGTTTCAGGAAAATTCTTACAAAAGAAGCCGTTCTTTGACCCGTATTGTAAATTCTTATGGTATAGGTACAATAATGAGTAAATCTGTCTATCTACCATAGATTGAAGATTGAATAATGACATTGTTTCCACCAATTTTTCAGCACTTCTTGTAGGTCACGCCTTATCCAAAGAAAGAGAGAAAGATAGAGCTAAAAACTACATGCGAGAACACAGAAAGCTATCAATGAGTACTTCGAGAAGATACCAAACCATTTCAATTTCGAAACATAAGCATCCACCACAACACTGAAACAAACAGTTATTTAACTACAAACAAAAATCAAAACGATTCTACAAACGAAGTTAGTACCACAAAGAGCACAATAGCTCAACGTAGCCATAACAAAGAGTTATTCGGAACGTACTCGTATAACTAGATGAGCTCGGTCCGTCGGCCGCAGATATTGGAGACGCCTCGGGCAATTCCATGAACGGTATAGCTGTGTCGCAATATGGAGACAGTTTTCGGAGACAGCATGACTTAAATGAAATTTGGAGAGATTGGCATGATGTTTGATACTGATGAATCTGTTAGTAGTTTTAAAGATAGATTTGAAGATTATGAGTAGCTTTTAGCTGGAAAGGTTACATTGATTGAATTAGATCGCACTAGGCTAAATAACATTAAAGAGTCACCGCGGCCCTGGAACGCAAAGGGCTGAGAAGGAACACGGATGGGTTTTAGTCAGTAAGAGTCTGACACGCCCTTCCGCTCCACCCAGAGCGGAAGAAGTCATTTGATGATTTCCCATCCTTAAAAAAAAAGGCTAAATTAAGTTTCAATGCTCTCGTCGCACATTGCTTTAGAACGGATGGTTAAAGGTTTTGGAGTGGCGACAACGTATCGAATTAATTTCGCAATCATCTTTATTTCGCAAAAATCTTTATTTTCATCTAGCGAGGCATCTCAACATCGGAGGAGCTCGTGGCTAAAAAATAACAGCCACACGGGTCGATCAAGGTTAAGCAACGCTTGCCATCTGTGGATGGGTGACCATCTTGACATACCGAGTATCCTCCGTGCCTCGGGAAACACGTTAGGCCGTTGGTCCCGGCTGTAATTTGTAGATCTTTGGCAGTCGTTACGGATTGTCAGAAGCCAGTAAATCTGACTCCAGTATTGCCAAGAAGTACCGTGTTACCCAAATAATGGGTTGTGGAGGTCTGGTAGGCAGCCGCTCCACGTAAAATACTGGTATTCAGCTGAATCCGGTTTGACTGGAAGCCGACCCTAATATAGTTGGGAAAAGGCTAGGCAGATGATGATGCATCTTAACATCAAGTACCTACTCTTATTACATTATCTAACATCCTTTCAGTTATCCCGTGATACTATAGATACTTGATGTTCGAGTACGTCTCACTGCGGTGGGTCCGTCTGTCTGTCCGTAGCTGTCATTATAGTAACAGTTCTCTTATGTAATGCCGTGACTTTGACTATTCATTGCGGTCAGTCGGACGACCGCAGAGAAGTTATAAGTGTAGTACTTACGAATTATTTTTTAAAAGTGTAATCTAATGTAAGACTAGAACAGTAAATAGTGATATAAAAGAGTCATTTCTGTAATATTAAAACTTCATGATCATCGTCTGTAAATGACTGAGGAAGGCTAGCTGAAGATATCTTGGTTGAATGAGGACGCTCTTATCGCTGACTTGATATTTACCCGTCAATCATTGGATCGAGTGAAAAAACTTCAAACAAAAAGGAGGTAGTATATGGTGTACTGCTATTAATTGAATTAAACAAAATATAAATAATAATAATATATCTTGGGACAACTCACACACGGTCATCCGATCCCAAACTAGGCATGGCCTGTGATATAGCAACCAGACAACTGATAAACATACTTATATTTCTAAATACATACATATTACAGACTCTGACTCTGACTCTGTCTCTCTGGGTCTGTTATAGACATAGAATAACATATTCAATAAGAATAAAAGCAGCGAACACTAATACAATGCACACACACCAAAGCGATAATTATAACAAGCTAGCTTTGCTACAGAAACACTTTGTGTTTCCAGACAAAGAACAAAATTCAATAACAGCACCGTCCAGTGGTCCAAAAACTTTCAATTCATATTCTATTAACCATTTCCCATCATTTTAGGACCCTCAGTAATCCGACACTGGCAACCCCACACAATTAAGAGCAGTAATGTCTGAATGAGAACATAACCCAATGCTTCATGCATCGTTTAGTCGCCAATGAATAAGTAATGTATCAAGTCCCTGATGGCTGACGAGGAATTTGGAAGAGGTTTTAGGTTTCTTTAATACTGAGTGTTTTAAGATTTGGGGGAAACGGGATTGTAATGTACTTTAGTTTTGGATTTAGATGAAATATTTAGGACTATGGTCGTTCTATTAGCAAAAGTCCTGCTATTATAAATGCGAATAAGAGTATGTTTTTTACGCTGTCACGTGTAAATTGAACGCCGAACTGTTTTTGAAGAATTTTGGTTTATAAGTAGACAAGACCCTGCAGACGGTTATTGGTTATTTGAACGCGAGTAAAGCCATGGGCAAAGCTAGCCTGTCTTTAAAGGAACAGTTTTTTTGGTACAACATTGACAGTCTATTGGTGACCCATTTTTTTCTTCGTAACTATTCTGTCTTTCTTAAAATATGAGATGCAAAATTTGGTATAATACTCCAGTCGTGCAGTTTTCAATTATTCACTGATGATAGTAACACGTATTGTACTGAAGTTATTGCAACTGTCAATTTCCATTTTCATTCTTCTCTTCTTTCAATATCCACCGCGCCAACATTCTCTCAACAAAGATTCTCATGTAAATCTACATCCAAATTATTTCGTTAACATGACTCCTCTGCCTGAGGCGAAACTGCGGGGTTGCGGGGTGCGGGGGTGACGTCAACAAATCTGCAGATTGGATCCGTTCTGAACAATATGTCTGTGGGATTGCGACTGATTCGATTTGTTCGCAGAGATGATACTCCGAGATTGTCAGTGTATTACATTCGCTGGGATGCTGTTAGTGAATGTGGGGTTATTTGCTTTTAGATTGAGTTGAGTTTGAGAGTGGTTTTGGTAAAAAAAATAGCATAAGCAATATGTACTTAAGTAAACGTTTGTTCTGATTGACTATCAACGCACAGCCAAAAATACTTAGTCTAGAAACTGTAACTTGGAATATAAGCTCATTTGACAGTGTGAGCATTCGCTTAGAAAGGATTTTTGGAAAATTCAACTTTAAGGAAATAGAAGACCATTTTCCCTCCTTAAAGTTGAATTTTATACCGCGACGACTTGAGATCGATGGTTGTTTACGACAGGTACATCTAGGGACTTCCGCGCTGATTCGGAGCGGTAACGATGCACAAGACTTGTCTGGTCATATTATGATCTTCAAGTCTTAACTTTTCTGATCATATGATGTTTAGGTAAAGAAAGGGGCGATATTCTAAATTTAAAAAAGCTACAAAAATTCCAAGGAAAAGATTCAAAATAAACTCAGCCACCCATCAAACTAGACAGAAAAAAGACCAAGTAATTGTCATAAAAATCAGAGAAGCATTAAGTTGAACGACTACAACCGTACAGCGGGAGCGGGGGAGCGGTCAGAGACCGTGCTTAACGCGATAATGCGCCTCTATCAGCGACGCAATTAAAATTACGCGTATTTTTCGCGAACAATTCTCGCTTAACTATATTTATCGCTTCGCCGCATCGGTACGCTTGATGCTTTATTCTTTCGTTGATTCTGTTTCTAATTCGATTTTGTTTTCGTTGATTTTTGAAGGAATACGTCTTTATTCATCGGTATTTGATTATAAAATAAAAAAGTGTGCGTGTCAGCTCCGAACGATTGTAAAAAGTTAAATGAAAGCATTTTAAATAAGCTGAGTATACTTTGAATATACAAACATACAAATAATCTCAAGTGAAAGGTGCGCAAAGTACGTTGCGCAAACGAACGTAACGCCTCACTTTTAGTTAACGCTCGATTTTACTCCTTATAAAATGTTCATACCGCGGGCTAAATCCAACTCCAAAAATACTTTTTGTCCATCATTTAAAAACCAGGCAGGCCAGCGCAATCTTGCCAAGGGGTAACGTGCTCCTGAGTGGTAATCAGATATAGGCAGCTGCTCCATGTAAAGCACTGGTATTCAGATGAATTCGGTTCCACTAAACAAAATAAACCAACATAATCGGAACCGACTGAACAAATGATAATAATAATATCCTACTAATATTATCAACGCGAAAGTTTGTATGGATGTTTGTTACTCTTTCACGCAAAAACTACTAAATGGGTTTTGATGAAATTTGGCACAGTGGTAGATTATAGTTTGGAATAACACATAGGATAATATGTTCCCTTGTGATAATTTTTGACAATCACGCGGGCGGAGCCGCGGGCGGCAACTAGTAATTGAATAATTATTTCAGACCGGAGTCCATAGTTTAAAATATTACAAACCAATATACACACACACATATAAACACACACTCAGAAATTAAAGAAACACTTAGACGTACATACAAAAACAGTGTCACTGACCATAATCAAATGACGGACGATGTGCCGTCATCCCATGCCGCATCATTGGGCTATCCATTCTGTCGACCACAATCGCAACCAAGCTGTTGGAGCTAGCGCGCACTCACCGCATCAGGGATGCTATTCGTGTCCGCATTATAGAGTAAAAATCGGACTCGCCGTACTCCGCGAACATCCCCGATGCACTGCAAAAGCACCGCGCTTTTGCAGTGCATCGGGGATGTTCGCGGAGCCCCAACATTACTCTGAAGGCGTTATTATATTGGACACGCAGAGCATTGTACGATAATGACAATATCTTTCTGCATAAAAAAAACCCTCTAAATTACCTAATATTTTTTTATCGTCTACTACAAAATATTGAGCTCACATCGGCACAACACCAATCGAATGCCCAGTTCATATTAAAAAGTGATAGTCTACAACTTTTGACACCAACACTCTGCGCCGGAGCCGGTGTCAAAAGTCAAGCGCCTGCGCAGGCATGGGAACTCACCTCTTGATAGATATCTATGTGGTTACGTATCTATGGGAATGTTGTAACTTGCTATGTTATCTAGTAAGCTCTCATGTGCTGTGTTCTGTTGTTTGGGTGCCTTGGACACGTTGCAAAAACGGTTGTATGTTTTTCTTTTTCGAACTATATTTTACGGTTAATATAATAATATATCTTGGGACAACTCATACACGGTCATCCGATCCCAAACTAGGCAGAGCCTGTGCTACGGCAACCAAACAACTGATAAACATACTTATATATTTCTAAATACATACATATTATAGACAAATTACACCCAGACACAGAACAAATGATCATGCTCATCACACAAACATTTGTCCTGGGTGGGAATCGAACCCACGACCTCCGGTTTGGCAGTCAGGGTCACTAACCACTCGACCAACAGGCCAGTCAGAAACTTATCAGGTTTGAAACTTAACGTAACTACGCAGCTTCCCACAAAAAGCTCTACACTTTTTATTTCGTGTTTTCATAGAGCAGTTGTCAAGATACTAATGCCTCAAAAATTGTTCGCTTACGAGCGCATTAGTAGAATAAAGTTATCAAGTAGATATTTATTAGAACAAAGGTTACTATTAGGTATCTATTAAATATCTTTGTTTTCGTCTTAAAGCTTTGGTAACCGAAGCTCCCCACAAAAAGCTCTACACTTTAACGATATCTTTTAAGTAAATAATGCCTCAAAACTACTAGGTTAACAAAAACTATAATATAAATAATCCTACTAATATTATAAACGCGAAAGTTTGTAAGTATGGATGGATGGATGGATGTTTGTTACTCTTTCACGTCAGAACGGCTGAACGGATCTCGATGAAATTTGGTACAGAGGTAGATTATAGTCTGGAATAACACAAAGGGTACTTTTCATCCCTGGAATATGTTCCCTTGGGATAATTTTCGACATAAACGCGGGCGGAGCCGCGGGCGGTAGCTTTTATCTAATAAATAAAGAGAACTAAGTAGTTATTAAAATAATACAGCTACAATTTGTCTAATTTTATTGATTAGTGATAGTTTTTGAAATTGCTTGTAGACAAACCATTTTTTTTCTTTTATACCTACCTGCTTCTAATTTACAGTTCACCTCATAATAAGCACAAGACAAACAATTATAAATGCAAGTGTACAATGGGCGTTCTCATCTCACAGGCACAGATTACTGAATAGTTACTACGTAAGCACAGGGCAATCGCTTAAAGACAACCTTTGGATGGACTGAACGAAATGAGAATAGACTTTTTTTATTTGAGATGAGTTTGCTCTTGTCTCTGGTCTAGGTCATAGATGACGGATACAAAGTCGACGAAGGAGCAAGCTTACCCAGGAGAAGTCACTCTAATTTTGAAGAGATTAGAGTTGTATGCTTTCAGAAACACAGACGCAGGCAGAAAATCCACTCCTTTCCACTTTATCTTTAACAAGGTGTAAACTACTAACATAGTTACACAACGGATCCAAAAGTTGAGCAGAAACCAAAATGTCAACCCTTTGGCGGCGGCGTGTCCATCTCCAGCACAAGTAGGACGAAGTGGACGAGGATGAGTGCTGAGTACTGAGTGCTGAGGGCACTCCAAACATTTAACGAACCTCCGTTCATTATCACAGGCGCCCGGTCACTGGAAAAATGCTCCAATTGATTGGACAATGTTGGCATGTCAGATTGGATGAGGGGGAAAAATTTTTGAGCATAGAAACGGTAGGTTCTAATTTCTCAAGTAAACTGATTCCAAGAGCATAAATAATGACACCTCTACACTCATAACTTTGATTTGAAATTTGAATAATATTATGTTAATTTTTTAATTGACATCTGCATAATGTGATGATATTGAAAGAAAAGAAAGAAAAGAAAGAAAAGAAAGAAAAGAAAGAAAAGAAAGAAAAGAAAGAAAAGAAAGAAAAGAAAGTTGCATTTATTGGCACAAAAAAAAATGATAAAAAAATCACTTTACAAATAGAAAATATCAAAACTTAAGTACATTTAGCAATATTGTGCCAAAAGGGCCATTCTATTCCAATCTATTCCATTCTATTCCATTCTATTCCAATCTATTCCATTCTATTCCATTCTATTCCATTCTATTCCATTCTATTCCATTCTATTCCATTCTATTCCATTCCGCCGTATGACGTCTAAAAACCATCATGAGTCTAATGTGTCCCACATTGGAATCATGATGGTGGTCGGAGCTATAAAAACGGATATCAATATCCCTTTCCCACAACGGAATCATGATTTGATTAGCAAGTTATAGGAAGCTGTCAGCATTAGGTACCTACAACAAATTGTTTTCACTAATCCTTCTGCTAAGCGTCGTGGTTAGAGACAGCGAAAATTGGACGGGATATTTCGTAAGGAAATAGGAATGGCGTAGAAACTTCTATTTGTATCCCAATTAGAAGAACTTAGACCCCGATGATATTAGTTGTGCCTAGTAATTAATAACTCTTTAGATGTTTAGAAACTTAATAGCACATTATGCTATGAATATAAAAGACGTACCTAACTAATTCGCATTGTATGACATACAGCCGGTCGATTCTATAAACATATCAAAGTGAAGGCTTGGGTGAAGTGATCACGAGGTGAGCTGTCAATCCATGCAATCAATATGTCACGTGATCACGGAGTGAGCTGTCATTCCATCTTGATTTTATGGATTGACAGCTCACCTCGAGATCACTTCACCCAAGCCTTCACTTTGATTCTCTTCTTCACTTCGACATCTCTTCTTCACTTCGACATGTTTACAGAATCGACCGGCAGAAGTAGGACGGCTGTCAAGCCATAGACGGTTTTAGTATTTATGTAGGTAAAAGTATTTCAATAAAACCACGGAACCCTACGAATACCTCTTATTCTTTCCGACCCGGTCACCGATACTTTCTATACCCTGTTGGTGAGCCTGTTGCGATGCAAAATTCTTTAACAAACAAAGAAGGACTTTTTAAACAAAGTCAAAACCACTTTTCAACAAACTTACAAGAATAAGTTCTGTGAGAAACCTCAAGAAGTCAAGTCGGGTACATTATTAAATAGGAACTTACATACATGCACCGTGAGAGAAACACGGTCACATTAAAACAATAACCGAACAGCACAAGCAACTATACAAATAAAATAAAGTCACAATTTAAAAGCCACTTCCATTAAAAACTCTTTAAGAAAAGTCAATGGAACTTTTACAAAATCAAGTGCTTAACCCTTGTAATGCTACATGAAGTTAAAATATAACAATTAGTCCATAAAGTTCTCAACATAACCGCAAAGCGACGAATAACCCTCCACTAATCAAGTGGTCTTAGGGGTTCGAACGACCCTCGGAAGACAAAGGGTTGGCTTTTCTACACAATTTAGCTGTATTTTGCAAACAGCACTCGATTTTGAGTGGCAATTGAAAATAGTCAACATTTTAATACGTGTTTCGTTTCTGTTTTAATTTAGTTTTATAGTTTCACGTGGGAATCAAGGAGTGGAGAACTTACACGTAACATTTTGCGTCGCTTTCTTTCGAACTCAAAATCGAGGCGTTTTATTTAAATCAAACCATTTAAAACACTTTTTATTTAAAAGGTGAGTTACCTATGTTTTTTTTAAGACTAGTAACACTATATTATGTACAGTGTTGCAGCTTTACTTGTATCGTGGTTGGAGAGGAAGCGTAAATAAAGTCACCGTGTTTAGGATCACGTTTATTGGTTGATTATTCTTTTTTTTTTTTTTATTTTTTTTTTTATTATATCGGCCACAGAGTACTTCTTGTAATACATAATAAGAAACACTAGTTATTATCACGGCGTGGGGCAGACGACTGGCCGCTCTACTTTATGTGCGGGGAGCCTTGCATTTTGCCCTGCCAGCATTACTACATGTAGTCCCTACATACAGGTTACCTTAAGTAACTAGTAATAAACAACTAGTCCAATCAATTTACGAAATTATGTAACGCGTATAAAAAAGAACTCATTGGGCATCAAAAAATTCATCCACAACAATAGAAAACGTACCCAGAGCACTGGCCACTTAACTTCCCAATACAGTATGTTACTCCATAACTGTATCTAGCACACGTCGTGTTCCAAACAGTCTTTACTACAGAAAGTGGAAACAAATCAAGTCATTTTATTAAGTTCTCACTTCCCAGATCGTTTTTCTAATTAGCTGTGCTCATTAATAAATCTAACACTCTCAGTTACAAACTGGCGGAAGAACTCGTAAATGTTACGTTTTATACAGGGTGAAGACAACGTACGCTATTCATTACAGATTTTATGAGTCTATGTCAGCTATCGTCTTAGGTTGTATACGTACACACTGAGAGATATGCTTTAACGATTGAAGTTTGTTTGTAATAATTTATAGCTATTTCCGCGGAGATGCTATTTACCGAAGACGGACACAAATATTTCAATGAGTGTAAGCATAGCGTTTCAAAAAGATGGGCTAGTGAGTAACAAAAATAAATACTAGCACTAGAATTAAAGTCCAATTCGTAGTGTTTAATACTACGTTTTTCATGCTACGATAACGTGAAGCATTTTAGTGTTTCATGCTACGGAAACGTGTAGCGTAGTGTTTCAAGCTACGGAAATGCGAAGCGTAGTGTTTAAAGCTACGAAAACGTGTAGCATAGTTTTTCAAGCTACGAACGTGTAGCGTGGTGTTTCAAGCTACGAGAACGCGTAGCATAGTGTTTCAAGCTACGAGAATGCATAGCGTAGTGTTTCAAGCTACGAGAATGCATAGCGTAGTATTTCAAGCTACGAGAATGCGTAGCGTTGTATTTTTTGCTACGATAAAGTGTAGTTTAATGCTATGATGCGCAAAAGTCATTCCTATCACAGCGATTATTGTATAGGCACCACCTATGTAGTGATGCAGGTTGTCCAAAACGTAATTGTATTTATAAGTCTCTACTAAGTACAAAACAGCGTCATCCTTAGAAGATCATAAGCATAAAAATCCATTCAAAAGACACACGAAATCGAGTAAATCCCGAAGTGTCAGCGTGTATGATTGTGTGTCAACAAAGTAAGGGGATTTACACACGGCCGCGATTCCTTTTCGAGTTCATTACCGAGGATCGCCCATAGAGGGTGACGACGCGATGGAAGGACGGAGTAATAGGCGATGATGATAAGCTTATGGGATATGAGGTAACAGCGAATTTTAGACATTAGAATTTTTGTAAAAAAAAAATTGGTAGCTTTTGAAGGGAGACGGAGATCTTTGCTCAGAAGTAGGACAGTTCAAGCTAGATCTAATGTAATACTTAGATAAGTACTAACTTTGTGTTCCACGCCCACCTCAAAGAGATGTCAGCATAGTAGACGAGGCCGTCTAGGGCCAGAACCAGGGTTGCAGAATTTCGCACCTTTAAAGTAAAACCTTTACTAAACGAAAAATTGAGGTATCAATGCCATCTATCTAAAACAGTAACTATTTTCTAATATTGGCTCCCCTATAAAATTTCATAATTTCGTTTAGGAACGGTTTTACTTTAAAGGTGCGATTTGTTCGAAAGAGTCACCGCGGCCCTGAAATGCAAATCGCATTTCGAGGAACATGGATGTATTTAGTCAGTAAGAGTCTCATCACACTCATCATTTGATGATTTCCCATCGGTAAAAAAAATAAGATACTAACTTATAAAGAGGTTTGTCATAGACTTTGGAAACAAATATGTTACCAGTGATACTGTCACTACGTGCTAGGCTGCTATCACTGCTCTACCAGTCATTGAGCTTAAAAAAAATAATGAAAACAACAGCCGGGACCAACGGCTTAACTTGCTTTATGATATGAGGCACGGAGGAGTCTCCGTTATTATTTAAAGATCACCTATCCACAGACCGACCTCGGCAAGCGTTGCTTAACCTTGAAGATCGACCAGTGTGACTGTTTTTATTTAGCCACGAACCATTTATCACTATGTTCTAAAAAGTATAGCGTGGTAACAAAATGTAATGCTTTATAACATCATGCATAACCCCATCCCCAGCGTTGTTTGAGTTAGTAACGGGGATGTTGTATGCACCATCGGTCGCGATCGCAGTCACATTGATATTACGATATTGACTCAATCAGACGCGGGGTGAGGGTGGCTGGAGATTTACCTTAAAAGTAAGGGTTGCACGTCTTTTGAATAAGTTTTTAAAGGAAAGCTGGTAAAATTTCAGCTTTTTTAAATAAGAAAGTTGGTAAATTTTTGGATAGACGCAATTATATGGAGCCCAAAATGAGGACCCTTTGTTTTTGAAGATACATTTTGTTTTCATTTTGTTTTCACTTCGTAAAATCATTATATATTGTTAGAAATATATACCTAAAGAAAATCCAGCAAATTTCATTTTGACTCTTCTTGTAAAATTTCAAACAGCAAAATGCTATAAGAATATAAAAATAAAATACTTCATAACTATTTTTGATGTTCCAGACAGCTCAATGCGTTTCATCCTTATTGAGTTGAGTGTATGACAAGAATAAAAGATCAAGTGTCAATAATGTTCACTCAGCCGGGGAATTTAAATTATATCGATTGTGAAATTGTTAGCTGTTAGTAGTTATATCAATACATTAGTCACATGAACTTGATGAAGACTTTTTCGTCGTTTAGTTACAATTTTATTGATCATTTAAAAACTCAACTCCAACCATTCCGGAAAAAGCTTTCAAAAAAAAAAATATCAAAGAAAATCCGTGGCCTGGCGGCCATTACACAAATTAGAAAAAGTAAAAACAGAACACAATTTGAATGCATTTCCCGCCAGTTTCGTGTTGCCATTCAAAATAGGAACGTATTACCGCGCCAGTGAAAAGAACTGTCTCAAATTACTTTGCATAGTCTGCCTCTTTCTGATACGTTTCGAATTGTATAGTTATCCCTTTCTGCCGCTATACAAACTCAGATAAACAAATACAAAAGGCCTAATTGAGTAACTAGTAAAACGAACGGCTCGGTACCGTCCCTCCGTGTAGCTTTACAAACTTAGGCAGGCATTTCGAAAAATAAAAAGCATTCAATTATGAACTTAAATGCCTGGAGTTGCGCATCATAGAACAATTCAGGAAGGGTGCGTGGATGTTTGTTAGACAGTTTAAAATTTCGTCGAGTCGTTCTCAAGTGGTAAGGGAGTCGTAGGGAACTTAATTTGTCAACAATTTTCGATATTTGAATACGTTTCGCTGCTCACTGAGCTTCTGTCAGCTTTAAATTGTTTTCTTTTTTTCAAATAGAACTCGGGCTTGTTATAAAAATAAACATTAATTTTTGTCATACTTATTTTATTATGAAGCTGATTGGATTACTTTGAGATGGAGTATTGTTATTTCAATTCAGATGTTCAGATTCGAAATTTCTATGATAACATAATTTTGTTAGAATGTTTCATTTTATTTGAAAACATTGAAAATACTAGGCAAGGTAAATTGCCTTGAGGCAACTACGTCCGTCCTGGCTTTTGGCCGCTATTCGAACGTAGGTATGTAGCGGGAAAATGAATTAAAAAAAAAGAACAAAAATACCAAATTGTGCGTTTAGAAAGTGCAATAATTACACTGCGACGCGACGGTTCCACTAGGCAAAAAGGATGTCTTTTCATTTGTAAGTCTTGTACTGTTAATCTGTTTAAAATTGAAAATCATAAATTTTATTTTAATTAAAATCTCCGCTGCTCTGTTGCCGCTATGCCGCCAACACGAAAGAGACAAGTAAGTACCTAATGATAGAAAGAAACTGTGGTACGCGGTGTTGTCCGTTTGAAATTCGAATGACGCTGGAGGTTGTAGAATTTCGCCATGTTTTTATTTCTTTATAATGAGTATGACGTCTCTATTGGTAAAATCTCATTGGGTCTTGCCAACCAAATTAGTCGCTCCATGTGAAACACTGGTACTCGTGTGCATCCGGTTAAACTGGAAGCTAACTCCAGCATAGTTGGGAAAAGACTAGGTTGATTGATTGATTGGTGTAAGGTGCAGCAAATTTACACCACATTTGTACAATGCACAAGATGGCTGCTTCAAATATACAAAAAAATCCTACACATAGTCTTGCTCAGAGTAGGATCATCATCATCATTATCATATCAGCTTAAAGACGTCCACCGCTGCACATAGGCCTCCCCCAAGAGTCGCCACAACTACCGGTCCTGTGCGTCTCGCATCCATCGGCTACCAACGATGGCCTTCCAACGCTACGTCTTCCAGAGTAGGGTGCATCTTTATAATGCATTCAAGTATTTTCTGCGACAAACGACCAAATTCGAACCATATAGGTACTCTATCTGCCAGAGTACATACCTAACTCCTATATACGCTAACACAATCACATAAACGTCCAGTAACTGCCAGTAATAAAGATTGACACGCCAGTAGCTGGGGAGGTGCGCACGAGTGGGCGAGCGGCTAGCATCCGGCACGGCGGCCAATGGGCGTCATCGCAGCATCCTCATTGCGGCACGGATGAGCTTCAATGATGGTCATCCGCACGGTAATAGGACGGTATTAGATGCTATGTGGGAACAATGGTGAGGGTCTTAGTGACCACCAGCCTGGTGGAAGAGCCTCGTGAGTCGTGAGAATGCAGCCAGGAAAAGGGTAATGAAAGGATATAAGCCAGGACGTAAAATACTGTTCATTAGGTATGAATCTAAACTAGAATGCCAATTCTCGTACTCAAAAAAGATTCAAATTCAAGTCGTAATAAGTATCATCTCAGTGACAATCAATGTCAAGCACTTGTCAAAATGTATGGAAATAATACTTGTGTTTTTAATAGATTGTGACTGAGATGTGAATACGAACGGTCTTTATAAAATACATGAATTTACCCCTCAGAAGAAAAGATTTTGAATTCCTTTCCATACGTTCTGAAACGTTTGGACATGTTAGAAAGACAATTGATGAACAAGACAGTGTTAGTGATCTGGAGGTCTCATTTTAGTTACAGTTGTCATTATAGAGTACGTGACATTCTATCGATGATAGCGACTTTAGGACTGCCAAAATGTTAAGGATTGATCTCGAGACATTTCGGTCGCACATGTCAATTCCGTCAACATATTTGACTTTTCGGCAATTGACATCGCTGAAAGGATGATTTCGAAGGGAAAGCTTGGGTGAAGTAATCACGAACTGAGCTTTCATTCCATCTTGATAACATGGATTGACAGCTCACTTCGTGATCACTTCACCCAAGCCTTTACTTCGACGTGTTTAAAGAATCGCGCCGTTACACGTCCATTTTATTCAATACAACAGAAAGTTTATGATATTATTAATCCCATGATCCTATTTCCCAGCACTTGAAACCTTCTGGCGCGGTTACGGTTAATGCACACAGGCACACTGACCGATCACACAAACAAAATAAATATCAAATACCAAAACTAAAATAATATCTATTTTCATTAGGAACAGTTCAAAATTCCGTTTCACACGTCAGTTGCCGTTCCAATAACAGACCACAATAATTACAGTGGCGGACGCCATATTGGATTCAAATATTATTAATGTTTATTTGATTCAAGAAAAAAACAGTTCTTAGCTTCCCACAGCTACCAGCGACTGTCAGTCAACAATTACGATACGAAACGATCCGCTTACGCACAATAGGATAAATAAACCGAGTTTTAAACGGAAGCTTCTTAAATTGTTTTCTAAAAACATTTCGGGTCGTTAGTATTTTGTAAAGTCACTGGTGACGGGTTCACAATGGCGTCGCGACCGGCTCGCGGCTGACCGCTACCGGACGCCTCACGATTATTATTTCATTTCTTAAATTCTTTTTTTAATTCTTTTTATTTTGAGTTAGCGCTGACTCGCTGACAGCCATCACAAATGCCCGTGAGTGGCGGTTTTTAAGTCCGATAATGATAGCAACTGTTTATTTTTGTTTTACAATGGCATTAAAGTTTCGAGGAATTCGATAATGATATGAACGAGTGGGTAACGAGACATGCAGAATAATGAATGTACCTATAAATTTTATTTCTTAATACATTATTCTAGTCTGTTCTAGTGCTTGACGGAATACTTAAGGTAACGAATGCTAAGGTTTTACACATTTCCATAAATAAACAATTTTCAGATATCCATTATAATACTTAAAACGCCGGAACGCTCAAGTCTTATCTATCATGTCTGCTGACTCAAAAACTAGTCAATTACCCAAGTTACTTGAATAACGACGACATATGACACGGGAAATGAAGGAATAAAAAAAATTACAGCAATAAAAACCAAATATAGTATTAGTATGATTTTAATTTTTGTAATAGTTATGTATAGTATGTTGTATGTAAAGATTTTTGTCTTTTTTCTACGTAAGTATAACTTTTACACACGATGTCTACATCTCTTTTATTCGACTCTCCTTTCGCAGGTATGCTGTAAGAGATTTCTTTAGAAATAAGCATCACCATTTCTGTTTCCTTCTTCTAATCTATTTGTTAAATGTGTGTACATAATCTATTAAATATAAATAAATAAATAAAGATTGGGTACAAAACAAGGAAAAACAATCTTTATAAAATAAAATAAAATAAAAAAAAACTATAATTACAATACGAAAATAGAAGTCTTCACTGCTCGAATATGAACAAACCATGCTAGAAAAAAAAAAAAAATTTCGACGAAAACGACTGGCTGGGAAGATAATACAGCTAAAAATTCTAAATTTGAAGACTGAAAAAGTACTAATTGCAGCTTGTACCATTGGTGATGAAGATGATGATGAGGGAACAAAATAATTGCAATACTGGCTTTTCCAGATTTATTGTTTCACCCCATTTTTTTCCAATCATACTCATCTTCAATTTGAAACTCTATTCTTCTTCTATACGTTTTTTAGCTTCTCTTTTATACCAGTCGTAATCTTTTCTACCGTCTGCTAAGGTTACCAGGGTCATATTCTCGTATAAAATGACTAATAGTAATCCGTTACTGAGGAACAAAACAAATTACCCTACTTGAATACTTGGCTCCCCTCGGTAGAGGCACGAGGGGAATAGAGTCAACAACATGCTCTGTGTGGCGGCAGTTGTAGCGAATTTAATATAAATTAGAAAATAGAGGATAAAACGGAAAAGTAAAGCTGCTTTGTGGTAAAAACGTGGAACTGGAAGCAGCCACATTCAAATTAAGAAGAAAGAGAATAAAATTGCAAATTTTAATATTCAAACAAATATCTACGACTATCTAAGCCAGCAGTGGACCGGCAAAATAATGATAACTACAAATAGCGGTAGATAAAAGTGTAACTTATCTAGGTTGCAAAACTATCAGAATCATAGTTTGATATGAAATCCAAATTATATCTAACAAATTGTTAATCTTTTTCAGGACCACTGTCCCCTCAGGGTCCTCAGGCCTGTAAAGATTCGTCGAAAGAGCACTAGTGCTCTTAGTGATTGTATGTGGTTGTTAGTATTCGAACGAACTGACATTCTATCAGCCATGAGGAATCTCAAAAATATGGATTTTTCACGTTGAAATTTGGGTACCGTGTCATTATAAACTTTTGACAATCGTTATTTCAGATTTTTAAGCAGCGTTCACATTCGCATTCACCTCGCAGTGGCAAACTGTCAAAAACGCCTCTGATTTCCCTCCATTTTGACAAGTTTTTGTTTTTTATTTTTATTGTATTTAAACGCTTTTTGTGTTCGAGAATTGGCCTTTTGGTTGAATGTCACAATTTTTTCCAACCTCAGGACCAATATCACCATACCCGCTATCGCCAGCACCGTGCCTCAACGTAATCGCGCGCGAAACTTATCACATTATGAGAAGGCGACAAATCGGCGGCGCCTTTGATCTGCGCGCGCTAATTTCACAATTACCAGCGACTGCCGAACCCGCTGCACAGTGTACAGGGCTCCTTTGAATAAAAATATCGCTTCGATCGACTGATATTGATTTGTAACGGGTGTAAGCAAAGGTGGTGGCAGTCTTGCGTTTTAGGACAATGTTATAGATGTTTTGGCTGTAACATTAAAAGTTCCAGCCAAAACATCTACAACAAAAAATCTATTAGTGTCTGTGGTGTGACCAGAGACTCGTTTTAATTTATGTCCGGTCCTGACATGGGCTGATAGAGATGTGTTTTTTTAATTTATTTATATTTGTTATAATTTTATTGTAGTTGATAAGTTTATTTTTATTTTTAAGTGTTTCTTTGCGTTTTTTCCGGCAGAATAAACTGATTTTCTTTCTTTTTTCTTTTCTTTCTTCTTTTCTGTAGAAGAATTGAATACAGTTAGGATCCTTACGATACAGAACGAGATAAAGAAGAAGGTAAGGTAGATGATCCAGATTGCTCTTGGTAGTGGCAAATAAGTTGGTCGTTTTAAGATGATGTTGTAGATGTTCTGGTTTTAGATTAATGGAATACAGGTATGGCATGAATACAAGATACAGAAGAAGGTAAGGCAGGTGATCCAGATGTTTGGTGGTTGTGGATGTTTCCTACCGAGTGATCCTACGCGTTAGGTAGATCATGTGCGAACACGTGTTGGTGCACCCTGCTAGCTGCCGGTGCAGCCTGCTTGGAATAAAGTAAACAGGTAAAGAGATAGATCTTGGTCAAAATCGTTGATGATAAATTGATGTAGTGGGTTGTATAGCACAAGACTCCAATGGCTGCAGAAGTGCTTTATTAATTGAAAGTAAGGAAGAAGTGTGGGACATCGATGAGAAGGAAAACAAAAAATTAATAGAGCGAATGGAACTAAATTTTCAGTAGTATTTTCAAGTTTTTGGTTATTCTGTTGCCCCTAATAAGTGAAGGTTAACCTGAGGAAATAGAAGAATACCCTGCACCGATTTGTGCATATATCTTTCCAAATCAAAACTTGGTCATGACTAGATGGGTACCTTGGTTTTACTATAAACTATGCTCCATTATATCCCAAAACTCTTTCTCCACCTCAATCACCCTTATTCGTCAATATTATGTTAAAATGTGTAAAACACTCATCAGCACCCGGACCACTGCTCACCCCCCTACAACAAAGGGTACTGATGATGCGGCACGTGGCGTTTACAAATTTACTTTATATTTTATGCCGTTAGCGTAAGTTGGCGACATGATACCGTGGGTGTCAAGTGAACTATGATCGATTGGGATGGGACACTAATCAGATTTTGTGTGGAGATACTTTGATCCTGTGTAATTTGTAATTTTGTTACGTTTATGGCATATGGTATGGGGCTTTTGATTCGTGAGGATTTGGTTTGTTCCATGCCATGAACTTTTCTCATACTAGAGTTAACTAGTTTCTGCAGAGAAAAAATTCTTTGGTTCTTTGACGTAGGTGTAGAACCTTTAAAAGATTCTAAGTTTATCATTAGATCTAACGTCAAATTGCGAAAAAGATCGCCGAGTCAACTCCTAGTCTCTGACGGTATCGTCAGAAGATATTACAAGCAAAGTTCGGCATGCTAATAGTTTCCTTTATCACCCACAGATTTGTCATAATCTTCATCAACATGTGCAACAGTGGCATCACTATAAACTTTATCATCTTCATCATCTTACGGCCGTTTTACGTCGCTCAAACGTCATGTTTGAAAGGCAAACATGACGTTTCAGCTACTGTCGGTAGCCAATTTGACAGTTGGTTAAAGTTAGATACGTAATTGAGACCGACCGTTAGTAATGTGCATACAAAGGAAGCTAAAGGAGCTACGGACGTTAATTTTAGTCAAAGAAAGTTTGAGGGCGAAAAACTGACATACACTTATTGCTCTGAGGAAAATGATGGTTCTTGAGAGATGAGAAGCAAAATCGCAATCAAAACTAAAACCAGATATTTTCTTACAAACAAAGATTGCATTAAGCATGCACCGGCTTCCATTGTCCCTACAGACGCCTAATTGATGTGAGAGCAGGAAGCTGTGAAGTGTGGTGCCTGCCAGTGGTGTGACCGCGTGGCCAAATGAACATATAATGCCGATCCTCCGCCATTTTGTGATCGTGAATGAATAAAACGGCGGGAGGAAGCGGCCATGTCAAACGGTACCGATTTGTATGATGGGATGCAGGGGTGTGCTGAATTTGATTTTTAATTTAATCGTTAGGGTATGTGTCATTTTGGATGCCTAAGCTAAAAAAAAATCAGTCTACAACTCAGTTAGAGTGAGGTGTGCCATCAGTGTTATTGTATGTTTGTACTGAGCAAAACACAAAGCTCTTTCCGCACTGGGCCAATGTAACTAATTTTCGCCGTCTGAATTAAGAATTCGAAGAGTTCCACAGTTTCTTAACTTCAAATTCTCAATTCGAAAACCAGGGATTTTTCCTAGTCCGAAGACTTTATCGTGAGTAGTCGTGAGCCACTTTTAAGATAACATGCACTCATAGCAGGATATCTAAAAGACTTCAATAATAATTCGATTTGGGAAAGAACGAAAAACATCCCCCGCGTTTAGATACTGGGCCGTATGAAGTTTAAACAATTATCATCAATTTTCATTGACAATTAAGAGTGAAGAAAAATACTCCTAATTCAAATATTAAACAGGGCATCATTAAATCCCGCGACAACCCTACACTTAAAAGAATGTGCCCCGCAAATTGGTAGGTGAAATTAGTAGGAATATTGTCGCTGGTGTGCCATTGTCAGGGTTATCGCGTTTCAAACGACAAAACGACATGGGAACGAGATGAATGAAGCCGTGTAATCTCCAGTTTCATTGGTTGCTTGAGTACGTGTCTTGGAATGTTTAGTAGAAATTAACTCGGGTTCCGTCGATGACAAAAAGTTTTTGTTGACGATAGCGAGCGTCGAGACGAAAATGGTGTTGGGTTGGGAATCCTTGAAATAGTATGAAAAGTCATACATTGAAAAAATAATCGGTTTACTGCAATCAAGTATGTAAATAAAATATTGTTTGGCTTCACATTATTTTTGCCCACGTGAACGTCAAGGGAACATATTCCCGGGGAAAAAGTAAAAAGTATTCCAGACTATAATGTATCTCTGTGCCAAATTTCATCAAGATCCGTTCAGTAGTTTTTGCGTGAAAGAGTAACAAACATACATCCATACATACATTCTTACAAAATTTCGCGTTTTTAATATTAGTAGGAATTAGTAGGATTAGTAGGAAGTACCCTACTTCCATTTTGTGGTTTCGTATTTACGTACTACCTACTTATGCTTCCAAATTGACTTCAAAAGTGCTTCAAATCAGCAATTGCAAAAAAAGGCTGGTTTTGAAATAAATCAGACCTCTATCACCAGCTTCGATGACTGTCAAGGCTAGAAATACCCTTAAAAGTAATTCCAACACTTCACAGACGATACCGACGTTTCATTGCTCACTTGGCTCCATCATTCAATCAATTTCAGAACAAAACAATACGCCGCCTATAAGGCGACACATACCCAGCATCAAATTAGCAGTAATCGCGTCCAATCTTCGCAAAAAAATGTCTGTAACAGGGAATCGAACCCGCACCCGCCATAAATTCAGTCAAAGGCGAAATTAACACGCCATCCGTTTACTTACGGTGTCAACATAGCACTTTGATCATGTTCAAGTTATTTCGCGTTCAAGGATTTTTCCTTTGTCAGGTCGCGGATCGAGAGATGATTGACGGCCGATCCGAGGCGCGAGAACTGTTGGGCCACCCTGTATATGCGACTGCGAAACTACCTGCCAAGCTGAAACCAACCTTATTCTATTGAAACAAAGTTGACTGAGCATAACACCAAACGAAAATAGAACCGCGTTGTCGCGCAAACTAAACAAAATACAGTCGCCATTCCAAAAGTGAAAAGCAATCCAAATTCAACCTTCCCACTTTCTAATACCTCTCAAACTAATTGCCTTCAGCGGCAAGTACAAGTTGGTGGACATCTAATAAGTGCACAGGTTTACTCCGTGTTGGAAAATGAGTTTCCCTGCGGCGTGCGGGGCGCGGGGGCGGTAATTGTCCCGGTATCAAAGCGGCGTCTGTGAAGCGCGGCGCCTTTTGATTGTTTTTCCCGGGGACGATCGACCGCTACTTTTTGCGGCCCCACCTGTCCGCGGTAACGGCAGCGCAGTGCAGAAGGTCTAGAATCTACCTACACAGTACACACGCACAGACAACATGTGTTAGTAATACTTATAAAATCGAAGTTAAAGACATCAGACTTTTCAGCTTTTACTGTGATGCAGGAAACGCGTTGAGATTCTCATAACAAGGATGCTGTGGAGATATACACCATATTTGCTAGCCATACATAAGGTAAGGATCACCTAACACTTTTGGGATGTATTAAAAGCCGCCAGGGTTGATAGTAGGGTAGCTGATATCAATCTTTAAGGTTAAGCAACGCTTACCAAGGTTGGTCTATGGATGGGTATTGAATGGGTAGGTATATATATCTATCTTAACTTATCGAGTTTCCTCCGTGCCTCGAAAAGCACGTTAAGCCGTTGGTCCCGGCTGTCATTTGTAGATATTTGGCAGTCGTTACGGATTATCAGAAGCCAGTAAGTCTGACTCTAGTCTTGCTA
The DNA here is from genome assembly GCA_002192655.3 of Mamestra configurata. NCBI lineage: Eukaryota > Metazoa > Arthropoda > Insecta > Lepidoptera > Noctuidae > Mamestra > Mamestra configurata. Next base: position 325,819 of record NDFZ01005203.1, read on the forward strand.
AGAACTACCGTGGCAGCCGCTCTGCGTATTCAGCTGAATCTGGTTTGACTGAAAGTCGACCCCAATATAGTTGGGAAATGGCTAGGCAGATGATGTTGGGTAGCAATAGAATACATTAAGGAATAATATAAAACATAAAAAATGGGAGTAAAAAAAAGACCACATACTCGTAAAACGACTAAAAAGTTCCGACGAAATAACTTTTCAAACAGTTTGATGCAGTTGGTGATATCAAAATAAATCTGTGATTGAACGAAAGTAAATGCCACCAACTGTAACAAGCTGCTTGATAAGTCATTTCTTCGGAATTTTTTAGACGTTATTTCTGATCGAATTTCGGGAAAAAAATTGTTTTTCATTATTTTCCTGAATGTATACGAACTATCCAACATCACCCTTAAATTTGACCACGCACTTTTGGGACACCCTGTATAGTGGATCCGGGACACTTCTGACCTTTCAATTAGCTGAAGGATACCCAATCTTTTCATGACATAAGCTTTTATATTACTTCTCAAGCCAACACGTTTCAGATTTCATTCAAGATTGGGTACCAACTCATTTGGTACCTAGGTAAATGGTGAAAAAAATTCAAGTACCTTTTTCTCGAGGGGCGTTCGGACTGATCTAAAGAATCTCATTCCGAGCAGTAAGCAATCATCTCATGATGTTCAAAATGGTACTTCTGCAACTCCACCCCAACATACAATTCCGTAATCGCGTATTATTTACGAGTTGTTTCATATACAAGTGATGATTATGTTAACGAACGTAATTATTGCATTAACCAGTAACCGCCTAGTTACTGGTCACTCTTAGTAACACGTCTTTGTTCCAGACCGACGGGTTTGAACCTAACTATACCATATTGGTATCATCACTGGATTTAAAGATCAAACGAAGCTGCAACATTGTGCGAAGTAATCACCTAGGTACCATGTTTTTGTCACACTTATTATTGGAACGAACTAATGATCACATGACCGACCAAGTCCTGGGTATCGACACTGGTATGAAAAAGCGTGAAAGACCCCTCTTATTTCAAGTCGATGGTTAACTTGTCTGATAGTTTGGTCCCAGCCTAAACTCATCTAAACTAATATTAAAAAGAGGGAAAATTTATTTCTTTGTGTGTTTGTTTGTGACGGTCTGGCTCAAAAACTACTCAACCGATTTTAAATATTCTTTCGCCATTACAAAGCTACATTATTAACTTAAAACATAGAGTATATTTCATTTTCGAAAAAAATAGAGATCCCTTCGAAAATTGCAATAATGTGACCCAAAGTAACAACATTTTGCCTAATAAATTCATGATTTGGCGTGCGCTGAGAAAACTATTGATGATACATAAAAATAATGTACTACATGATTAAAGTACTTGTCCAGTAATATGATAAGATTTGCTTATCCCAGTTGTAAACGTCCCTTTGTGCCTACATACCAGACGAGTCCTGTTCTCTCTCCTGTTTGATATGGTACCCACCATATCAAACAGGAGAATTTGCGAATTTCATTATTTTCTTGTACCTCCGCCGTTCCTTTCTGATTAATTTCGTAGCGGGATCTAAGATGAATCGTTTCATTTCGTCGGCACCTTTCTCATGGCGACTCTCTCGATTGATGTCAAAGAACATGTTGATGTCAAAACATCAATTTCCTTAAGAGGTAGAGAGCACTTCCTCGTTAATACAACACAGCGCTAAGGGATACAGCTCTTAGAACCAAAGTCGCAACAAAATGGCTATAACATTGACTAATGTCATCAAAGATACACCGCGAGGTCGCGCTTTTGTTTGTTACAGTACCTTTTTTTTTTTTTTATGGATGGGAAATCATCAAATGACTTCTTCCGCTCTGGGTGGAGCGGAAGGGCGTGTCAGACTCTTACTGACTAAAACCCATCCGTGTTCCTTCTAAAGCCCTTTGCGTTCCAGGGCCGCGGTGACTCTTTCGAACAAATTCCGCAACCCTGGCAGGCTCTGGCCCTAGCGG